>JAZKJV010000934.1:0-434072 GCA_037367405.1 Ottelia alismoides
TAGCAGTCCGGATATCGTGGACAAGGATATCACCAGCAACCGGCTGCACAATACAACCAGCACCCATCGCAGGTACTCCTCAAACCCCCCTCCTCAACAATTCGCACAAGGATACCAGTCACAATCTCAACCGCCATATCAGCAGTCTAGACCCCAGCAGGGGGAATCTTCTGAGATTGTACCGGTCAATCCGGCCCTGGCCTGTTTGGAACAGTTGATGAAGAACATGGATGAGATGAGCCAGAAGATCGACGACCTGACAGCAGCCAAAACTGTCATACCAGCCCAGGTCAAAGCTAATCCTAACAATTTCCGACGCAAGGAGCAGGTAGCTGGCAGTGTCCAACCCGAATCAGGTGAATTTAATTGTTTTTTATCTAACGTTGTTACTCTCAGGAGCGGTAGGACACTCCGGCCATCGGCGACGGTGAAAGGAAAGCATATTGCATCTGACGGGGAATTGTCAGGCCAGCCAACACCAGGGCCAGCAAGCATTTTGGGAGCAGCACCAGCATCCAGAAAATCACAAAAAAATGAAGAAAACAGAAAAATACAAAAAGATAGCAGTAACCTCGGTGGAGACCGGTCAGCATTGGAGACGCCTGCACCCGCATCACAGTCAGCTCCTGACAGGAGGAGCACCACACCTGCAGCGAGTCCAACGCCAGCACCCGAAGCCGAGCCTGTCATTTTTGGTCCACAAATTGTAGATGAATCCATTCCTTTTTGTCATCTACCTGTAAACAACAACACGGACACTATTTTGAATGAAATTGGAGAAGAGTTTGTAAATATTCCTTTTCCTGAAGCAATGAAGAAACACAAAAAAATGAAAAATTTGAAAAGTGCTTTGTCTGATCCTGCGATCATAGAAATCATTCAGAATTTGGTGTTAAATATGCCATTAATGAAAGCTCTTGAGTACATGCCAGCTGTGAAGAAAGGACTTAAAGAGGCATGTACAACCAAGCGCAGACCAACCCCCCATAACTCCCGAAGCAAAGGTGGTAAATCTGAAAAGCACATCCTCACTATGGCCACCGTCAATGCCATCAGCAACCTCCCGGACAAAAAGCCAGATATGGGAGCACCTCTTGTACGTTGTCAGATGTTCGATCAAGAGTTCGAACGGACACTCCTCGACAGCGGGTCATCTGTCAATCTGATGCCAGCCTCACTACTCACAGAGTTCAAGCTGGGACCGCTCAAACCTACAAAGATGATTCTACAGTTTGCAGACAAGTCCGTCAAGCGGCCTAGGGGCTTGTTGGAGGACGTGATCGTCACGGTTCAGGGAAAATCTTTCCCAGCCGATTTTGTGGTCTTAGATATGGACGTCCCCGCTCCGTTGCTCCTTACCCCGATCATACTCGGAAGGCCATTTCTGCGGACGTCAAACGCCGTAGTGAATTATGGGACAGGAGAAATCACTTTTGGAGCTGGTAATGAAATTATCCGAGTAGAGACCCTGTCTGAGGGAACGCCCGTTGAACCAACATCTGTATCATGTGCAAAGGTGATCGAGAATGATGAAGACTGCGACTTTCTAGCCGAGATTCAAGACACCAACCTCTTCCTGGATGATCATGAGATCCACGGAATCCTCTGCCCAGAGGAGGAAGTGGAGACCGCAGTCGAATTTCCGTGTATCGATCAAGATGAGGACTTTGCTGATGCACCACAAGACGCTGCTGTGGGGTTGATATGCCTTCAGAACCAAGAGCCGAGTTTGGAAGCATCTTCGGACGAAGATCAAATCATTGAAGAATTCTGTCAGGATCTGAGAGAGGAAACAGAGCAGATTATGGTGGACACTGCACAGTTGAAAGAATCACCACCTGTATTAATCGCTGAGGTCACCGCTGAAGCAGCTCAGACCCCGCCAGAGCTGAAACCTCTGCCCTCCAATATGAAGTATGCCTTCCTTGCAGGAGAACCGAATATGTACCCGGTCATTATCAATGCGCATCTGACCGAAGATCAAGAATCTCGTCTGATGGAGGTTCTTGAACGTAACCGCAAGGCGATAGGCTGGCGAACCTCTGATCTCCACGGGATCAATCCGTCACTCTGTTCGCATCGCATCTTTCTGGAGGAAGACAGCAGACCCTCTCGTGAACTGCAAAGAAGATTAAATCCGAACCTGCGAGAGGTGGTTATGAAAGAAATCCAGAAATGGTGTGATGCGGGATTCATTTATCCCATCTCCGACAGCAAATGGGTGAGCCCTCTGCATGTTGTGCCCAAGAAATCCGGGATCACCATTGTGAAAAATGACAAAGGAGAGGAGATCGCAACCAGAGTACCGACTTCTTGGCGAGTGTGCGTAGACTACAGAAGACTCAATCTCACCACCAAGAAGGATCATTTTCCGCTACCCTTCATCGACCAGATCTTGGAGAGATTGGCCGCGAAGGAATATTTCTATTTCTTGGACGGTTACTCTGGGTATAATCAAGTTGCTATTGCTCCTGAAGACCAAGAGAAGACCACGTTCACCTGTCCGTTTGGCACATATGCCTTCAGACGGATGCCGTTCGGGCTTTGCAACGCCCCAGCCACATTTCAAAGGTGTATGCTTGCAGTTTTTGCTGATATGGTGGGTAGCTTTCTCGAGGTCTTTATGGACGATTTTTCGGTCTATGGGGATTCATTTGATCAATGTCTGGATTATCTAGACCGAGTCTTACGGAGGTGTTGCGAAGTGAATCTTGTGCTCTCCTGGGAGAAGAGCAATTTCATGGTGACCGAAGGAATCGTGCTGGGTCACGTTGTTTCTAAACGCGGCATGGAGGTTGACCCAGCCAAGGTGGATGTAATCTCTAAGCTAGAGCCACCTACAAATATCAAGCAAGTCCGGTCATTCTTGGGCCATGTCGGTTTTTACCGACGATTTATTAAAGGACTTCAGCAAATTGGCCAGACCGCTGACTGAGTTGCTCGGCAAGGATAATGAGTTCATTGTAGACGATCGTGTGCTCCTTGCTTTTAATCAGTTGAAAGAGCTCATCACACAGGCCCCTGTCCTACAGCCACCGATTTGGACTCAGCCTTTCGAGATTATGACCGATGCGTCGGATTATGCCATCGGAGGTGTACTGGGACAGAGAAAAGACAATGTACCGTTTGCAATTCACTACGCTAGCCGAACGCTCGATGAAGCTCAGCGAAACTATACTGTTACTGAAAAGGAGCTGCTAGCGGTAGTCTTTGCTTTGGAGAAGTTCAGATCTTACCTTCTTGGGTCCAAAGTTATCATCTACACTGATCATTCGGCCATTAGGTATTTACAGCAGAAGAAGGATGCCAAACCACGTCTTATCCGGTGGATCCTTCTCCTCCAGGAGTTTGACATGGAAATCAGAGATAAACCTGGGGTAAAGAATGTAGTGGCCGATCATCTGTCAAGACTTCCTGAACCAGAGTCTCCTGAGCTGAACTTACAGCCTATCACAGAGACCTTTTCAGATGAATCGATTCTGTCTGTCGCCTCACTTCCTTGGTATGCGGACATTGTGAATTATCTAGTCGCCAAGAAAATCCCACAGGACTGGCCTAAGTTGAAAATAGACAGATTTTGTCTAAAATCCATTTCTACCAGTGGGAAGACCCGTATCTGTTTCGTGAGGGAGCAGATTGCATCTGGAGGAGGTGTATTCCTCAGGAGGAAGTTCCAAGTGTCCTCGCTTTATGTCATGATCAAGATTCTGGAGGACATCATTCAGGAAAACGGACGGCAGCGAAAGTTCTTCAAAGTGGCCTCTGGTGGCCTTCATTGTTCAAAGATGCAGATGAATACGTCAAAGGTTGCACTGACTGTCAGAAGATGGGTGGAACCATAGGAATGAGAGATACGATGCCTCTGAAGTACATTCAGATCTCAGATGTCTTTGACGCATGGGGGATCGACTTCATGGGCCCGTTTCCTAACAGTCAGGGTTATGAGTATATTCTGCTTGCTGTCGATTATGTCAGTCGTTGGGTGGAGGCTATCCCCGCCCGAGCCGCCGACAGTCGGACTGTCTGTCGATTCTTACGAGATCACATCATAGCACGGTTCGGGATTCCCAAGATCCTCATATCTGACGGGGGCAGTCATTTCATAAACAGAGAGGTGAAGAAGTTGACCCAGGAATTCTGCATCGAGCATCGTGTTGCTTCACCCTATCACCCGCAGTCCAATGGCTTAGCTGAATGTTCAAATAGGGAGATCAAGACAATTCTACAGAAACTTGTGCGTCCGGATCGCAAGAACTGGTCTCAGCTGCTTGATTCCGTTCTTTGGGCTTACAGAACAGCGTATAAGTCACCCTTGGGAATGTCTCCCTACCGCCTGGTGTATGGCAAGCCATGCCACTTGCCCGTGGAACTTATTCATAAATCTTTATGGGCTATTAACATCTGTAATTTGGACTCCAAGCAAGCAGGACAGAACCGGAAATTGGATCTGAACAGATTACTGGAATTCAGAGATTATGCATATGACAACAGCCTGATGTACAAGGAAAAGGTCAAAACATGGCATGACAGGCACATCCGCCACAAGTCCTTTGATCCAGGTCAGAAGGTATGGTTGTTCGATGCGAAATTAAAAATCTTTCCAGGCAAATTGAAGAGCAAATGGACTGGGCCGTTTGTAGTTAGGCAGGTGCGTGACAACGGAAGTGTATTGATATCCAATCTGTCAGCTGACGCACAGCCTTTTGTAGTCAATGGACAGCTTCTGAAGCCATACCTCGAACATGACACATTCATGGCCGTCGTTGACTCGATTCAAGTAATCTATGAGGATGAGCTGAATATCTCGAAGGAGACAGAGGAAGGCAAAGCACATCAAAACATTTTTGAATGATTTTTCCTTTCCGTCTTTTCTTTTTTTTTCTTCTTTTCTTCTTCTTTTATCTCATTCTACCGAATTGATGCCATCCCTTTCATCACTGCTACACTTAGGATGTACTCTATTCTAAGTATAGGGGGGATGTGCATCCCGAGTTGTTCATACCCAATCTCATCTCTTTTCTTCTTTTCTTCTTTTCGTCTTCTATCTTCTTCATCTATCAGAAAAGTGCTACCCCTTGTAGACAGTCTTCTATACTTAGGACGTACTTTGTCCTAAGTATAGGGGGGTGTGCACCCCGAGTTTCTTCTATTCCTCTTGATCCTCTCCATTGTCTCCTCTTCTTGTCTATACTTAGGGATATCTTACCCTAAGTATAGGGGGAGACAATCTGAGTACGATCTGTTCATTCCCACCCTTGACCCTCCCTGCTTTGTGTACAGTCTGCTATACTTAGGATTATTTGATCCTAAGTATAGGGGGACGGTCAACTTCTCATTCATTGATTCATTCATCTATTCCTTTATTTATTTATTCTTTAGATTTTCCTATACTCAGTACGAGTTATGTCTTCTCTTTTCTCTCCGATCTATGAGGACATAGCTCAAGCTAAGTATAGGGGGTCGTATATACTACGTATATACTTTAGCCATAACTCGTACTTTCGTATTTTCTTAATAAATATGGCTAAAAATTCTTTAAAATTTATTAAAAATTCTTAATAAAAAGATGTGATTATTCCTCAAATTCTTTTTATTTACTGATCAATAAATCAGGTGAAAATGTTTTTTTGCAAAATGTTTGAAAAAAATAGTTTGAAAATCTTTGTGAACATTTATTGAAAACTGTTTTGAAAATATTTTGTTTCATGTTTTCAACCTGTGTAAAAATGTGTGGTTTGTAAAATTTCTTTTCTTTGTGTGAAATAAAATGTTTGAAAAATGATTTGCAAATGGTTTGAAAAATGGTTGCAAAAATGATTTGAAAAACCTATATATACTGTTTTGAAAACCTTTGCAAAATGATTTTCAAATGCGTGTAAAATGATTGTAAAAATTATTTTGGACTATAGTTTTCAAAAACCGTGTGTGAAGTGTTTTCAAATAAGTTTGAGGAATATACACATCATACCAAAATCCACTATATATGTATAAAATTGACCACTTACCCTGTAAATTCTTAAAATCCACTTCTTGTATATATAAGAAGCACTCCCGTGTACATATTTTCACCTAGTTTTTAGCCAAAACTTTTTGTTTTCAAAATTCCCAAAAACATTTGCAAAAATTAAAATCCAAAAACATTTGAAAAAGCTCTTTGAAAAAACACAAAAAAATGCATCTACATATGCATTATCATCATCTTTTCAAAAATCCATAAAAAGTTCAAAATTTTTGAAAATTACATCACAAAAATATTTTCTGCATCGCATTGCATAGCATTCGCATTTTTCGGATTAAGTTTGATAGTTGAACAAGTCTAAGTAAAGTCCGAAGATTGGAGCTTGATTGGACCTTATAATTTACCTAATAACAGGAACCTTATAGGAACTGGGTTTGAGGTACTTCAGGTCTAGTTGACTTAATTCTTTGAGGATCACGAGACTTGGTTCAATGGATTCTTAACTGCCTAAGTAGAGTATTTCGGAGCACACGTACGACTCTTGTTGATAATGACCTAACTTGGACACCTGCACCTTTCACATGGCTCAACTCAGTTGGAGTGGTGAGGGGATTGGATTTGCCGGTATGAGACGCACACAAGTGGAAACACTTGTCCTCCTCTAGGGAGGGAAGTGCACCCCAACCCGTCCAGTGATTAGGAAGTCTAAAGACAGGAGACTGTGGGTTGCGATAAAGCTTCAAAAGAGGGATAGTCTACTGGCTCAAGAGGAAAAACTCCTTATGTAAATGCTGCTGTGAATAGTATTTCAAAAAAAAAAAAGTTCAGGCATGTACAAAAATAAAAAGCCTGCAAGTATGTACAAAGTCAATAAGCAAGCTTGAGTTCCAAAGTCATATCATGTGAGCCTGCAGCAGGATGACTTGACTACACTGGTCTCGCATCCAAGGATAGGTAGCTACACTGGCTACCGTCCATTCTTCTCTTCACCCCCTCCTCTTGAGCTGGTTGCCACTTGAACTTAGAAGGGAATACCCCGCTCCTCGAGGATGGAGTTGCTGGATTGGGGAATCATTGGGTTGTCGTACTGGAGAAGTCAGTTTCTTTGCCATTCTAGTTGGGGAGAGCCACCATCACTTACACTGTACAAGTCAGATTCATAGTCGTAAGGGTTTGCGCATGAATTGAGATATTTCTGACCTGGCTATTGAGGAGACTTGGACAGAGTTTTGGGATTCTCAAGGACTGTTGGATTTCAAATTCAGTTCTCAATAAGGATCCGCCCGCACTAAAATTCCAAAGGTCCGACTTAAGCTCCAAACTTTGATTTTGCGAAGACAAGTTTGATAATTAAATTTAGTCCACCTTCCTTCTTTTTCTTTTCTTTGTTTTTCTTTTTTGCACTTATTGCATAAGTGTTTGCTAGGGACTAGCAAAGGCAAGTATAGGGGGATGATGAATCCACGTTTCATCATCTTTATTCTATCATTTTGGCCTCAAAAACCCTAGTAAATGCATGTAAATAGAGCTAATTCATGCATTTTAGCATTCATGCATATGTGTGTAAATATTGTATAAAATGCGGTTTTTAAAGCCAAAATTATAGAATAAAGAAAAGAAAAGAAAAAGAATAAAATATTGTAAATACTTTATGACCCGAAACCCCGAGACCTAGGCATCTTGATGAATAGGTCGACAAGGAATAAAGTAGGGGGAGATAAGGGCCGAAATACAGATAAAATACCTATACATTATATTCATTCTTTATTCATTTTGGGACCTATTTTTGGTTCCACTTTTTGTACATCAAATAAAGAAACTTTGTACATGAAAGTTGTAGATAATAAAATAAAGAAAAATACAAAAATTGATTTCACAGAAAAATAATATACAGATAAAAAGTTATGGTCTGAATAAAAATCCAGAATGCCAACTTCCCAGACCCGTATCTCACAAATAAAAACTCCAAATGCAGCGTACTCACCTTTAATTGTATATAGAAGAAAATAATCTAATTAATGGTGGTGGTTTCGCATTTGGCGGAGCTACGGTTTAAAAGTTGACTTTTGGACCCACATTGTATACTTGTACATATTAAAATATTCAATTTATTATTTTATATTTTTATTATATTTTTATAATGTTGTAAATAATACTTATAATAATTATGTGCATTAAAATCAGAATAAAAACATAAATAAAATACAAATAAAAATACTTGTATATATTCAATACATAGGTATATTACCTATAGACATACCTATACAAGACATACTGGTATTTTATTAAATATACAAAATAAATCAGAAAATAAAATAAAAATATATATGTGTATTTTATAATTTTATAAAATCATAAATAAAAATAATAATATTAAAAATACCTAAATAAAAATAAAATACAGTAATACTTAGATATAGATACCTATAGGGGTATAAATGCAAACTTGTAAAAATACACTTCCTAAAAATAAATAAAAATCACTATAAATTAATTTATAAAAAAATAAACATTTTTTATTTTATAAGTAAAAATCAATAAAATCATTTCTTATTTTTAATTGAATTTAGAAATCTTTTTGCCAAGGTTTTTTCTGGTTGGTCCACGTGGACCAACCAGATTTCTTCTTTGGTTGACCTCGGTCAACTTTCTGACCGAGGTCTGGCCGTGTCAGGGATGGGTTTTGTCCCATCTTCTTGACTTTTTCCTGGCCTCGCCTTTCACCATTTGAGGTCGAAGTCTTCACGACTTTTAATCACCTATGAACCATGAATCACGCCTATGTGTTTTTTCGATCTATGGGTCGTTGATTCGCCAGATCTCCCTCGATCAAGGAGCCACCTCCGTCAACTCTTCAAATAGGACCCCCCGACTTCAATTTGATTTTGATCCCTCTTCCTCCATCCTTTACCGAACCCTAGGGAATCCTTCGAGTCCTTGGTGACAGCAGCGACTCAAGGAGCCCGTTTGCGTGAAGATCGGCGTTGAATCGAGGTTGATCCATTCACTCGCCGGAGCTCCGCCTCAAGGTCTGACCCTCGTCTCCGGTGAGCCTCCCTCCTTCCTCTTTGCATTTTCTTGTAGCGTAGACTTAGATTAGTCTAGGATCATAGCAGTTTTTAGTGCGGTTGTGTATTTTGCCGAGAATCCTTCCTTGACTTCACGGCGGAGCTCCGCTTCGCCTCCGCTTTCCAGCCATTCCACTACACCGCATCCGCCCCGATCACCGTCATCTCGTTCCTCCTCGCTCCCTCTCGCTTTTCAAATGGCGCCGTTGCAGGGGAGCATCGGCTTGTAGAGTACCTTTGGGTCTTTCTAGTCACTTAGCCATTTTTGCTTACTTGTATTTTGAGTATTATTTATTTTGAACTGTCTGACATCTCTTTTGTTTTCTTGCGAGGGACCGCCGACCGAGGAGGATCGCCTAGGGGATCCTGAGCAGCCTTGGGAGGAGGAGTCGGCTATTCTACCCTAGCCGGCAGGAGAGAGCAGGAGGACTAGAGAGAGAGAGAGAGTTGCTTTATTTTTTGTGAGAGAGAGTAGTTGATTAATTTGTAATAATACAGGACTCAGACACTTGGACACTTCAGGCCTAACTTCCGGGTGTTTGTTCACCCGGGGGCTCACCGCGGCTTTTTCGCGTTTTCTCGACCGTCATTTTCCGGTTTTGTTTTCTTTTTCCTTTCTTTTGTGGATTGAGCTTCTAGAATTAGGTCCTGCTTGATTCGAGTAACCTAGGTCCAAACACCCTAATAACTCTTGCATGCTCCTATAGTTCGTATTTGGACTTAGATTAATTAAGTAGTTAATCATTAGCTCTCGATCCGCGCGCCGCGAGCTCACTCCACACAAGCGCTTTCTCCTAACTCAAATGTGTTGAGCAGAGGAGGGGTGAGCCTAGACCGGACACTAGGATTGGGAGTTAGCGGTTAACTCGTGGTTCTTCACGCTAGCAGTTGCCTATTTTAGGACGATTTCCGCATTGCATACCGGCATATAGATTAGGTTTATAAATTTCTGCCTTGCATCCCGCATGGAGAGAGCTGGGATTCACTGTAAGTCCTCTTACTTTGCATTCATCATATAGGCACAAAGGTGAGATTTCCATCTTGGTGCCGACTTGCATTGGCTTTTCCCGACTCTGTTCTCCCTCTGATTTTGGATACCTTAGGATAAAGAAAATACAAAATCGTTAGGCGCTTGTTTGAAACTACTCAAAAGAAGTGATAACACAAAAAAATTAAAAAAGGGACTGCTAAGAAAACTTTGACCTAAATAAAAATTGGTAATTGGACTCATTGATTGTGGAGAGTAACACCCTCATTTGTTTTCAGGTTGCATGGGAAGGTCTCCTTCCAAGTGAGTTGAGCGTTCGTAAGGATTAGAGCCCCAAACCCAACTTGTGGCTGCCTTGTGTATCGCCTGGATTTCCGAAGTATTGACGCTACTATCGTACGTAGTCGAGTAGGGCTTGGTCGCCAGTGGTGACTCACTATTGTGTGAGCGCCGACCTTGTCCGAAGTACCGAGCATAGGCCACGCCTTCACGGGGGTGTCTGTCTCACCGGCTGCGTCCGAGTAGGATCTTGCACGCTCACGGGTGATTCCGTTGCGAGCGAGATCCGAAGTATCGGTTTCGCCTATCGGCTTCCTCCCTCTATTTCTTTGGCTGAGTAGGGATCCAGGAAGGGTTACAAGGACCTTAAAAAGCGCAAGTTACAGGTTACACAGGAGGAGGACAAGTACGGGAATACTTTTCCGGCAGTACTCTCGCTCCTATAGGCGTAGCGCTCTAAGGACTCGTTGAAAGATAAATTCCTGAAAACAAGATAAAAATTACAAAGATAAAAGCCGAACCTTCACGGCTTCACGCGTTGAGTTGGTGAACTCCCTTGTCTTGTGTTTGATTGCTAATCGTATTTAGGTCAAGATCAAAAACCTCGCGCTGTTGCGCAATTTTGTTTCCACTCCAGTTGACCTTCGCTCATCGTGAGCCTTCTACTGTTTTACATTCCTTTTGTTCCTTGTTGACCCTCGTATCTTTCATCCACATCGATCTTCCTCTTGATCTTCGAGATGGCGACGAATGGACAGTTTAGTCGAGGCTCTGTCGGCACCCACATCGGCTCCATTCGTTCGCCCTCTTTAATAATTCAGGGCGATTCCCGATACACCGGTTCAAACCCTATGAACCGACCTCCAGACTCCCTGCCTTCTTCAATAAACCGGGACCACTCTCGTCCCGAACTCTGTCCGTTTTGGATGGCCATTGATTTCACTCCTTACACATCGCCATCCTTAACAAAGTTCTGTGTCGACCTTGACACAGACCGCATCTCTCTATCTGGTGCTGCAATTCAGACTGATCGAGGCATTCTACCATGTGCAGACTCAGAGCTCGAGCCAGTCAACCTAGCAGAAATAGAAATGGCAGGAGGAAGGGGAAAAGGACCACAGCCCCAGCAGGAGCCTGAAGATAACGCAGCGGAAGGACAATATACCACGCAGGGCGAGGTTAACAGTCAACTGCTGGCTTCCATTCAAGCCATTCAGCAGCAGTTGACTAATCAGGCCCTGGCTCAAACAGCCTTCCAGGACATGCTGAATGATCTAAGGAGGAGGGCCGATGCGAGGGATGGCCGACGAGAGGAGGAGCCGAACTTTGAAATCAATGATGAGTTTTCAGTGGGACCTGACTTTGAAGCAGCAGAAGAAGATCCACCGCAGCCCAAGCCTACACTCAAACAGACATACAACCCAGGAGCAGGGCGCATCACTGAGTGGATTCAGATTCCACGAATGCATGCTCACTTCGAGCTGAAGCCACAGTTTCTGTCACTGCTTCCCACTTTTCATGGGAACACCACTGAGGAGCCATATATTTTCCTCAAGAAGTTCAACCGCATCTGCTCCACTGCTCACTATCCCGGAGTTCCCCTGGATGTGATCAAGATGACCGCATTCTCTTTCAGCCTCCAAGACAAGGCCCTTTACTGGGTCGATCATCTCGGGAAGGTCGTCACCACCTGGGAGGAACTGAAATCTGCTTTCCTCCATAAATTTTATCCTCTGGGGAGATTAAACCAGATGCGTGCCAGGATTTCCAGTTTCTGCCAGCAGCCCCACGAGACGATCCATGAAGCGTGGGAGAGATTCAAGGATCTCCAGGAGAAGTGCCCCCACCATGAAATACCCAAGACCAGTCTCGTGCAACACTTCTTTGGGGGGCTATCATTTGAGAGCCAAAAGCTCGTGGATGCAGCTTGCGGCGGTTCACATTTTAACAAGGACGAGGATGTGGTGTGGAATGTCTTTGAAGAAATGGCTGAGGGAGAAGCAGCCCAATCCTCGTCCCGGGTCTACATGAAGCCACCGACCGCCATCAGCAAGCCAGTTAACATGGCTTCTCACACTGAGGACAAAGATGAAAGCTCCAACCTGAGTATCATCGGTAGTCACTTGTACAAGGTGGACATCATCGAGAAGAGGTCGCAGGACCTCGAAAAACTGGCAGTTATAGAGAAGAGGACCCAAGGGCTAGAGAAGCTCGACCGGATTTCCCAGCAGCTGGAGCAGCTCGTCCGAGCACTGAATGCAAATATGTGCAACGCTGTGTCCACCTCTGCCGAGCCGAACGCTGAGAAGAAGGAGCCTACAATGCAGCAAAATCCTCAGCCGACTCCACCGCAGCCCCAGCCAATCCAGCACGTATACTACGTGCAGGTCCCGGAGCAGCAATCGCAGCCTCCGACACAGATGGTTGTATATCAACCCGAGCACCAGCCCGCTTACTCCGAGCAGTTCTCTCCACCCCCGCCGCTGATCCAGGAGATCAATGGCGTCTGGAACAACGAAGCGCAGCTGGCCCGTCCTCAGGGACACTCTCAGGGTTAGAACATGGGCAACAGGCCCTTCCAGCAGCAACACCAGGGTGGAAGACCATTCCAGCAGCCCTACCAGTACCAGCCTCCCTCACATGGAAACACGTGGAGGCAGAATTACCAACATGGGCCTCAGCAGTCCGGATATCGTGGACAAGGATATCACCAGCAACCGGCTGCACAATACAACCAGCACCCATCGCAGTACTCCTCAAACCCCCCTCCTCAACAATTCGCACAAGGATACCAGTCACAATCTCAACCGCCATATCAGCAGTCTAGACCCCAGCAGGGGGAATCTTCTGAGATTGTACCGGTCAATCCGGCCCTGGCCTGTTTGGAACAGTTGATGAAGAACATGGATGAGATGAGCCAGAAGATCGACGACCTGACAGCAGCCAAAACTGTCATACCAGCCCAGGTCGAAGCTAATCCTAACAATTTCCGACGCAAGGAGCAGGTAGCTGGCAGTGTCCAACCCGAATCAGGTGAATTTAATTGTTTTTTATCTAACGTTGTTACTCTCAGGAGCGGTAGGACACTCCGGCCATCGGCGACGGTGAAAGGAAAGCATATTGCATCTGACGGGGAATTGTCAGGCCAGCCAACACCAGGGCCAGCAAGCATTTTGGGAGCAGCACCAGCATCCAGAAAATCACAAAAAAATGAAGAAAACAGAAAAATACAAAAAGATAGCAGTAACCTCGGTGGAGACCGGTCAGCATTGGAGACGCCTGCACCCGCATCACAGTCAGCTCCTGACAGGAGGAGCACCACACCTGCAGCGAGTCCAACGCCAGCACCCGAAGCCGAGCCTGTCATTTTTGGTCCACAAATTGTAGATGAATCCATTCTTTTTTGTCATCTACCTGTAAACAACAACACGGACACTATTTTGAATGAAATTGGAGAAGAGTTTGTAAATATTCCTTTTCCTGAAGCAATGAAGAAACACAAAAAAATGAAAAATTTGAAAAGTGCTTTGTCTGATCCTGCGATCATAGAAATCATTCAGAATTTGGTGTTAAATATGCCATTAATGAAAGCTCTTGAGTACATGCCAGCTGTGAAGAAAGGACTTAAAGAGGCATGTACAACCAAGCGCAGACCAACCCCCCATAACTCCCGAAGCAAAGGTGGTAAATCTGAAAAGCACATCCTCACTATGGCCACCGTCAATGCCATCAGCAACCTCCCGGACAAAAAGCCAGATATGGGAGCACCTCTTGTACGTTGTCAGATGTTCGATCAAGAGTTCGAACGGACACTCCTCGACAGCGGGTCATCTGTCAATCTGATGCCAGCCTCACTACTCACAGAGTTCAAGCTGGGACCGCTCAAACCTACAAAGATGATTCTACAGTTTGCAGACAAGTCCGTCAAGCGGCCTAGGGGCTTGTTGGAGGACGTGATCGTCACGGTTCAGGGAAAATCTTTCCCAGCCGATTTTGTGGTCTTAGATATGGACGTCCCCGCTCCGTTGCTCCTTACCCCGATCATACTCGGAAGGCCATTTCTGCGGACGTCAAACGCCGTAGTGAATTATGGGACAGGAGAAATCACTTTTTGGAGCTGGTAATGAAATTATCCGAGTAGAGACCCTGTCTGAGGGAACGCCCGTTGAACCAACATCTGTATCATGTGCAAAGGTGATCGAGAATGATGAAGACTGCGACTTTCTAGCCGAGATTCAAGACACCAACCTCTTCCTGGATGATCATGAGATCCACGGAATCCTCTGCCCAGAGGAGGAAGTGGAGACCGCAGTCGAATTTCCGTGTATCGATCAAGATGAGGACTTTGCTGATGCACCACAAGACGCTGCTGTGGGGTTGATATGCCTTCAGAACCAAGAGCCGAGTTTGGAAGCATCTTCGGACGAAGATCAAATCATTGAAGAATTCTGTCAGGATCTGAGAGAGGAAACAGAGCAGATTATGGTGGACACTGCACAGTTGAAAGAATCACCACCTGTATTAATCGCTGAGGTCACCGCTGAAGCAGCTCAGACCCCGCCAGAGCTGAAACCTCTGCCCTCCAATATGAAGTATGCCTTCCTTGCAGGAGAACCGAATATGTACCCGGTCATTATCAATGCGCATCTGACCGAAGATCAAGAATCTCGTCTGATGGAGGTTCTTGAACGTAACCGCAAGGCGATAGGCTGGCGAACCTCTGATCTCCACGGGATCAATCCGTCACTCTGTTCGCATCGCATCTTTCTGGAGGAAGACAGCAGACCCTCTCGTGAACTGCAAAGAAGATTAAATCCGAACCTGCGAGAGGTGGTTATGAAAGAAATCCAGAAATGGTGTGATGCGGGATTCATTTATCCCATCTCCGACAGCAAATGGGTGAGCCCTCTGCATGTTGTGCCCAAGAAATCCGGGATCACCATTGTGAAAAATGACAAAGGAGAGGAGATCGCAACCAGAGTACCGACTTCTTGGCGAGTGTGCGTAGACTACAGAAGACTCAATCTCACCACCAAGAAGGATCATTTTCCGCTACCCTTCATCGACCAGATCTTGGAGAGATTGGCCGCGAAGGAATATTTCTATTTCTTGGACGGTTACTCTGGGTATAATCAAGTTGCTATTGCTCCTGAAGACCAAGAGAAGACCACGTTCACCTGTCCGTTTGGCACATATGCCTTCAGACGGATGCCGTTCGGGCTTTGCAACGCCCCAGCCACATTTCAAAGGTGTATGCTTGCAGTTTTTGCTGATATGGTGGGTAGCTTTCTCGAGGTCTTTATGGACGATTTTTCGGTCTATGGGGATTCATTTGATCAATGTCTGGATTATCTAGACTGAGTCTTACGGAGGTGTTGCGAAGTGAATCTTGTGCTCTCCTGGGAGAAGAGCAATTTCATGGTGACCGAAGGAATCGTGCTGGGTCACGTTGTTTCTAAACGCGGCATGGAGGTTGACCCAGCCAAGGTGGATGTAATCTCTAAGCTAGAGCCACCTACAAATATCAAGCAAGTCCGGTCATTCTTGGGCCATGTCGGTTTTTACCGACGATTTATTAAAGACTTCAGCAAATTGGCCAGACCGCTGACTGAGTTGCTCGGCAAGGATAATGAGTTCATTGTAGACGATCGTGTGCTCCTTGCTTTTAATCAGTTGAAAGAGCTCATCACACAGGCCCCTGTCCTACAGCCACCGATTTGGACTCAGCCTTTCGAGATTATGACCGATGCGTCGGATTATGCCATCGGAGGTGTACTGGGACAGAGAAAAGACAATGTACCGTTTGCAATTCACTACGCTAGCCGAACGCTCGATGAAGCTCAGCGAAACTATACTGTTACTGAAAAGGAGCTGCTAGCGGTAGTCTTTGCTTTGGAGAAGTTCAGATCTTACCTTCTTGGGTCCAAAGTTATCATCTACACTGATCATTCGGCCATTAGGTATTTACAGCAGAAGAAGGATGCCAAACCACGTCTTATCCGGTGGATCCTTCTCCTCCAGGAGTTTGACATGGAAATCAGAGATAAACCTGGGGTAAAGAATGTAGTGGCCGATCATCTGTCAAGACTTCCTGAACCAGAGTCTCCTGAGCTGAACTTACAGCCTATCACAGAGACCTTTTCAGATGAATCGATTCTGTCTGTCGCCTCACTTCCTTGGTATGCGGACATTGTGAATTATCTAGTCGCCAAGAAAATCCCACAGGACTGGCCTAAGTTGAAAATAGACAGATTTTTGTCTAAAATCCATTTCTACCAGTGGGAAGACCCGTATCTGTTTCGTGAGGGAGCAGATTGCATCTGGAGGAGGTGTATTCCTCAGGAGGAAGTTCCAAGTGTCCTCGCTTTATGTCATGATCAAGATTCTGGAGGACATCATTCAGGAAAACGGACGGCAGCGAAAGTTCTTCAAAGTGGCCTCTGGTGGCCTTCATTGTTCAAAGATGCAGATGAATACGTCAAAGGTTGCACTGACTGTCAGAAGATGGGTGGAACCATAGGAATGAGAGATACGATGCCTCTGAAGTACATTCAGATCTCAGATGTCTTTGACGCATGGGGGATCGACTTCATGGGCCCGTTTCCTAACAGTCAGGGTTATGAGTATATTCTGCTTGCTGTCGATTATGTCAGTCGTTGGGTGGAGGCTATCCCC
The DNA here is from genome assembly GCA_037367405.1 of Ottelia alismoides. Lineage (NCBI taxonomy): Eukaryota > Viridiplantae > Streptophyta > Magnoliopsida > Alismatales > Hydrocharitaceae > Ottelia > Ottelia alismoides. The sequence continues at coordinate 16,970 of JAZKJV010000934.1, forward strand.
GCCCGAGCCGCCGACAGTCGGACTGTCTGTCGATTCTTACGAGATCACATCATAGCACGGTTCGGGATTCCCAAGATCCTCATATCTGACGGGGGCAGTCATTTCATAAACAGAGAGGTGAAGAAGTTGACCCAGGAATTCTGCATCGAGCATCGTGTTGCTTCACCCTATCACCCGCAGTCCAATGGCTTAGCTGAATGTTCAAATAGGGAGATCAAGACAATTCTACAGAAACTTGTGCGTCCGGATCGCAAGAACTGGTATCAGCTGCTTGATTCCGTTCTTTGGGCTTACAGAACAGCGTATAAGTCACCCTTGGGAATGTCTCCCTACCGCCTGGTGTATGGCAAGCCATGCCACTTGCCCGTGGAACTTATTCATAAATCTTTATGGGCTATTAACATCTGTAATTTGGACTCCAAGCAAGCAGGACAGAACCGGAAATTGGATCTGAACAGATTACTGGAATTCAGAGATTATGCATATGACAACAGCCTGATGTACAAGGAAAAGGTCAAAACATGGCATGACAGGCACATCCGCCACAAGTCCTTTGATCCAGGTCAGAAGGTATGGTTGTTCGATGCGAAATTAAAAATCTTTCCAGGCAAATTGAAGAGCAAATGGACTGGGCCGTTTGTAGTTAGGCAGGTGCGTGACAACGGAAGTGTATTGATATCCAATCTGTCAGCTGACGCACAGCCTTTTGTAGTCAATGGACAGCTTCTGAAGCCATACCTCGAACATGACACATTCATGGCCGTCGTTGACTCGATTCAAGTAATCTATGAGGATGAGCTGAATATCTCGAAGGAGACAGAGGAAGGCAAAGCACATCAAAACATTTTTGAATGATTTTTCCTTTCCGTCTTTTCTTTTTTTTTCTTCTTTTCTTCTTCTTTTATCTCATTCTACCGAATTGATGCCATCCCTTTCATCACTGCTACACTTAGGATGTACTCTATTCTAAGTATAGGGGGGATGTGCATCCCGAGTTGTTCATACCCAATCTCATCTCTTTTCTTCTTTTCTTCTTTTCGTCTTCTATCTTCTTCATCTATCAGAAAAGTGCTACCCCTTGTAGACAGTCTTCTATACTTAGGACGTACTTTGTCCTAAGTATAGGGGGGTGTGCACCCCGAGTTTCTTCTATTCCTCTTGATCCTCTCCATTGTCTCCTCTTCTTGTCTATACTTAGGGATATCTTACCCTAAGTATAGGGGGAGACAATCTGAGTACGATCTGTTCATTCCCACCCTTGACCCTCCCTGCTTTGTGTACAGTCTGCTATACTTAGGATTATTTGATCCTAAGTATAGGGGGACGGTCAACTTCTCATTCATTGATTCATTCATCTATTCCTTTATTTATTTATTCTTTAGATTTTCCTATACTCAGTACGAGTTATGTCTTCTCTTTTCTCTCCGATCTATGAGGACATAGCTCAAGCTAAGTATAGGGGGTCGTATATACTACGTATATACTTTAGCCATAACTCGTACTTTCGTATTTTCTTAATAAATATGGCTAAAAATTCTTTAAAATTTATTAAAAATTCTTAATAAAAAGATGTGATTATTCCTCAAATTCTTTTTATTTACTGATCAATAAATCAGGTGAAAATGTTTTTTTTGCAAAATGTTTGAAAAAAATAGTTTGAAAATCTTTGTGAACATTTATTGAAAACTGTTTTGAAAATATTTTGTTTCATGTTTTCAACCTGTGTAAAAATGTGTGGTTTGTAAAATTTCTTTTCTTTGTGTGAAATAAAATGTTTGAAAAATGATTTGCAAATGGTTTGAAAAATGGTTGCAAAAATGATTTGAAAAACCTATATATACTGTTTTGAAAACCTTTGCAAAATGATTTTCAAATGCGTGTAAAATGATTGTAAAAATTATTTTGGACTATAGTTTTCAAAAACCGTGTGTGAAGTGTTTTCAAATAAGTTTGAGGAATATACACATCATACCAAAATCCACTATATATGTATAAAATTGACCACTTACCCTGTAAATTCTTAAAATCCACTTCTTGTATATATAAGAAGCACTCCCGTGTACATATTTTCACCTAGTTTTTAGCCAAAACTTTTTGTTTTCAAAATTCCCAAAAACATTTGCAAAAATTAAAATCCAAAAACATTTGAAAAAGCTCTTTGAAAAAACACAAAAAAATGCATCTGCATATGCATTATCATCATCTTTTCAAAAATCCATAAAAAGTTCAAAATTTTTGAAAATTACATCACAAAAATATTTTCTGCATCGCATTGCATAGCATTCGCATTTTTCGGATTAAGTTTGATAGTTGAACAAGTCTAAGTAAAGTCCGAAGATTGGAGCTTGATTGGACCTTATAATTTACCTAATAACAGGAACCTTATAGGAACTGGGTTTGAGGTACTTCAGGTCTAGTTGACTTAATTCTTTGAGGATCACGAGACTTGGTTCAATGGATTCTTAACTGCCTAAGTAGAGTATTTCGGAGCACACGTACGACTCTTGTTGATAATGACCTAACTTGGACACCTGCACCTTTCACATGGCTCAACTCAGTTGGAGTGGTGAGGGGATTGGATTTGCCGGTATGAGACGCACACAAGTGGAAACACTTGTCCTCCTCTAGGGAGGGAAGTGCACCCCAACCCGTCCAGTGATTAGGAAGTCTAAAGACAGGAGACTGTGGGTTGCGATAAAGCTTCAAAAGAGGGATAGTCTACTGGCTCAAGAGGAAAAACTCCTTATGTAAATGCTGCTGTGAATAGTATTTCAAAAAAAAAAAAGTTCAGGCATGTACAAAAATAAAAAGCCTGCAAGTATGTACAAAGTCAATAAGCAAGCTTGAGTTCCAAAGTCATATCATGTGAGCCTGCAGCAGGATGACTTGACTACACTGGTCTCGCATCCAAGGATAGGTAGCTACACTGGCTACCGTCCATTCTTCTCTTCACCCCCTCCTCTTGAGCTGGTTGCCACTTGAACTTAGAAGGGAATACCCCGCTCCTCGAGGATGGAGTTGCTGGATTGGGGAATCATTGGGTTGTCGTACTGGAGAAGTCAGTTTCTTTGCCATTCTAGTTGGGGAGAGCCACCATCACTTACACTGTACAAGTCAGATTCATAGTCGTAAGGGTTTGCGCATGAATTGAGATATTTCTGACCTGGCTATTGAGGAGACTTGGACAGAGTTTTGGGATTCTCAAGGACTGTTGGATTTCAAATTCAGTTCTCAATAAGGATCCGCCCGCACTAAAATTCCAAAGGTCCGACTTAAGCTCCAAACTTTGATTTTGCGAAGACAAGTTTGATAATTAAATTTAGTCCACCTTCCTTCTTTTTCTTTTCTTTGTTTTTCTTTTTTGCACTTATTGCATAAGTGTTTGCTAGGAACTAGCAAAGGCAAGTATAGGGGGATGATGAATCCACGTTTCATCATCTTTATTCTATCATTTTGGCCTCAAAAACCCTAGTAAATGCATGTAAATAGAGCTAATTCATGCATTTTAGCATTCATGCATATGTGTGTAAATATTGTATAAAATGCGGTTTTTAAAGCCAAAATTATAGAATAAAGAAAAGAAAAGAAAAAGAATAAAATATTGTAAATACTTTATGACCCGAAACCCCGAGACCTAGGCATCTTGATGAATAGGTCGACAAGGAATAAAGTAGGGGGAGATAAGGGCCGAAATACAGATAAAATACCTATACATTATATTCATTCTTTATTCATTTTGGGACCTATTTTTGGTTCCACTTTTTGTACATCAAATAAAGAAACTTTGTACATGAAAGTTGTAGATAATAAAATAAAGAAAAATACAAAATTGATTTCACAGAAAAATAATATACAGATAAAAAGTTATGGTCTGAATAAAAATCCAGAATGCCAACTTCCCAGACCCGTATCTCACAAATAAAAACTCCAAATGCAGCGTACTCACCTTTAATTGTATATAGAAGAAAATAATCTAATTAATGGTGGTGGTTTCGCATTTGGCGGAGCTACGGTTTAAAAGTTGACTTTTGGACCCACATTGTATACTTGTACATATTAAAATATTCAATTTATTATTTTATATTTTTATTATATTTTTATAATGTTGTAAATAATACTTATAATAATTATGTGCATTAAAATCAGAATAAAAACATAAATAAAATACAAATAAAAATACTTGTATATATTCAATACATAGGTATATTACCTATAGACATACCTATACAAGACATACTGGTATTTTATTAAATATACAAAATAAATCAGAAAATAAAATAAAAATATATATGTGTATTTTATAATTTTATAAAATCATAAATAAAAATAATAATATTAAAAATACCTAAATAAAAATAAAATACAGTAATACTTAGATATAGATACCTATAGGGGTATAAATGCAAACTTGTAAAAATACACTTCCTAAAAATAAATAAAAATCACTATAAATTAATTTATAAAAAAATAAACATTTTTTATTTTATAAGTAAAAATCAATAAAATCATTTCTTATTTTTAATTGAATTTAGAAATCTTTTTGCCAAGGTTTTTTCTAGTTGGTCCACGTGGACCAACCAGATTTCTTCTTTGGTTGACCTCGGTCAACTTTCTGACCGAGGTCTGGCCGTGTCAGGGATGGGTTTTGTCCCATCTTCTTGACTTTTTCCTGGCCTCGCCTTTCACCATTTGAGGTCGAAGTCTTCATGACTTTTAATCACCTATGAACCATGAATCACGCCTATGTGTTTTTTCGATCTATGGGTCGTTGATTCGCCAGATCTCCCTCGATCAAGGAGCCACCTCCGTCAACTCTTCAAATAGGACCCCCCGACTTCAATTTGATTTTGATCCCTCTTCCTCCATCCTTTACCGAACCCTAGGGAATCCTTCGAGTCCTTGGTGACAGCAGCGACTCAAGGAGCCCGTTTGCGTGAAGATCGGCGTTGAATCGAGGTTGATCCATTCACTCGCCGGAGCTCCGCCTCAAGGTCTGACCCTCGTCTCCGGTGAGCCTCCCTCCTTCCTCTTTGCATTTTCTTGTAGCGTAGACTTAGATTAGTCTAGGATCATAGCAGTTTTTAGTGCGGTTGTGTATTTTGCCGAGAATCCTTCCTTGACTTCACGGCGGAGCTCCGCTCCGCCTCCGCTTTCCAGCCATTCCACTACACCGCATCCGCCCCGATCACCGTCATCTCGTTCCTTCTCGCTCTGCCGCACCTTCATTCAAGCTGATCTCGCTCAGATCAGCATACCTCTGAGTCCTTCTCCGCCGCTCGCCGGACTCATCTCGCCCCACCGCATTAGCCATCCATCTCACCCCAAAACTACCCCAGTTGCGTCGCATTTGTTTTCCGCGTCTAACCCTGCAGAGAGGAGCCAAGGAGAAGGCTCAATCGAGCCTCATCGTTCCAGGGAAGACGTCCCCAGGTCACCTTCGTCGTCGGAGCACGTCAGAGCTTCCCAAGTCCATCAGATCCATCCCATCGACGCGGAGGGCCCCCAGGACCATTTTGCCCGAGGTCCTGGGCTGGAGGAGGCCGTGTGTCGGCCGGAAACACCGATCGAAGCCACCTGCGACCGTTGTTCTTGGAGATCTTCCAGGCGCCGTCGGATCTGGCTTGTTCTTGGCGCGCTTCAGCTGCCGTTGGATCACGTTCATCTTCAGCCGTCCGATCGTCGATCAGCTTCTAATCTCAGCCCTCCAAGGCGAAGGGGCATCGGACACCAGGCAGCCGACACGTGTCTAAGTGAGTGCGCATCCACCGTCCATCAGCGCACCTGCTTGGGTATTTTGCCATCTTTACCCGAGCGTTTTTGTATTTAAATATTCAGTCCAAAACTTTCTTCTGCCATTAAATAACGTTGTAGTATTTGCACGTTGAGCCCCGGAATTTTGTAATATTGCAAACGAACCCCTGCCAGGTCGCGTGCACGTCACGTGGCGCCTGGTAATTTTTGCACGTTTCACCCCGTGGCTCTAGGTATTTAGACTTGGTCCTGAAAGTTTTCATATCAGCTGTAGAATTTTAGTGCTTTTTGCAGTCAGGTCCTTGCCTTTTTGGCTTATTGCTATTCCACCCTTCCCAAGTGCGCGTGCTTTGCACGTGGGCCTGGGATTTTTGTAACTTTACCCTTGCGGTTCTGATATTGGTGTTTGGTCCATTAATTGCCATTTTTTAGTTATATATTTTCTGGAAATATTGCACGCAGGCCCTCGCCCTTTCCTCATATTACTAAAATACCCCTGCGCACATGGTTTTTCTTTTTGTTTCTACTAATTTTTGCATGCATCTCTAAAAACCCAAAAAATCTCCAAAAATCATAGTAGAGTCCTGTTGCACTGTAGTTCATTATCATATTTTTATTTTTTATAAATATTGCATTTTATTATTTATAAAAATTCAAAAATAGTCATTTTCAGCACGGTTTGCATTAGAAAATCACTAAAAAATATAAAAACACTCCAGAAAATTCCCAAAAAAATGTATTTTGTTCCTTTTAGTGTGTTTTAATTTCAGACCAAAAATCATTAAAAAATATAAAACCAAACTCCAAAAAATTGCAAAACTCTAAAAACCTTCCTAAAAATTTATAAAATCCATTAAAAATCCAAAAATAGTGTTTTCTTTTCCTGAATTTTCTTTGTTTTATTATCTTTAACTGAAAATTAAGTTGGGGAATTTTTGCCACGGATTTTTATTTTATTTCTCCATTTTAAGTTTCAGCCTTGCTTTTTACTACTGTTTTCTTTATTTTGATAATTAAAAATACCAAAAACATTCTAAAAATTACCCAAAAATCACAAAAACAGTAGAAAAATATAAAAAGACCAAAAAGATTTTATTTTCTAATTTTTGAACATTTTTATCTATTTATATAAATACCTTAGCTTGTCTTTTATTACCTTGTCTTTGTTTTCCAATATTGAAAAAAAAAGAAAATAAAAAAATATAAAATATAAAAAGAAAAGATAAAAATCAGTAAATTAAAAATCAAAATACAAAAGTATAAAATTAAAAATTAAAAAAAAAAATATATAATCAAAAACCCACAAAAATTCTAGATTGGCTAAGTTGCTTGTTAGATCTAGGTTTGGATTTTTATCCGTGCTTTACACCTTTGCTTCTTGTGTTCGACCCCTACTTGCTTGCCACTGTACATCTTTAGTAGGGTATAATAAATTTTAATCCTTGCTATCTATTCTCTGATTGATTGTGTGGGTTAATTGTTGAAGACCGAGGAAGTTTGAGCAGTCGCACCAGCGACAGTGAGTCTGACTTGTCAGACCGCTATTTAGCGGCTCTCGCATTCTCGCTTTTCAATCACCTATATTCTTTCATTTTGGCCTATAAACCCTAGATAAATGCATATATATATATATAACATTATTTTACATGAAATAGCATCTATTAACTACACTATAAATATTACGTAAAATACTATATTTAAAGCCAAAATAAAAAGAATAAAGAAAAGAAAAGAAAAAGAAATGAAATACCATAGGCACTGAATGATCTTAAGCCCTGTGACCTAGGTATCATGATGATTAGGTCGACAAGGAATAAAGTAGAGGGAGATAAGGGTCAAAATAATAATAAAAACCCTAATTTTCAATTCTCCAATAATTTATTTTGGGATCTATTTTATTCTTTATTATTTATACTTCAAATCGATAAATTTTGTACATGAAAATTGTAGATAAAATTACATAAAAAATACAAAATTTATTTCACATAAAAATAATGCATAATGTGTCCTAGACACTTAGAATAAAAACCAAAAATCCGAACTTCACATACCTGTATCTTCTCCATATTATATCAAAATTGACCAAACTCATCTTTAATTATATATAAAATTTAATTATCTATTTAATGAAGGTAGTTTCATTCAATTTAGTTTTAAGATGCAAAAGCTAGGTTTTGGGCCCCTATTGTGCAATATACTTGAATAAAATAATTGTTTTATTTATCCTTTATATTTTCATACTTTCATAACTTTATAATTTTATAAATATTATTATAATATATGTGCATAATTATATTAAAGTAAAATAATTAAAAATACAATAAAATAAATAAGTATACTAAAATATATAGATGAATAATGCATACATACACCTATTCAATAAATATACATATTTAATTAAGTGTGCATATGGCTTCGAAAAAATACAATAAAAAATATTTATATATATTTAAATAAGTAAGAAATATATAAAATATGCATATAAAATAATAAAATCTTAAAAAATAATAAAAATAAAATACATATTATATATGTAAATATATCTATATTTGCACGTATAAAATAAGGTTTTTATCAGTTGTACCCCTATGAGATATTGCAATTTTAGTTATACCCCTCCCTTTTTTTGGAATATCAGTTATGCCTCTACATTCTTGCAAAATTTACAGTTGTGCCCTTCTATTAAGTTAAAGTAGGGGCATAACCGATATTACAAAAGGGCAGAACTTTGAATTTTGCAAGAAGGTAGGGGCACAACTTATATTTCAAAAAAGAGAGGGACATAACTGAAATTGCAATATCTCAGAGGGTCACAACTGATAAAAACCTTATAAAATATAACATACAACAAATAAACTCGAAAAAAATAATAAAAGTCATATTAAAATAATGCATAAATTAATAAATATTTTCATATTTTTGTAAAAAAAATAATAAACTTGTTTTCTATTTATTTCTAAATTATTTTATCATTTATTTCTGCTTTGTCCTTTTACGGGCGGCGTGGACCAATGGGGGCGTAGCATTGGTTGATTCCTTGAACGATGGATCGCTGCATCAAGCAGAACCCTTGGTCAAAATCCCTCTAGTTCATACACACCTCCACCTCTTCCAATTGATTTTGATCCCCTTTCAGACTCAAAATCCTCTAATTCCTCTAAGCTTGAATTCCCTGATGACAGCAGGAAGCACGCCAAGCGATTTGGTGTGGAGAACGAGGCCCGAAGTGTGTGATCCGTGCTCGTTGGCCACCAGCATCGTGGTTCTTCCAGGATCCCAACTTCAGCATGTAGAGCCCTAGTTGTTGGTTTCTTTTCGTTCGTAGGTTTAACAGTAGTGTAGATAGGTGTCTATTTTTGCTGAAATCTGTTTGTTCTTTCATAAAATCCAAACCTTCGTACTTCGTCAAAGATCAATTCAAACACACATTTCATATGTGCTCGACCGTGCACCACCCCACCTGACATATCCATCACCTACCCCCTCGCTTCTACTACGCCCCACGGACCTTCATCCACCTTGATCTTGTCCAGATCAAGAAAATGACCTCCAGCTTCGCCCCATCATAGGAGGTCGCAGTCGCACCTCATCTCCGCTCACTTCACCCAAATAACCAGCCCAGAACCTTTGCTTTTCTTTTATGCATCTAACCATGCATGTCTGGGCTTGGGAAGACCCATTCGGGGTTGATTTCTGCTCCTTCGAAGGTCATCCAAGTGTTCAAGGCTCGTCGACTCTCCAAGATCCCATCGTTGGGTCCCAGAGCCATACGAACCCTCCTACTAACGCGGACCACCATCGATGACATTTTGGGCTACTTGGGAGCATACCAGGTGGCCGGAGACGCCTTGGAAAACAGATCGGAGCTCGCAGGAGGTGAGTTCCTCGCATGCTCTTCCAAGCATCGTCCCCACCATTGGATCAAGAACGATGCACCAAGAGAGGCAACTGCCTTGGATGCGAGTGACCTCGGCCATCAGATCGAATGCTGTGATTTAATCCCAACCATCACAACGAACATTCATCCACCATCGAGCATACGATGCGTGGCAAGTGGAAGTAAATTCGTCGTTCGTCTGTGCCTATTTAGGGGTATTTTTGCTACATACCCCCTGACTTTTGTATTTCCTTTCAACCCATAAAATATTGTCTACAGTGTAAAAACTTTTGGAGATTTTGTAATAGGCCCCCTGTACTCCTTTTAATCACAGTTAGGTTACTCGCCATGTCACCTCACGTGCTCATACACGTGAGGTGGTGAGATTTTTGTAGGGACCCCCTAAGGGTTTTATTTATTATTAGGTCCTTTAAATTTGTATTCCGATTCAATACTTTTGGGATATTTTGCATGCATTCCCCGCCACTTTTTGATAATTACATTTATACCCATGCCAACAATATATGAATTAAATATTTGGGGAAATTTATGTAGAGGCCCTTAGAATTTGGATTTTATTCTAGATTGCATTTTTATGTTATTTAAATTATGTTCCGGTCCTTGCCAAAACTTTTATTTTTATTTCCTCTATTTTTTGCATTAAAAAATCATTTTGCATTAAAATTTTGTAGGAAATTTATTTTTAGTGCTAGACATTAGTTAAAATCACATATATTTTCCGCAAGGATATTTAAAATATTTATCTATATTAAAAAATCAGAAACATTACATTTATTCACTATTTGCATTAAAAAATACATAAAAATTAGAAAGATGCTTTGAAAAAATTCAATAAAATCACGAGTTATTATTATTGTATTTTGAACCTACAGACAAAAAAATCACTAAAAAATACAAAAGAAAACCAAAAAATTGTAAACCCTCTCTAACCCTAAAAAATTATAAAAAAATTATTGAGAAAACTAAAAATTACATTTTCTATTTCTATACCATATATACCTATACTATATATTAAAATTAGTTTTGAATTTTTTTGAGTTATTTAGCTATTTTTAAATTCCAAAATAATCTGGTTATATGTTATTGCTCATTGTTTTCGTGTTTTTATTCAATCATAATAAATTTTAGCTCCACACTTTTATTTCTACATTGGCTGATCAATATTGTGGGTTATTGTTGTAGATGAGGGGTTCTCATTCGATCACCACAACGATGGTGTTCCTAGACCGCTGAAATCCGCTCTTCATCAGTCGTCCTGCTTCTATTAAGGCCCGAACCTTTGAGCTCGAGACGTTCTTCAAACTGCAGGTCATTAAGCACTGCATTATCTTGAAAGTCATGGAAGTCAAAGGTGATTCTGCAACATCTCTTCAGCGTCGAGCACCTGGTGAGATCGTAGGTCACGCGCAACACCTTCATCGCACGGAGCTAATTCATTCTACTCGCAGGTATCCTTCTTGTGATTTGCATGTTTTAATACTAACTCCACATTGGTTGTTGCACATTCGATCAACTGGAGTAGCAGATCATCCATCGTCGCTTGGAGCGACCGGATATGAGCATTCGACAACAAGTAACTGGAGACCTGGAGATGAAGAACATCACCACGCCTGATTGCTAGACGCATCAGGAGCCACATATGAATTTCAATCATCGTCCGTGCGAGGGATCTGTACCGAAGAACATTCATTGCCGTCCTCAGATTCGAGCTTCCATGTCCGCAATAAGAACCACTGCCGAAAGCCACCGTATCCGATCGAGAACAGAGCAAAATCATCGCATGATCGCGATGAAGAAAGGGGGAAGAACACCAATATCCCCCTGGTCCGAGCAGTGCCCTTGGATCTGATCTGATCTGATCCAAGGAATCCACAATGCCATGTGTCAGCCTTCAGAAGCATCACCGCCCCATCGCTTATCGCCTCACATGATCCGCACGTGAGGGCGGAGATATTACAACATCAAAAGGGCTATATTAAGAATTTCTCAAGATTATAAGTCACAAAAGTAAATGCAGAAAAAATAGAGGTTACGAAGAAAACACGGAAGGGGATAAATATAAAAAAAACTCTATATTTAATTCTATTTTACCAAACTCGCATATGTGTGTGTATATATATATTGTCTGCAATTAATAATTTCAAAAATACTAAATCCTAATTAAGGGCGTGTGTTGTTAATTCACAACTTTTCGATGTGATGATGACAACTTTTCAACACTACATTCTAATTAACGGCATGTGTTGTTAATTCACAACTTATCGGTGTGATGATGACAACTTTTCTACGTAAAGGAGTCCTTTGTTGTTGTTGGATGGGGATGACATTATGTACAATTTAGGAAACAACAATGCGCACGAGGCGAAGGCAATATTAGATCGTCAACAAGCATACTCTGGAAGTCTAAGGGATAAAACCATTTGATTTTTTTTATAGAAACCTAAGAAGGGGGGAAAACTTGCATCGAGAGAAACATAAAAGAAGTATTAAAGGAATGCTACAATATAGGCCAGAATGGAATTAGAATATAAAGAATTTATGAACATTTGGATTTTATTTAATGATTACAAAATAGAATTATCAAAAATAAATGGTTGAACCAATGATTTAGTTCAATTGATCAATATATTTTAGCCAATTTTGATTGGTTTCTACTTTTAGAGAAAAATCGGTTGGTCAGATCATTTTTCTCTAGTTCTTGATTTAAACGGTTGAATGTCTGATTCAATTATGTTTTTAAAATTCTGCTTCGATGCAACACCTCAAATATAATCACACATCTAGTAATCAAAAAGTGTACTAATGGATTATAGGAAGTGAGACTACTATTTAGCAACTTGTGCTTACGCATTTTGGGTTGTAGTCAAGAGACCAAAATGGGCACAATCCCATAAGTTGTGTAAGCAAGTAATCCTCGATAATGGCACATATTGTACGAGAGCATGCTCCCCCTAATAGCAGAAAAAGCTAACAAAGAGGTGAAACCACTCTTACCAAAGAGATAGGTGAAATGACTATCCAAAGAGTATGCAACCACCGTTATTACTGTAAACAAGTAATGGATCATTGCACAATGAGGATGTTGCAGATATAAGTAATGATTGTAGCATCTCAAACATAGTCACGCATCTATTAGTTAGAAAGTATGACAGTGGGTTGTAAGTAGTCTGACAGTGGGTTGTAAGTAGTCAGCTTGTGTTAAGCATTTTGGATTGTAATAAGAAACCCAGTTGAGCACAAGTCCAACAAATTATATGGATCATTACTCTTACGGCCCGTTTGTTATGCTGGAATAGAGGTGGGAATGGAATCGTCATTCCTATGTCGATTCCATTCCCGTGTTTGTTAGATCATAGTAAGGCATGAATAACGATTACAATGGAAATCGGATTCCCTCATATATGGGAATTGCCATTCCTAGGTACCCCCTAGGAATTGAGATTCCATTCCTTACAAATGCTAACAATACATTCTTCTTCAATATTTTTTAATTATTATATTCTTGTTATAAATATATGGTTAGCGACATGGATATGCGTTTTTCTTTTTTAGATATTGTTTTGGATAGCGACATGGATATGGATATATGGACACTGACATGATATGTATATATATGCAAAAAATCGGATAAGTTACAAATATATGCATATATGGATACTAACATGGATATGGGATTTTATTGTGGATACAGATATAGATACGATTCAATTCTTTTGGAGACGGATACAAATGTGGTTACACGATATTCCAGTAGATACAGATACACATATATAATATCTATTATATGGATAAGATATATCCGATAGGATTTGTTTTGCGGATACGGATAGGAACATGGATGTGCTTTTTTTCCAGATATGGATATGGACAAGGATATATATTTTTTTCTAATATGGATATGGATGCAGTTTTTAATTTTTTCTAAGACATGCATATTGATTATATTCTAGTGGATACATATATGGACATGGATATGGATTATGATTTTTTTCAGATATAAATATCGACATGGATGAGGATTTTTTGGCGGAAACGAATGTGGACATGAAAATAGATTTTTATTTTTTTGTAGCTATAGATATGGATACTGATACAAATACCATTTCTATTTTTTTAGGATATGGATACGGGTTACATTTTAGTGGATATGTATATGGACACGGATATGTGTTTTTATTTTTTTGCAAATACAGATACCCATAATATTTTCATTTTTAGGATACGGATACAAATACAATAATAAAATACTCTATAAGATACATCAATTGCATGGTAATTTCTATTTTAATTTGTCTATTGTTTCCTTATATGAAATATATCAATTATATGAAAAAAATAAATTGGAGGATGCCGATTATTTTTTCTATTTAACGAAATATATCAAATAAATATTATTTTCGTTATATTCCTTTCCCTTTCCAAACATAAGAAAGGTACGTGTCTCATAAGAAATATTTCAATTCCTAATATGCACCAAACAATGGAATGGAAAAACGCATTCCTTTCCATTCCATTGTCAATTCTATTCTTGTGTTGATTCCATTCCATTGCAATTCCTTTCCAACCAACCAAACAGGTCGTTAGGGCATGTTTGGTTACAAGGGTACATTGGGGTACCCTGACATTCCTCAAGCTCCAACCCTGCATTCCTAAGTTGAGATTACATGTATTGACCATACAGTTTCTTTGGTATAATATTTTTTTAACCATGTTCAAATAAAAATTATTAACATAAAAAATATTCCACAATCATTAAAAAGTTAATATAATACAAAAACAATGCTACATTACATCACAATTATCATTCCAACCCTCCCAACCCTCCAAACAACTATTATTCACATGATGATATCTCAACCCAGTCTATCCCAGTAACCAAACATGCCCTTAGATAATTGCCTTTAGATAATGACTTGAGTTTATGTCTGACGGTTCCTCGATGGTATCTAACCATTATTTTACGTATTTAATAAAAGGACTCGTATCAATTATTTCCTACTCGAGATATTTCTTTGGATTTTATGATTGAAAATCAAATTCTTGATGATATGATGATGAAAAAATACGCAGACGGTGCATCTGCGGGTACTTCTGTGACTCTGTCTTCCTAAAATTTTGCGGTATCTTCTTCCATTCTTCCCAATCTCAATTAGCTCTCATTGAGATTATCCAAAAAGGAAAGTAGCTTTGTTGGAGCAACAGTCACCAAGGAAATCAAAGAATCTATCAAAAACTTGATCATCGCCTTGTTTCCTCAAGTTGGCTGAAATTTCAACTCCGATCATGCTTGGATGATTATCTTTACCTAGAATATTGCTGTTCCTCGTGCCTAACCCTTTTGTATCTAATGAACTAGGCACAATCACTTCAAGGATATAATCAGTAAGGAATCATGCTCCTATGGTCTCTTGCCAATCTTCTCCGCGCAAACCAGCTGACACCTTTTCACTCTTGTGAATCGAAGCACAGAAAATATTAATCACCTCAAGGAGATAGATTCAAAATAATCTACCATGAGGATCTTAGTCGGTTCTTCTTCTTCTTCTTAAGGACATCGGTCACGATAAAAGTCATGTACCTCATTGTTAGGATAATGCCAGCAATGATCACAACACTACAACAGAATTGATTTAAGGTAACACGTAATTCGAGTAAAAATAATTATTATTCGTTGTCTATTTTTTTACCTGTAATTAGCAACTGATGTAGTATTAATTTCTAAAGGTTCGTGTAAAAATGTTTTACGCATTGCTTACTCATTAAAACGTGCATTAAACGTTGCTATATTTAACAACTGTAAGAAGAAAAGATCAATGATAATTGTTTTGATATAATCAGTTAATAGGAATATATAGCAATAAATGTGATATTCGTTGCGAATTTAAAGAATTGAGTAACTAACAATATTCATTGTTATATTTTTAAGTGTGAAAGATATGACAACGAATATCAAATTATTCGTTATTTTAGATTAATTTTGTTAGTAATGTCAATGTATTTAAATCAAACCAACGACTGAACTGAAAATCTATCGAAAAGATCGAATTTTGTCAAACCATAGAATCAATAGCGGTTCAACTAGATGATGATGACATCATTCTTTAAAACAAGATTAAACTGAATCAGTGAGAAAAATGATTGAAGCGATTAATAAACCAATACACTTAAAGTAGATATAAAGTACATGGTCTATATATATATATTGTACTATACACATTTTATTCGTATTAAAAGTTATAACCAAAGTTATATTTAATATTTAGCCTAAATACTCTATAACGACATTCAAAAGGGATTGGCGGCGCAGCTTGTTGCCCGTCCCCCATCAATCTCTCTGTAGTAGTTTTTGTGTTTCTTGAATTAATATTATTGAAAATCCAATCTTTACACGAAGATGTGGTTGAGTACTTGGTTATGGTATATGATGGGTGTCTAAAGGTCATAAGTTTCATCATTATTTTTTTTGAAAATTCAAATTTAAATAGTGGTTCACACTATTAAAACCGAACCTGTTAAAATTGATCAATCGGCACGTCCATGCCCGGATCACTTGTCCAAGTGGTTGAACCCACCTTTCCAATCCAATTTAATAACTTAATCCATGCAACAAAATTGCTAAGTATTGACTTTTTATGAAACTTGTCACTGTATCATCCATTACCATGTAATGATGACACTATTAGATGCAAAATGATTTTTTTATTTTGAAGTTAGTGACAAATATCATATATGACATTATATCATTAGTGACAATTCTCATAGAAATGATTACTTTAAATTTTGAAAATTAGCAACTGGTAAACGTTGCTATATGGATCGCCGTTAAAAACACACTAACGAATATGATATTTCTCGCTAATTTCAATTATAAAATTAATAATATCCTCATTATATATTTAACTGCAGTCGATATAATGACATTTAAAAAAGAATCACTAAAGACTCGTTTTTGTTGTAATGATAGTGAAGGCTTTTTAAAGAACCATCGCCATAGACCCATTTTGTTGTAGTTTTGGCTTAACTTGTCTTTTACGTGGTGGAGACCGAAAAAGACTTCCCAACATCATAGCCTAAATACTTTAGGATTAGGAAGGACTTTTTATTGATCGAAGATCGATTTTGACTGTTGTAATTAGACGATAGAATCTAAGATTTTTATCAGTTGTGTCCCTTTAAGATATTACAATATCAGTTATATCCATCCTTTTTTGGAATATGAGTTGTGCTCCTGATTTCTTTCACAATGATCACATGTGTCCCTCGGTTAGTTGTTGTACATCCCCAACACAAACAGACGTTAACTTTGAGGACACAATGGGAATTAAATAAAAAAGAGAGGTTTAAATGTCAATCCACTGACTCCTTGCACCCCCCCCCCCCCCCCCAAACACCTTCTCCTCCTCCTCCTTCCCACTCCTCCGGCACTGCCCCTCCTCCACCTCCCACTCCACCCACCTCCACCCCCTGCTCCTCCTCCCACTCCTTGACCTCCTCTTCCCCATTCTACAGTCACCTCCACCTCATCCTCCTCCCTCTCTCCCACGGCTTTCCGCCTTTGGCACCGGCTCTCCATCCCCAGCCACCTCTGCCCCACCCTCCTCCTCCTCCCTCTCCCTCGTGACTTCTACCTCCGGCTTCTCCTCCCCCTCTCCAACCACCTCCGGCCTATCCTCCCCCCTCTCCCCTACGACTTCTGACTCCAGCTCCTCCTCCCCAATCATCTCTACTCCTGAATCCTCCTCCCCCTCCCTCTCACCATCCACCACCACCCTCGACGAGTTGTTGGGGGTGGTGTTCAGGGAGATGGTCAAGAACGGCTTTGTCTCGACACAAGAGAATTGTTCGCTAGTGTTTAAGGCATTTTCTGATGTGGGGCATAGTGATACATTGTTGAAGGTATGGAGGTGCATGATGGAGAACGAGTTGGGGTCGCTGGAGGCGTGTGGGAATAGCTTGGCTGTGAGGCTGCATGATCTTGATATGCTGTCGGAGGTGTGCAAATATGCCGAGGAGATGACAGAGAGAAAGAGGTCAAGGTCAATGCATCAACATTGTCTAAACTGCGGAGCAACCTTGTGAAATTAGGCAGAAGATCTTTGTATGATCAGATTCTAGCGAAATGGAAATCTCACTAAGGATTGAGTGGAAAATGCTGCTAGGATGCCTTTTTATTCTCCATTTTCTCCCAATTACTGAACCAAACCATTTTCCTGTTTTTGTGAGCAGAGATGCTTCTTGATTCTTGCAGAGGCTAGAGGGTGCATAGCAGAGATGAATCAGTTGAGGCAAAATGAAGATGATGACGGTGGACCTCTGCTTTTGCGTGGATCTAGAGGCTCTTGTGCTCTCCTTCAGCACCTAAAACTGACACGGCTACTGTTCCAACACCACCGGTGACCTTGCTCAACGAGGACGGTAAAGGAGGAGGTCGGAGGCTGCATGCGGTGGAGGAGGATGGGTTGGAGGAGGAGGGATAGGTGTGGGAGTGTTTGGACAGTTATGCCCCTCTTAACTTAATCATGGTCTGAAAAAATCATGGTTAAGTTCAACTTCTTGACGGCACAAGTAACAGAGGGACACAAGTGATAGAACAACAAAAAGTCGGAGGCACAACTGCTATTTAAAAAAAGAAAGAGGCATAACTGATATTGCAATATCTCATAACAACCGATAAAAATCCTAAAATCTATATTTTAACGTGCATGTGTGATTTTCATCGCATCATCCATATCATGGTCCAAGACATTGCATCATCATCATCGTTGATTATCCCATTTGACGTGGAATAAATAGATAGTTACTGATCGAAAGAATGCAAATGTCGAATCAAACAATACCTTAATCAGAAAGAAATGCAGACGAATTGGTCTCTCCATGTGAAATTGAAGGCTTGCAGTTCTTCCACCTTGACTTTTTGTTGTCTTATGTGAAAACATGCCGAAACTGATTCACTGTCAACCCATCTAATATTTCCTGCAGACAAAAGTCAAGTCCTACCTCTCCGCGTGTAGAACAAGCAGACGATGGATGGGTTGGTGGGAGGGCAAATAGACGTAACATCGGATGGATACTTTTTTCACAAGAAAAAAAAGAGATCAACGCAGTGTTACCGGAAAATATCATGGCAGCAATTTCGCCTTCCATCGGTAGCATTGCAATAATTTATTGGATAAACTACAAAAAAGGGACTGATCTTTACATTGATTCTCAAGGTAGGGACCGATCTTTAGTTTGTACCAAAAAAGGGATTAAAGTTTAACTTAACGTTTCAGTCCCCAACACCGTCAATGGGCGGCTCAATACATGAATTTACTTGACGAAATTACCCCTAACCATTTCTGTTAATATTTTATTTCAAATACATACTTTATACTTGATTTACGAGAATAATTGTATATTCATAAATGCATAATTATGGGTGCATGGTGTTATTATTTTGGGTGCACCCGTTTCTTGTAGTGGTGAGTTTCTTGAATTGTGCATTTCTTTTTTGTATTGCAAAGTTTTTTATGACTTGATTTTCTAGCCTAATAATATATACGTTTTATCATTCTTTTAATTGTCTACTTAATGACCATTTAATTTTCATACTCTCCTAATATCTAATTGATTCTTCTCCAACGTTGACTATATGTGACGTTTGGAATTTAGCCGTTAACATAGAATTTTAATCATCACCTTTAATTTTTTTTAGAACGGCTATTTGGTGCTTTGATATGCATTTAGGATTTGCATGTAATCTTAGTAACCGACGTGTGACACCCTTATATATATGGGTATTTGTTTATAAGTACAACACAATACAATATTTTTCTATCTATGTTTCCTCTTCTCTTATTTGAGTGAGCCTATTACGAAGGAACGATCTATTGTTGCTCAATAGATCTTGACGTTGGCGAGTGCACGTCCGTCGAGATCTCGCCGTTGTATCCTGTAAAATAGTCGTACCAATACCGATTGCACCATCGGAATCTCCGTGGGGGTACGAATCTATTCTTAAGGTCAGTGCATTTTGCACGCCTTGGCAAGTTGGTTCATCTCATCAAATCCGGTATTATCTAACCCTCCTTATATATTTTTATACATTCATATTTATATCTTAAATTTCACCAACAATCTTAAGAATAGAATCAGAGGATTTGTTATTTCTTTTATCCAAATACCTGGTCTTAGATGTAGTTGTGGTTGAGCAACTTTACGATTCCACGTAATGTTGAAAAAAATATTGACGGCATTTTTTTATAATGTGGCTATGGATTTATAATTGAAATGTTTAAAAGTGTGGGGGAGTTTTGCTGTCAATCATTTATCTCATAAACTTGTTTTATCTTTTTTTTTTAAAAAAATCCGAGGGGCTCGATCGACGTTGGCGAAGTGTGTGTTGTTGATTTTTTCCTTCTAATTTCAAATGGCAACGGATAAGATTTTATAAACGTTATATGCGTTGAGGTTTTATATATAACGTGGATGGAGAGGTTGTAATATAAAGGGTTTTTGTGGAAATCTCTCTTCGCATCAAAAGATCTATTTTAGCACATTTTTACCTTTACATGATGTTCTTTTTATTGGGATTGTATTTTAAAAAAAACTCTATCTTCATAATATCCATGTTTTTTATTATACTATTTCTTGAGGATCTCTTGTGATTTGAAGTTAAAAAAAAGAGTAACATCAAATTAGATATGCACAAGTAATTATTGATCGTCTTATACATAGACAAAATATTGCATATGTTGTTGAAAGTTATGCAGGTTTACTCAGAATTCAGAAGAGAGTATTTGATGCTCTATCTATAATACTTCAATATCTTAAGGAAGCAAGGGGCTATTGTGTAATGTTTTGTGGAGATCCTCCAATTCGTGAAGGATATCTTGACACAAATTCGATCCTTGATTCATCGAGTTGAATATTACTACTAGAATATGAAAGTGGGGCTATTCTTTGAAATCAGCCTCGGAAACATGCATTGCTCGATATAAAATAGAATCCGAGCTCATTGCCTTAGAGAAGGCATGTTCTCATGTCGTGGATGAGAATCTTCTCAGCAAATCTTTCCATTTTGATGAAGCTAATGCCATGAATATTGCTATTGTGAAGACATGCTGCTAAAAATATTTTATAATGGGAGAAGCAGACATATTCTCTAGGTATATTCTCCTGAGAGACAATATTGTGAGACATCTCATGGCATCATATCCATGGATTATGTGAAGTCAGAGTGCAATTTGCTTGATCATCTGACTAAACCACAAAGCGAAAAGCTTGTGGAGAGTACATCGAGGGGAATGAGATTGTGCCCAAATCAATAGTCGAAGTGATGGAAACCCAACCTTCATGAACGGAGATCCCGGGAAGGAGGTTCATATGGGATAAACAATTCACTAGACGACTAAGAGGATACTAGTAGTTATTCCCTATTCCTATAGTGTACAATATGATAGTATCATAAGTGGTGAGGTTGAACATACTTGTTCTTAATGGACGTCATAGCCCAAATTGGGTGGTGTATAAAAGCAGTATACACTTGATGATGATCCACCTATATGGGTGTGGAGGTGAGGCCGCTTCCTATGAGATTTTTGGACAAAATCTCTAGAGCACTCATGAAAATCCAGGTAGACGCATGGCCGAAACGTGTCAACCCGCTTGAGCAACAAAGATTAAATAATGTAATGTGAGATATGAGTCAATGATTTTAAAAATAAAGGATTGGTTCATAGGAATAGTAATTCCACCAACCTTTAGAAACTACATTCATATTCTCTATGTCTTGGTTCATAGTCGACAAGATACCAAGTCTTATGCATTACATTTTTGAGTTCTTTCAAGTGTCGTCTTTCAATTTTTTATCCCTCTTTTTATGGTTATCTTTATTTCTTTTTTGAAATTGTGGGGGATGAAAAATGTTAGTTAAAAAAATATATATGTATTTGAAATAGTGGGGGATTGTTAATATTTTATTTCAAATACATACTTTATACTTGATTTACGAGCATAATTGTATATTCATAAATGCATAATTATGGGTGCATGGTGTTATTATTTTGGGTGCACCCGTTTCTTGTAGTGGTGGGTTTCTTGAATTGTGCATTTCTTTTTTGTATTGCAAAGTTTTTTATGACTTGGTTTTCTAGCCTAATAATATATACGTTTTATCATTCTTTTAATTGTCTACTTAATGACCATTTAATTTTCATACTCTCATAATATCTAATTGATTCTTCTCCAACGTTGACTATATGTGACGTTTGGATTTTAGCCGTTAACATAGAATTTTAATCATCACCTTTAAATTTTTTTTAGAACGGCTATTTGGTGCATTGATATGCATTTAGGATTTGCATGTAATCTTAGTAACCGACGTGTGACACCCTTATATATATGGGTATTTGTTTATAAGTACAACACAATACAACATTTTTCTATCTATGTTTCCTCTTCTCTTATTTGAGTGAGTCTATTACGAAGGAACGATCTATTGTTGCTCAATAGATCTTGACGTTGGTGAGTGCACGCCCGTCGAGATCTCGCCGTTGTATCATGGAGAATAGTCGTACCAATACCGATTGCACCATCGGAATCTCCGAGGGGGTACGAATCTATTCTTAAGGTCAGTGCATTTTGCACGTCTCGGCAAGTTGGTTAATCTCATCAAATCCGGTATTATCTAACCCTCCTTATATATTTTTATACATTCATATTTATATCTTAAATTTCACCTACATTTCTACCCTCACCCAAAGAGCTTCTGCTTGTGGAAGGGAAGGAGGATAATAGCGGCGTGCTCCCACACCCAACAACCTTGCCGATCCTTCTCAGCCCCTCCTCAACGTCGACGCACACACCCCGAACACCCTCCTCTCCGCCGATGCGAACCCATCTCTACAACCTCTCTCGGCATCTCTCTCGGCATCAAGTCATCCACAATCCGAGGGAAATTATCCACCATGCAACCCGAGACTCGTCAGGCTACCGCTACGGAGAAGAGACGGCCTGTGAGGACCCAACAACAGCAAGTTCCACCCCCTGTTTCGGCGTTGCAATATATGTTTTGAGACCCTTCGGTGCCTCCTTTTAATTTCTGAACATTTATTATGAAATTGCCAGGATGTCATAGAAAATTCTACCCGAAAATCTATCCACCTTCGATGCCTTCTTTTGATTCCTTTCTTCGGTAATTCGAAGAGCCATCTAATACGTGCTCATGTGCGCATATCTGTCAAAATACTCCAATAACATTCTCCATCTGGATCATGTGAAATCCGATTGTCTTTTTTAACTGTGGGATGAGAATGACATAGGATACATGCTCTCTCGATCCCAATATGAGAGCGAGAATCTGAATGCAATATATGTCACCTATCTTTAAGAAGATAAAATACGACCCACGACAGGTTAACGGTATACTAATTGTCGGAGATAGGCACACCATCAAGTTTGGCATTGCAGTTTAAATTTTGCAGGGAGATGCTAATATAGCAAAAATACTGAAATGTGAAGATGCCAAAATTTTATTTTCTTACTGTCTAGGTTTGCAGCACAATCATTTGGGTTCTGTAACTGTAGATGTTTGCTTAGGTGGTCGAATCTTTGATCTATTTCACATCTTATTCTGCATTTCAACTGAGAAAAGAACCATCAAAACATTTCCTGCTTTGTATATGTCAGTATTGAGTGGATGAAGTCCAATCCAGATAGTATCTACGTCTGCAACGCCGAAATAGGGTGTGGAACTTGCTGTTGCTGGGTCCTCACATGCCGTCTCTTCTCCGTAGCGGTAGCCTGCTCGAGCACCGCTGCGAGTCCCGGGTTGCATGGGTGGATAATTTCCCTCGGATTGTGGATGACTTGATGCCGAGAGAGATGCCGAGAGTCGCATCGGCGGTGAGGAGGGTGTTCGGAGTGTGGGCGTCGACGTTGAGGAGGGGCTGAGAAGGATCAGCGAGGTTGTTGGGCGTGGGAGCGCGCCGCCATCATCCGCCTCCCCTTCCACAAGCAGAAGCTCTTTGGGTGAGGGTAGAATTGGTTAGGAATAATTTCGTCAAGTAAAACCATGTATTGAGCCGCCCATTGACGGTGTTGGGGACTGAAACGCCAAGTTAAACTTAAGTTCCCTATTTGTTACAAACTAAATATCGGTCCCTAACCTGGGAATCACGGTAAAGATCAGTCCATTTTTTGTAATTTATCCTAATTTATTTATTGTTCATTTAGTCAAGTATTCACCAAATAACAAGTCACGGAGATCCATCAATTCATCTTCGATCATATATGTATTACCGTTCACATGCAAATGGATTTGAATATATAATTCTGAGTAGATTTATCTTAGACAAATGTACAAGATCAACAATATAAAACAAACCGGTGAGGGCAACATAATATCTAGCTTGAGAGAACGATATATATTTCGGTCATCACAAGCTAAGCAAAAGTTGGTATAATAGGAGATTTCTATTCAGTACAAAAAAATTAGGTCTATAGCGATATTTTTTTGAAAAACCATCGCTTTATATTTTGATGTTAAATATATATAAAGGTTATATTATTTGTTTCGAATTTTTTCACACTTAAAATTAGCGATAGATATTATCTCTTTTGTTATATTATCAGTAACAGTGCCTATAGCAACAATCATCTGTTACTTTTTTTTAAAAAGCTAATCATTGCTGACTTTTTAATTTAAAATTTAGCAACAATCAGTTAAAATTTTGAAAAATAGAAATGGTACGCGTTGCCGTATGGGTCATCGTTATAGCAACGGATACGATATTCGTCAATGAATTAAAGTATGGGAAAAAAAACTTCGTAACGAATGGCATCATCGTTATATATTTAACAACGAACGATATCGTTTATTGTAGTGTTTCTAAAGCAGGCTGAGTGTGTAAAGGATTAGCTTAATCTACAAGGTATAAGTAGATATGTTAATCTTTGATAATGTCATTAATTAATCAACAAAAAATCACGGTAGAATCAGGCAAAGAATTATATAGATGTTCTAGATAATTGATATTGTAATGGAATTAGATAAAAGTTTACACCAAAACAAGATGCAAGTGGACAACAAGCTGCGCCGCTAGTCATTTTTGAATTGCAAAGCCAATCCTCCTAACAGTAAATCCATAAACCTAGGACCCATCACATTACTGTTCATCACTTTTTGGATCCTCTTTTATAAAAAGTCAACAACTTCCGGTGCTAAGAAACCAAAAGTATCAAAACCTAAAGGGTTGAAGGACGTTGATTCTCCGTGCATGCTTTCTCGTGCTTCACCACTTTTGCTGAAGAAACTGTAAGGGCAGCGTGCCCTGCTGTGAAAGTCCCACTCTTCAATCCCGCCAGCACCTATCAAATCTACACAAGTATATTTCCCTCCTGTCAAATCTATCCTAAACCCTATTGTAATGAAAATCTATAGTACCAGATTTTGTGATTTTGGTAGCAGTTAACAAAGATGTTGACACATTTTACCGTTATACAAAAATAGTTGCCAAAAGTAAGGCACGACAGTCAAAATTATTCTCGCGATGAAGAAATTATCACATGCAAATATGCAATACCTAACATGTAGCTAAAACGTCTTTGACTTTGTGACAATTAAAATATGATCGCAAACAAATCATAAAGAAACTTCTAATCTTATTTGCTACAGGATTAAATGGTTGCACTGCAATTGAGGGAGTTAAGATTTGAATTATCTTAGCATGCGTGATCAAGAGTTTCTTTTGCATTTTTCTATTTTTCAACAATTATATTCATATATTGGCTTTGTTCGGGAGACGTTTTCTTTCTTCGGTAAATTGATTTCCACCATTTTATCCCATATAGTATTCTATCTTTAAAGAAGAGTAATGTAAGGTCCATCCATTTTATCCCATATAGTATCCTATCTCTAAAAAAGAGCAATGTATGACCCGCCTACTGTCCCACTTTAGTCATGCATGCATACATGCATGCATACATACATACACACACATATATATAGGTAAAGTATGATTGCTCTTTGGGGAAGCTAACTTAGCTCCTCCCGTTCTATTTCTCATATTTCTAATTTTTTGGAAAATACTTTCGTGGATTTTTATTATTATATTCATATATTATGTCATTAAAAATTTTGTTTGAAAAAGAGACTCCTACGACCTCCATCCAAACGGGGTCTATTTCAACAATTATGTGACTGTTAAAAATGATTGTCTAGATAGAAGTCGTAGGAGTCTCTGTTTCTCACGAAACTCGAATGACTTTATATAGGGATATAGTGATGAATTTTCATGGATTCATTTTTCAAAAAAAAATCAGAAAAAGATGACAGGGGAGCTAAGTTAGCTCCCCAAAGGGGACAACCTCATTTTTTCCTATATATATAGGATTAAATGAGTATGTCGCTGAGAGCATATATAATGTAATCTAAATTCCATTAAGTTTCATTTCAAAAAAATAAAAAAAATGGGGAAAAAAGGGTGGGATCATACTCCCTTTTTCCCTGTATATGGAAAAAAATGAGATTGCTCCTGCTTCATTTTTCTGTATTTTTTTTTTGTTTTTTGAAAAACATTGTCATGTATATTCATTACTATATCTCTGTAATATATAATTCCAATTTCGTAAGAAACAGAGGCTTATATGCCCTCCATCTAGAACAAGTAATTTTAACCGTCTCAATATTGTTGTAATCGACATGTTCTAGATCTAGGGTATATGAGTCTTTGATTCAGAAAAAATCCGAATGATGATTAGAGAGAAATAGTGATGGATATACATGGTGAATTTTTTCCAAAAAAAATACAGAAAATGGAAAGGGAGTGTTTTGTCAGTTGCCCACAGGTAGCAGTCACATTTTCTCTCTCTCTCTCTATGTGTGTGTATTTTTCTCACATCTATGCCTAAGCCCGTCTAAGACGACACTTGCTTCTAAACTATTTCAAAGAGAGGTTAGGCACAAGTATTTGTCAAGTCATCCCATGGATTAATTAAATTTCTAATACCACTTCCTCCTCAAAACTTCATCTAGTTTTGTCATATGCACATACACATCAATTAAATTAAGATCTGTCACCCTGATGTTTGCTGTGAGGTGAAGGAGTGATTAGATTGAACTATGGTATATATGTTTGGTGTGACGTTTCAATGGGGTGTCATATTTTACGCTAATTGTCCGCAGCTACACTTTGATATTTTTTTGTCGTTACGTAAATATATAACGAAAAATATTATTTGCTAGTTGATTATTTAAATTCGCAACAAATATCATATTCGTTATTATATTCATTGCAACGTATACTATAAGCGGAATCATCATCCAATAACGTGAACATGTATTTCTTTCCAATAACGTGTTGCCACCATAAACAGAACGTGTATTCCTGTCCAAGAATCTCCTTATTGTTCCAGAGAAGCAAAACCCTGCATATTTGGTCTAATTTTCAACAATGGAATTTCAAGCAGAAGCAAATATTCAATACAATAAACTTGATCTAAGCCAACGAATAATGTGATGTTCATTGTCATATCTTCCGTATTTAAATACGTAACAAGAAATATTATTCGTTACTTGATGCTTTAAGATCACAATGAATATTGTATTCTTTGTTATATTCTTGGCAATAAATCATATAATAAAATATTGGTTGTCCATTAACTTTTCTTTGTAATTATTGTTAAATTTAGTAATGATTAATACAAATTTCAGTGAATAAACCAATCCGATAAGTCACATTATATGGACCATCATTGCAACAATTAACCATCATTGTTATATATATATATATATATATATATATATATATATATTAAAATCAGAAGGTATGACAACGAACATTCAAAGTATTCGTTGTCATATGTTAATTTTGTTGTAGTGATTATAACACCGAGCTTTTCTTTTTAAAATGAGTGTAGATTGAGTTAGCTTAAAATACAAAGTATAAGTAATTTCGTATAATATGATATTATTAACTAATAAATAAAGATAGATATAATAGAATTAAATATAAAAAATGACAAATATTTCAGGAAAATGTTGTAGTGAGTATCATCATATTTTATGATAGTGGAAACAGAAACTTCGGCTTGCAACGGTTGAACGATCATGAATAGTACGTTCCCAAAAGTAGGGCAGCCAAAGAATTTCAGTGACAATCAATTTGTTGTTAGTACTTTAAGAATGGAAAATTTATTGATGCAATATCTAACGAGACTGCAATGAAATATCTTTTACTTTGTGGCAGCCAAAAATTCATTGCAAAAGAAGCAATCCTCTCGTAAAATAGGTCAAGCTCACATATATATGTAATCAGCTAAAAGTACAAGTTTCACATTGCTTGTCCCGTCAAGTGAGGGTGTTCCATGAGGACGCTGTTTTTGATAAAAAGATCCTCTTGGGGTCTGGTTGGTTGTTGGGTTGGAGTGGATTGGGGTAACATGATGTGAATAATAGTGGGTGGTTATGAGGGTTGGATAGAGTTGGAATAAAGAATGTGATGTGATGTCATTGTGATTTGTGATAGAATTCCAGGTAATTCGGGTTACTCCGGGGTAATCCGGTTACCAAACGAGCCCTTGGGTTTGGCTTGGACTCGTAAACAGATGGGATCACGAGGTCTGCAAGGAACGAATGTAACTTTTAGGCATTAGGGAGTTGAAACCATAGAAACTCATTTAAATCAATTAAAAACAGTTCAAAAACAGTTCAAGCAGGATTTCAATCCTCCTTGAATGCTCATATACATAGCAATTTTAGCAAGTAGAAGAGTGTGGGATTTATAAAACTTTCTCAGCTCTAACTCAAATAATCTTTTATCATGAGAGAATTGTACTTGTATACCCATCTTCGAGAAAATCAATTTCGAGATGGGGCAATTAACCAACGGAAAAAAAAGGAAGACAAAACTGGATGTGTATGATGTAAGGAGGCTCCACCATACCAACTTTGAATAGCCATTTGATGTGTCTATAGGACTGCAGAAAAAATCTACTATAATTGATGGCATCTACAACTGCAGAAAACAAATTATGATAACAACTAGGTTCATTATATAATTCCATTCACAATACTATATGGAGTTGTATTTTTACTAATACAGTGCCAAAATTTTCATATATAAATGTATATCACGAATTGGGAAAAAAACAAAAAATGACAGAATTATCTAACAAAAACTATAACGTGTAGTTTAGTCACTTGTTTGATTTTCACAAAATAATTAACGTCAAGAGATTGATTTGTAACGAAGATGAATATTATGCATCTTAAAATTGTGCAAAATGTTTTGAAATACACGGGTTTAAAAACATCAACTTCAATTTTCGCTGTTTCAAATTTAATCTTTTCAAGCATTAATCTAGAAATAATTTTGTATGGAAATCAATCAGGGCCATATGACTCAAAAAATGTAGAAACTTCCCAATTATGTTTGACTCCAAAAATGACCATATGAGCGTCAATCTACTTCATAGTTCCTATGGCTTCCCAATTTACTCTTCTTATCCATTTTATGATTCTATCCTGTCAATTATTTTGTAATCTAATATTCACTCTAACAAAAGAGTCTTCCCTCAATATATTGTCTATTGTTAAAAATATAACGACGATCAATGTTTTGAAAATCGAACTGAATCAACCTGGATCAATCCGATTAATCAATTCTTGTCGGTTCGGTTTGAATGTTCAAATTTTAATCAACATGCCGATTCAACTTATTATATTTTACCTGATTTAATCAGGTCCAATTGAACCACGGTTATTTTTAATTTATTTAAAATAATAACATTAGTAATGGGAGTTGAGCCCACAACCTTTGGTTTTTCATTTCAAATTCTTAACCAACTACTTTAACACAACTTTTTACATGTAATGAATTTCAATATAATTAAACTAATATTATGTTATAGAGCATTAGTCCAAATTATATATATGATATATATGACATTTGATGGTGCATACGAAAAAAAATATTTTGTATAGTGTGAAATATATATATACATTGTCTATGCATTTTATTTCTATTTCAAATATATTTAAGTATATATTTTATATACATTTTGTTTCATTTTGATTTGATTAGCCGGTTCAGCTACTTTTTTCTCACCGGTCTGGTTTAATCCGATTTTAAATAATGATGATGTCATCATCCAGTTAAATCAGTTTGATTATATGGTTCAATCCGATCCGACCATTTCGGTAAGACTTCCGGTTCGATTTTAAAAACATTGATGATGATTCAATGTAAAATATGTTTTTATATTTGAAAATGGTAACAAATGTCATTTATGTTATTATATTCTTAGCGACGATCCATATAGTTATATGTTGCAATTTTTCAAGTTTTTAGCAAATAGTCACTAATTTTTTAGTTCAGAATTTATAGACAATTAGTACATTTTGTAACCTAGCGAATTAGAATTCATTTACCGAGCTTTAGAATGCCCCTTCACGGAGGTTGAAAATATTAGAAAATCTCAAGAAAATGGGGTGGTGGATTTGCACCTTGATTGCAACATCTAGCTTCAAACCCGTACAAACTAATATTCAATCGTCTTCTTTTGTTTTGAACTTTGCGAGGCTTTAAGCTTTTATTCCTCCACTCTTTGGTGGAACCTAAGTGCAATGACCTCCTTGTAATTTTGCATTCCTAGGGTTTAATGCAATTTGCTTTTTATTATAGACCTCCATGTAGTTTGCCTTATGCTTAATTCGAAATAATCAATTTGCATGTTCAGCTCGTTGTTGTTGTTGTTATTTTGAGCTTATTCTATCTCTATTTAATATTCAAGTTTCAACTAATTATGTTGGCGTCTTGTATAAAATTTACCAGTTAGTTCATGCAAATTTTATAAAAAAAACATAGTTTATGTTCAATTTTATTTCAATCCCTCTATTCATGTTTTAATTCCTATATTTGCTTAAACTCTTGCATTGTTTATAAGTTAATCTTAAAAGGTAAGTAGTTACTATTAATTTTAGACATCAACTCATGTAGAGTTGTGATAAAATTCAATTCCTGTATTTTTAATGATTTCAAAATTCTAAAAGAATGTAAAAGACTCCATAAAATTCTACAAAATTACTTACAAATATAGGAAAATCCTACAATTTAAGTAATATAGCATATATCAAGATTTAACTTGAAATCCCGTGCCTATTTTACATGACTTGTCTTATCTTATACTCAATCTTAGTTGCATAGTGTAGCTAACATACATTTTGGTACTCTTATAATTCCCGACCAACTTCGCAATGTCAATTTAACGCTCAAATCATTTTTTAACGTGATCGATTAGAGTTGCACTATTCAACGTCTATCCTTCCTCTAGAGTTTAGCTTTTGACTAGCCTTGTAATAGGTTGCAGTCGATTGATCGGAACATGATCGAGCAGGTTTTACCTGATAAATCAATCGACAACTCTTTTTGAGAAACGTCCAAAAATCAAAACTTTTAACTATTGTATCTCAAAAGACAAAAAAAACTTGATTCTGTTCTAATTTTCTCAAACGGAGAGGTTGCTAGAGGTTTGGTATATATATATATATATATATATATATATATATATATATATATATAATACAATCATTTTGCATGACTTTAAGGTTTTTTTTCCTGAAAATAGTTACTAGTAGTAAGAATATGATATAACACTTGTAAACAAATACCTATTAAGCTCAAAAAGATAGGAAATAATGGTAAAAAATGAGTGGGCTCATCTCATCTCAAATGGACACAGGTCTCATTGGATATTTTCCCTATATATATATATATATATATATATATATATATATATATAGAGAGAGAGAGAGAGAGAGAGAGAGAGAGGTAAATGGGGCTGCCCTCAGGGAGTAGCCAACTTGGCTACTCCCACCCCTATTTTTCCCTCAATTTTTTATTTTTTTTGGAAAATAAAAATTTGAATATTCATCATTATATCCCTCTCACATTCTATTAAAATTTCGTCAGAAACAGAGACTTCTACGGCCTCCATCCAAATATGGGCGATTTAAAAAATCCTACGACCGTTAAAAAAATGACGTCTGGATGGAGGGCTTAGGAGTCTCTGTTTCTGACGAAATTTTAGTAGAATGTGAGAGGGATATAGTGATGAATATACAAATTTTTATTTTTTAAAAAAATTAAAAAATGGGAGAAAAATAGGGGTGGGAGTAGCCAAGTTGGCTACTCCTTGGGGGAAGCCCCATTTTACCCATATATATATATATATATATATATATATATATATATATATATATATATATATATAGAGGAGTGATCCTATGAGAGCAAAAAGTTGTGAGAGCATGAGAGGAATGGTCCTGGACCACATGATTCTGTTTTCTCTCTCCTGGTCTTCTCTCTCCTGGGTGAATCATGTGGTCCAGGATCACCCCTCTCATACTCTCACAACTTTTTGCTCTCATATGATCACTCCTCTATATATATATAGAGAGAGAGAGAGAGAGGGGGGAGGGGGCATATCCAGAGAGCACTGTGTTCATTTGGGTTGTGGTGAGCACCACATGTGGGCTCGCCACGTGTATGTGTTGGTTCTATTTGGAAGGGGACGGTTTGGGCAATAACAATGTAGTTTGCATTATTAACATAATAAGAATTCGAGTTAAATCATTTCCTTAAAAATAGGTGGTCGGTTTTGGAAGGATATTAATACGTTTGAGCCTCTTATATTTCCAATTATATCGAGTCCTTAAAAAAAGGAAGGCGGTTTTTGGAAAGATACATTTAAATCATTAATTTCGTAACGAAGAAATAGTCAGTGTACATTTGATCAGTAATGTAAATAATGTACTTAAGTAATTATGTGTTATGAGATCAGTAATACTGAAACAATTGTCAGTATTTTACATCTGTAATATTACATTTACAGAGATCAGTAATTCATTAATGTTACTCAAGTAATACATATTATGTTCTCAAGTAACTATTATTGTGAGATCATTAATTAAGTATGTGAATTACTAATGTCCATATAATAAGTACTGATTACAAATGTCCATTTTACTGAAGTCATTTTGATTGTTACTAATGTTATAGTTACTTAATACTTTGAGTCTTACTGAAGCACCTCTTATTTACTTATATAACATTTTTAATTACTTATAATGTATCGAGTGTTACTGATAGCATTACATAAGTTACTGATCACGTGATTTTTTATACTTATTCCAACTTACTTATTCCATTACCTTCTTTTACCTACAATTTATTGCATGTTACTGATGCTTCTATATATCTTACTTGTTTTATTATTTGTTTTGAATTACTATCGAATCACACCTTCTTTACTTATGTAGCTTATTTAATTACTTGTAATACGTCAAGTGTTAGTGAAAGTCACACATAAATTACTTAATTATAGTTATATGGTGAACATCCAAATTTCAACTGTCTTCTAGTCCATTTAGATGATGTTGTTTTGCTCTCGCTCCTCGGCATAATAGCAGCTTCTTCAAGATACCAAATTGATGCATTGTTCTGCAAGAAACAATAAGTTAATTTACATCCGTGAATAGTAAGAATTGTATAAAGAAAAGTAACTCAGCAATATACGCGCTTAAATAAGAATCATTCAATGACAAGTAACTTCTAATGAATTGTTAGTAACATTTGTTATATGACAAGTAACTTGTAATAAATTGTTAGTAAGTCAGCAATATACTCGCTTCAGTAAGAATCATTCAATGACAAGTAACTTGTAATGAATTGTTGGTAACATTTATTATATGACAAGTAACTTGTAATAAACTGTCAGTAAGCCAGCAATATACTCGCTTCAGTAAGAATCATTCAATGACAAGTAACTTGTAGAATTTTTATCAGTAATAATGACTATAAGTGTAGTAACTTATTATATCTTCAAAGTAACGCAAGGAAGTATAATGACTATAAGAATCAGTAACTTTTACTTCTATATCAGTAACTAATAGCAAAGGACAAGTAAATATTTAAATCACTCAGGTAACTTGTAGCATTTTCATCAGTAATAATGACTATAAGAGCAGTAACTTAGTATATCTTCAAAATAACACACGAAAAAGTAACAATTCTGTTAGCATTAGTAACATAAAATATCTTATAAGTAAAATAAGTAAATACATCAGTAACTACGTATATCTTATTATATGAAATCAAAATACAGTCGATAAAAAATAAATTATTACTACAGATCATGTATCAAACTGAATAAAATTGATATTATGAACACCAATTTCTCATTTTTCAATCACACTTCTCAAAAAAAATATTGCTTACGATAGAAAATATGAAATTTCATAAGCGATCAAATAATAAAATCATGAAACGATGAAATAGAAAAAATATCATTAAAACAACGAAATTGCGATAGAAATAAGCGATCGAATCATGAAACGAATCACATACCTCTTTTCTTGCGTTGAAACGAAAAAAGTCCTTTGCGTTGGAACGAATCGATAGTTTTAGCAATCATATACGTGTGCCTTGTCTTTCCAAAAATGTAACTCTATTTTTAGAAAATTTTAAATTTCTGATTTTGTTTTATTTCCATACGAAAATTAGTTCCTATTTTTTGGGGATTGAATCTTGTAGATGGACGGCTACAATTGGGTGCTCAAAAAAACCCAAATGAGCACAGTACTCTCTGGATAAATTCCCTATATATATATATAGGGATCTGATCTGGTGCGCCCGCTCTTGTGCGTCTGACCATTCTCCCGTTCAATCTGTCTCTCTCTCGTAACAAACTCCATGCACGTTTCACGTCTACGTGACAAATTTATATCCGCAACCTTCTTCTTTCTCCAATCTCTTCCCAACGATTCCACATTTCATCAGCAATTATTATTAAACTGTCTTTTATTCTCACTTTAATTTCCTAACAAAAGCAGTACGTCTCATTTTAGTTTCCTCTGTTAGGTGAATTGCCCGTCAGATTTCAGACTTATCATAATTCTAATTAGAGATCCATCATACGAGATTCATATAATAGAAGCTATTGTTACACAATTTTAATCTTAAGATTGATATGAATACTTGCAAGTTCAAATATTGAAATGTATTTTCAGAAATGGATATCTATCAGCAAAAATGACAGTAATCGATGTCTATAAACGTTAAAATAGGCAAAATTAAAAGTCGAACATGGGTTTTTTCGGCATATATACACATCAGCATTTTGCGTCGATTCAAAAGCATCTAGTTAGATATAATTTGACTGAAAACTTGTTATGTTGACCCATCTAGTTAGATTTAAATTTGCAAAGATATCCTATTTGTTGATATATTCTTATCAATGGCTCATATAATGGTTACCGTTGACTTTTTTATTAAATCGTTGTTAAGCACTAAGTAATGTAAAGTTTTAACGAATAATTTAATAGATAAATAGTTGTTATATGCACCTTTAGCAATCAATATGACATTTGTTGCAGATTTCAAGAACAAAAGTTAATTTCACAATGAATGGCATTCATCGGTATATACTTAACATCAGAAAATATAGAAACGATTATTCAAATTATTTGTTGTCTTAGATAAATTTTGTTGTAGTGTTAAATTTATAACCAATGTCTTGTTTATAATACATGCACATAAAATGTCATTGCATATGTATAAAATCATATCAATAAAATATTGTAATTGTTTTTACTTGATATTAGTGAATCATTATATTATGTAAACTATTGGATATGTTTTATCTTACGTTATGAATTAGTAATAAAAAATAAAATTACGTATTATATTTAACGAGAATGAGAACTTGTTTTGGTTAGAGAGAATAATATAAATTAAGGGAGAGATATGATGAATGGACATTGTTCAAGAGAGCTCAAGAATCACGAACGTATATTTTTGAGACAATGCATAGTCGTTGTGAGAGGAGAATGAAAGATAACATGATAATACTTGTTGATAAAAGATGGAATCGTTGGGAAGAGATTGGAGAAAGAAGAAGGTTGCGGATATAAATTTGTCACGTAGACGTGAAACGTGCATGGAGTTTGTTACGGGAGAGAGACAGATTGAACAGGAGAATGGTCAGGCGCACAAGAGCGCAACTTTGCAAGGCGCACCAGATCAGATCCCTATATATATATATATATATATATGAGGAAAGGGATCCTACTCCATGGAGTAGGCAACTTACCTACTCCACTTTTTTTTTTCAATTTTTTCAAAATTTTTTTATTATTTTTGAAAAATTCTTCCATGAATTTGCATAATTATATCCCTCTAATATGTCATTCAAATTTCGTCAGAAACAGAGACTCCTATGGCCTCCATCCAGAGCATGAAAAATACAGCAAATCCGTGACCGTTAAAAAATGACTGTCTGGATGGAGGCCGTAGGAGTTTCTGTTTCTGACGAAATTTGAATGACATATTAGAAGGATATAGTTATGAAAATCTATGGAAGCATTTTTCAAAAAAAATAAAAAATTTTTGAAAAAGAAGAAAATGAAGTATGTAAGTTACATACTCCATGGAGTAGGATCCCTTTTCTCTCTCTCTCTCTCTCTCTATATATATATATATATAAGGATAGGGAGTATGCACCCGGGTGCATGTAATTTTACATGCACCCGGCCCTATAGCTTCCACTTTTTTTATTTTTTCGAAAAATACCGCCATGTATATTCATCCATATATCCCTCCTATATGTCATTAAAAAAATGGAAGTTATAGGGCCGGGTGCATATAAAATTACATGCACCCGGATGCATACTCCCTATCCTCTCTATATATATTTAGAAAAAAGATCCAGTCCATTCATCCATATCAACCGAAACATCAGAGTTTTAATCATTACAAGCCCGGGTAATTTCTACCCCAAAAAAACAACTCACAACAGGCGCGAGATAAAAGCTGACAGTAAGAAAGACGCCATGAAACCGGTGATTTCCCAAAAAAACTGCATCCACCTCTAGCAAAAGGAACTTTAATCACTCCATTTGAGAATCTTTCAATCCAAAGACTTGGATGCCAACAAAAAGCTGCAAAAAAACCCCCATGAACAAGGAACACCCTCACCAAAGGTGCATCATATCTACGAGTATCAGAAGTTTAAAGATCAGCCCGCTATGCATTGATAGCTTTATCCTCCTTCACCTTTCCCAGATATCATGTTTTCCCCTCATCCTTGGAGCAATTTCCTGTAAAATTAATAAGAGACAAAAAAACAGTATTGACTTTCCAATATCAGTAACGTATGGGAACATGCTTACTTAAGATGGTCATCATAAGAAGTTCCATCAAAACATTAATGGCAGATTTATACCCAAACGCACCAAGCAAATTTGGGAGGCTTCCCTCACAATATTTATCACTGAGATTGGAATATTTTGAAATGCCTTTCGACATCGAGCCTTCCAAATCGACCACCAAATGGATCCCTTCAAAGATATTTGACACCAAGAGTCAGAGTAGATTCCCGTGGTCGTCATTGAATTTAAGAGCTCGGTAAATTTAATGCCAGATTCTATTATGTCAATATCCAAGAAAATTTTCCTGGTAACCATGCATTTCTCAAACAAATGTAAATAGTCCTCATTGTCATTTTCGCATAAAAAAACATCTGTTTACTGAGGTGATCTTGATTTTATACAATAGATCCTGTGTTAAGTGTTTAGATTTTGCTAACAGCCAAAGGAAGTATGTAACTCTGGGATCAAATAATTTAGACAACAAAAAGGTATGGAAGCAGGATCTTAGACCTCCATCCGTCATTAGTTTGTAGAGACTTTTGTTTAATCTCGATTTATCCTTAGAATCCGAGGTCGGGAAAACACAAAGATCCATACCTACATTCGTCATATTTTCGTAAATATGATTAACACTTTTCTTCAACTCCCTCATGTAACCCAGTTGTGCAATCGGGACTCAATTTTTCAATTGTTTGAACCAATTATTTTTATTTTTCCAAGACGCCAAAGCCGTTTTTACAGACTTAGTTTTGTGTTTTGCCAATTTTCAAATATGGGGATAATTTTCCATGTACGACCGCTTTCCATACAAGGAATCACACCAAAAAGAGGAGCCTGCCCCGCTTGTTATATGTTTTGTTAAAAACCGACTTCAAGTTTTTAGCGCCACTAAGCTGGGCCTTCCAAATGGGAGATAAGCAT
Source organism: Ottelia alismoides (assembly GCA_037367405.1). Classification (NCBI taxonomy): domain Eukaryota; kingdom Viridiplantae; phylum Streptophyta; class Magnoliopsida; order Alismatales; family Hydrocharitaceae; genus Ottelia; species Ottelia alismoides. The sequence continues at coordinate 54,727 of JAZKJV010000934.1, forward strand.
GATGACGACTTAAGTCCCAATGAGATAGGACCACCTCGATACGAGCATGCACTAATCAATTTTGAGACTCACAGTTTTCTATGCTCCACAATATCAATTACCGATTTCTTTAGAAGAGTGTTGTTGAAATTTTCAAGATTAAGTATTTTCCAACCCCCATTCATCTTGGTCTAGCTATCTTAGACCATGAAACCTTAGCTCTCAATTTTCTCATCGTGTTTCCATTCCATAGAAAATGTCTTCTGATCTTATCTATTCTCCTTGAAATCTCTCTCGGCATTTTTAGACAAGAAAGCATATGTGAGGCTAGAGGAGTTAGAGATGAGTTCAGTAGACAGACTCTTGCCGGAAGCGGGAGGAGCTTTGCTTTCCATCCCTTAAGTTTAGAAGCAAATTTGTCGATCAATATTTCCCAATCTTTGTTCTTGCATCTTTTTGGAGATAATGGGAACCCGAGATAGTTTAACGGGAACTTTCCCTCACCCCAACCTGTGATTTGTCTCACCTGGGCTATTTCATCAATTGTAAGATTTATGGGTAGGAATTCCGATTTCTGTACATTAACCTCCAGACCCGATAATTTGCTGAAGATTGTCAGAGTGGAGCGTACATTCTTTATGTATTCGCTATCGAACTGAATGAATATTAGGAGGTCATCAGCGAACTGGACATTTGTAATCATGTCATCCATTCCTTTTTTTGTAGAAACCCACTAATTTCCGTGCCTCAACTAATTTTGACAACATTGCATCAAGCACCATCATTGACTGAATGAAGAGAAAGGGAGATAATGAGTCACCTTGTCTCACTCCCCTCTCCGGTCTAATGAATCCAACCGAGGAGCCATTTAATTTAAATGATGTTCTCGTGGTTTCAAGAATAGCCCTAATCCAGGTTATGAATAAACTTGGCATCCCAGATGCCCGTAAAGCACCTAAAATGAATAGCCAGCGTAGAGTGTAAAAAGCCTTCCTAAAATCGATTTTCAGAATGATCGCCTTTATTTCCCTTCGACTCCAATATTCCAGAATCACTGAAGTCACCATGAAAGCATCCTTAGCAGATCGTCCTTGAATAAATGCACACGGTGTCGGCGGGATATTTTCTTGAATGCTCTTTTTCCATCTATTTGCCAGAACCTTTGAAATAATTCTAATCGGAAGATTTATGAGGCTTATTGGTCTGTAATTTTCGATCTCTGTGATATCTCCTTTTTTATGAATCATCGATATTATCGTGTTGTTGATAAAACGAAGGTCACTCTCCTTGAACTGATTATCTCTGAGCCAGTCCAAGAGATGTATGAAGTCCGATTTAATTGTTGTCCAAAATTTTTCTAATAAATTCAATATTTATTCCATCTGGACCAGGAGCCTTGTTATTTTTAAATCCTCTAATCGTTTCTTCAACTTCTGACAAGGAAAAAGGAGCAGTAAGCACCTGGATGTGGGTGGTAGGTGATGAATCCACATTTCATCATCTTTATTCTATCATTTTGGCATCAAAAACCCTAGCAAATACCTGTAAATACCCTTAAATAGAGCATCTTAGCATTCATGCATGTGCATTTATATAGTGTATAAAATACTATAATTAAGGCCAAAATTATAGAATAAATAAAAGAAAAGAAAAAGAATAAAATATTGTAAATATTTTATGACCCGAAACCCCGAGACCTAGGCATCTTGATGAATAGGTCGACAAGGAATGAAGTAGGGGGAGATAAGGTCAAAAACACAGTCCAAATACCTATACATTCTATTCATTTCTTATTCATTTTGGGACCTATTTTTGGTTCCACTTTTTATACATCAAATGAAGAAACTTTGCACATGAAAGTTGTAGATAAATTTATAAAGAAAAATGCAAAATTGATTTCACAGAAAAATAATGTATAGATAAAAAGTTATGGTCTGAATAAAAATCCAGAATCCCAACTTCCCAGACCCGAATCTCACAACTGAAAACTCCAAATGCATCAAACTCACATTTAATTGTATATAGAAGAAAATAAGCTATTTAATGGCGGTGGTTTCGCATTTGGCGGAGCTACGGTTTGAAAGTTGACTTTTGGACCCTCATTGTACAGTGTACCGAATAAAATATTCAATTTATTCTTTATTCATTATTTATTCATTTTTATATTTTCATAATGTTGTGAATGTTACTTATAATAATTATGTACATTAAAATAAGAATAAAAACCTAAATAAAAACAAAAATAAAATACTTAAAAATAAAATACATAGATACATTACCTATATATATATACCTATACAAAACATACTTGTATTTTAGTAATTAGACAAAACATATCAGAAAAATAAAATAAAAATATATTTATGTATATAAATATATTTTATGATTTTATAAAATAAGAAATAAAAATAATAAAATTAAATACACAAATTAAAAATAAAAGACTACAATATATAGATATAGATACCTATAGGGGTATAAATGCAAACTTGTAAAAATACATCTCATAAAAATAATTAAAAATCATAATAAAATAATGTATAAATTTTTAAACACTTTTTATTTTATAACCTAAATAAAATAACATTATTTACTATTTTTAAATAATTTTTAGAGGTTTTTTCCTGGTTGGTCCACGTGGACCAACCAGGTGGACTGTCAGAGCGTCAGAATGAGTTTTTGTCTTATTTCTCGATTTTTTCGAGGCTCTTCCTCTCATATTTTCATGTCAATGTCTTCAGCAAATTTGCTCCTCGTGGAATGGGCTTTCACGCCCTAGGTTTGTCACGGGTTGAGGATCATCGATCCGCAAGATATGCCTCGTTCTTTGCACCCTCTCGACCATGATTCAAAACGAACCCCCGACTTCCCTTGGACTTTTGATCACTCTTCCACCTCCAAAGCCCTAACCTAGACCCTTGGCTAGACTCTTGGTGACAGCAGGAGTCTGGAGGGCATCTCAACGGAGCGAAGCGGTGTCGAATCGAGTCAGATCCCCTCGCCCGAGTTCTCGCCGGAGAACTTCCTGTGCATGCACGATGAGGCTCTCTTCTCCCCCTTTTTCTCTTCTTTTCTCTGATGCTCTCATGTTAAGAAGCCACGGTGATATTTCCCTTTTCACGATCTTCGTCCAGTAGCCATCCTTTCATCCCGATTCACCGCGGCCGGCATCGAGTTTCGCCGGCCGTTTCCACCTTTCCACCTAGCTGTTCCCCTGTGCGAAATACTCCGCGAAGTTGGGGCACTTTGCCCCCAACTTCTTCATCCATTTGTTTTGCAGGTCCCAGGAGCTCGAGAGACCCCACCTGGGTCGATTTTGACGTTGGTCGGAGCTCCTGGAGCTCGTTCCCTTTCCTCAACACTGCGGTGGAGCTCCGGCGGGTTATCCGCCATTTTGAGGCCTCCGCCCACTCGAGGACGCCTCCAGGAATCGCGCCAGGGCGTTTTGAAGCTCCAAACGCCGCAGAGAAGGCGCTGCGCAGCCAGGGAAGCTCGCCCACCGCGGCGTTCTTCGCTGTTCGTCGTCAGCCTCTCTCCACCGTCGATCTGGACCTGTTCTTCCCGCGTAGCAGCTGCCGTCGGATATTTTGCGTTCCAGCCGTCCGATCACGCGAAGATAATCTAATCTAGATCGTCCGTGGCCGAAGGGGTATCGCGCGACCCGCGCGCGACACGTGTTTAAGTGAAGCGCGATCCGCCGTTCGTTCGCGTCTTAGGCGGGTAATTTTCATATTCTTCCCGCCAATTTTTGTAATAGTTTATTAAGTTCTGAAACATTCATCGGCCCTTTAACTATTTTTGTAATATTTGCGACATAGCCCCCCGGATTTTGTGTAATTGCTTAGGATCCCCCGCCAGGTCGCGTGCATCGCACGTGGCCTTGGTGATTTTTGTAGGGGCCCCCAGGGGCTTTTACTTATTTGCTTTTAATCCTAAAACATTTTAGTGCACTTTATAATTTTGGTAAAAATTGCACACAAACCCTCCTATTTCTAGACATTTGCATAAACAACCCTCCCAGGCGCGCGTGTGACTCACGTGCGCCTGGGGACTTTTTGCAATCAAGCCCCAGTGGCTTTTGGTTTTGTTGTTTAGTCCAGAAAATATTGTATTCAGTTCAAATTTTTGTGCGGAAATTTCGTTGTGGCCCCTGGATCTTTGTTTATTTGCAAAAATACCCTTGCCAGGGTGTAGTTTCTTGTTGTTGATTATATTTATTTCATATACCATTTGAAGTCCAAAAATTCCACAAAAATAGGGTTTAGCTCCTGTTAACTTGTGCTTCCACGCTATCAATTCAGTTGTTGATTTTGTTTTATTTTTATATTTATTAAAAATCAAAAACATATTGTTTCAGCACTGTCTAGCTTAGAAAATATCAAAAAATATTAAATGTCTTAAAAAATTCCAAAAATATTCTCTGTTGTGTGTTTTGACTTGCTTGATTTTCAGCCCAAAAATCATCAAAAATCTCAAAAGAAAAACACTAAAAATTTAAAAACACTCTAAAACTTCAAAAAAATATATAAAATCAAGAAAAACTCAGAAAAATATAAACTCAGTTCCTGTTTGTTCTATATTCTGTTCTCTTTATTTGAAAATTAGTGTGCAAAACTTTGGTTGTTGTTTGCTAATTTTAACTCCCATTTTATTCACAGCCAATACTTATTTCACTGTTTTGCTCTATTTCAGTATTTAAAAATACCAAAACACCTTGAAAAATACCCAAAAATCACAAAAACAGTAAAAAATACTAACAATATCAAAAACAGTAAAAAATCCTAAAAATATCAAAAACATTTTATTTCTGAATTTTTGGTTATTTTTGCTTATTTTTATTAAATACTTTGCCTTGTCTTTTATTACCTTGTCTTTAAATTCCAATATTGAAAAAGAATAAAAAAATATAAATTATAAAATTATAAAAATCAGAAAATTAAAAAATCAAAATACAAAATTAAAAATTAAAAATTAAATTAAAAAAATTAAAAATTAAAAACCCACAAAAAGAAATTTAGATTGGCTAAGTGATTTATTAGACATAGGGTTTGGATTTTTATCTACACTCTGCACTGTTGTTTCCTGTGTTCGACCCCTACTTGCTTGCCAGTGTACATTTTTAGTAGGGTATAATAAATTTTAATCCTTGCTATTCTTTCCTTGATTGATTGTGTGGGTTAATTGTTGAAGAACGAAGAAGCTTGAGTAGTCGCATTAGCGACAGTGAGTCTGACTTGTCAGATCACTATTTAGCGGCTCTCGCTTTCTCGCTTTTCAAATGGCGCCATTGCCGGGGAGCATCGGCTTGTAGAGTACCTTTTGGGTCTTTTTAGTTACTTAGCCATTTTTGATTACTTGAATCTTGTGTATCATTTGTTTTGAACTATCTGACATCTCTCTTTTGTTTTCTTACGAGGGACCGCTGACCGAGGAGGATCGCCTAGGGGATCCTGCACAGCCTTGGGAGGAGGAGCCGGCTATTCTACCCTAGCCGGTAGGAGAGAGCAGGAGAACTAGAGAGAGAGATATAGTTGCTTTTATTTTTGTGAGAGAGAGTTATTTGTCTAATTTGTAATAATACAGGACTTGGACACTTGAACACTTCGGGCCTAATTTCCGGGTGTTTGTTCACCCGGGGGCTCACCGCGGCTTTCTCATGTTTTATCGACTGTCATTTTCCGGTTTTGTTTTCCTTTTCATTTCTTTTGTGGATTGAGCTCTTAGATTTAGGTCCTGCTTGATTCGATTAGACTAGGTCCAAACACCCTAATAACTCTTGCATGCTCCTATAGTTCGTATTTGGACTTAGATTAATTAAGTAGTTGATCATTGGCTCTCGATCCACGCGCCGCGAGCTCACTCCACACAAGCGCTTTCTCCTAACTCAAATGTGTTGAGCAGAGGAGGAGTGAGCCTAGACCAGACACTAGGATTGGGAGTTAGCGGTTAACTCATGGTTCTTCACGCTAGTAGTTGCCTATCTTAGGACGATTTCCGCATTGCATACCGGCATATAGATTAGGTTTATAAATTTCTGCTTTGCATCCCGCATGGAGAGAGCTGGGATTCGCTGTAAGTCTTCTTACTTTGCATCCATCATTTAGGCACAAAGGTGAGATTTCCATCTTGGTGCCGACTTGCATTGGCTTTTCCCGACTCTTTTCTCCCTCTAATTTTGGATAAATTAGGATAAAGAAAATACAAAATCGTTAGGTGCTTGTTTGAATCTACTCAAAAGAAGCGATAACACAAAAAAATTAAAAAAGGGACTGCTAAGAAAACTTTGACCTAAATAAAATTGATAATTGGACTCATTGATTGGGGAGAGTAACACCCTCACTTGTCTTCAGGTTGCATGGGAATGTCTCCTTCCAAGTGAGGTGAGCGCTTCGTAAGGATTAGAGCCAAAAACCCAACTTGTGGCTGCCTTGTGTATCGCCTGGATTTCCGAAGTATTGGCGCTACTATCGTACGTAGTCGAGTAGGGCTTGGTCGCCATTGGTGACTCACTATTGTGTGAGCATCGACCTTGTCCGAAGTACCGAGCATAGGCCACGCCTTCACGGGGGTGTCTGTCTCACCGGCTGCGTCCGAGTAGGATCTTGCACGCTCACGGGTGATTCCGTTGCGAGCAAGGTCCGAAGTATCGGTTTCGCCTATCGGCTTCCTCCCTCTATTTCTTTGGCTGAGTAGGGATCCAGGAAGGGTTACAAGGACCTTAAAAAGCGCAAATTACAGGTTACAAAGGAAGAGGACAAGTACGGGAATACTTTTCCGGCAGTACTCTCGCTCCTATAGACGTAGCGCTCTAAGGACTCGTTGAAAGATAAATTCCTGAAATCAAGATAAAAATTACAAAGATAAAAGCCGAACCTTCACGGCTTCACGCGTTGAGTTGGTGAACTCCCTTGTCTTGTGTTTGATTGCTAGTCACATTTAGGTCAAGATCAAAAATATCGCGCCGTTGCACAATTTTGTTCCCCCTCCAGTTGACCTTCGCTCATTGTGAGCCTTCTACTGTTTTATATTTCATTTATTTCTTGATGACCCCCGTATCTGTCATACACATCGATCTTCCTCTTGATCTTCGAGATGGTGATGAATGGACAGTTTAGTCGAGGCTCTGTCGGCATCCACATCAGTTCCATTCCCTTGCCCTCTCCAATAATTCAGGGCGATTCCCGAGAACCCGGTTCAAATGCTATGAACCGATCTCCAGACTCCTTGTCTTCTTCAATAAACCGGGATCACTCTCGTCCCGAACTTTGTCCGTTTTGGATGGCGATTGATTTTACTCCTTACACATCACCATCCTTAACAAAGTTCTGTGTTGACCTTGACACAGACCACATCTCTCTATCCGGTGCTGCAATTCAGACTGATCGGGGCATTCTACCATGTGCAGATTTAGAGCCCGAGCCAGCCAACCAAGCAGAATTAGAGATGGCAGAAGGAAGAGGGAAAGGACCACAGGCTCCACCTGAACCTGAGGTCAATACAGGGGAAGGACAATATACCACGCAGGGCGAAGTTAACAGTCAGCTATTGGCTTCCATCCAAGCGATTCAGCAACAGTTGACTAATCAGGCCCTGGCACAGACAACCTTCCAGGACATGCTGAACGATCTGAGGAGGAGGGCCGATGCGAGAGACGGCCGATGAGAGGATGATCCGAACTTTGATCCCAATTTCCATGAAGTCAATGATGAGTTTTCAGTGGGACCCGAATACGAAGCAGCAGAAGAAGATCCACCGCAGCCCAAGCCCACACTCAAGGAGACATACAACCCAGGAGCAGGGCGCATCACTGAGTGGATTCAAATTCCACGGATGCATGCTCACTTCGAGCTAAAGCCGCAATTTCTGTCATTGCTTCCCACTTTCCATGGGAACACCACTGAAGAACCATACATTTTTCTCAAGAAGTTTGGCCGCATCTGTTCCACTGCTCATTACCTCGGAGTCCCTCTTGATGTAGTCAAGATGACCGCATTCCCTTTCAGCCTTCAAGACAAGGCCCTTTATTGGGTCGACCATCTGGGGAAGGTCGTCACCACCTGGGAGGAATTGAAATATGCCTTTCTCCATAAATTCTATCCTCTTGGGAGATTAAATCAGATGTGCGCCCGGATCTCCAGTTTCTGCCAGCAGCCCCAGGAGACGATCCATGAAGCGTGGGAGAGATTCAAAGATCTCCAGGAAAAGTGCCCCCAGCATGAAATACCAAAGACCAGTCTCGTACAACACTTCTTTGGGGGGCTATCATTCGAGAGCCAAAAGCTCATGGATGCCGCTTGCGGCGGTTCACATTTTAACAAGGACGAGGACGTAGTATGGAACGTCTTCGAAGAAATGGCTGAGGGAGAAGCAGCCCAATCCTCGTCTAGAATTTACATGAAGCCACCAACCGCCATCAGCAAGCCAGTCAACATGGCTTCTCACACCGAGGACAAAGATGAGAGCTCCAACCTGAGTATCATTGGGAGCCACTTGTCCAAAGTGGATATCATCGAGAAGAGGTCGCAGGACCTCGAAAAACTGGCAGTCATAGAAAAGAGGACCCAAGGTCTGGAGAAGCTCGACCAGATCTACCAGCAGCTGGAGCAGCTCGTCCGAGCATTGAATGCAAACATGTGCAACGCTGTGTCTACCTCTGCAGAGCCGAACGCTGAGAAGAAGGAGCCTACAATGCAGCAAAACCCTCAGCCGACTCCACCGCAGCCCCAGCCTGTCCAGCATGTGTACTACGTGTAGGTTCCGGAGCAGCCACCGCAGCCTCAGACGCAGATGGTTGTATACCAACCAGAGCACCAGCCCACATACTCCGAGCAGTTCTCTCCACCCCCGCCACTGATCCAGGAGATCAATGGCGTCTGGAACAATGAAGCGCAGCTGACCCGTCCTCAGGGACACTCTCAGGGTCAACACATGGGTAACCGGCCCTATCATCAGCAGCAGCAGGGTGGGAGACCATTCCAGCAGCCTTACCAGTACCAACCTCCCTCACACGGGAACACTTGGAGGCAGAATTACCAACATGGTCCTCAACAGTCCGGATATCGTGGACAGGAATATCACCAGCAACCGGCTGCACAATACAATCAACACAACTCGCAGTACCCCTCAAACCCTCCTCCTCAACAATTTTCACAAGGATATCAGTCGCAATCTCAGCCGCCATACCAGCATTCTAGACCCCAGCAGGGGGAATCCTCTGAGATTGTACCAGTCAATCCAGCCCTGGCTTGTTTGGAGCAATTGATGAAGAACATGGCTGAGATGAACCAGAAGATCGACGACCTGACGGCAGCCAAAACCGTCATACCAGCCCAGGTCGAAGCTAACTCTAACAATTTCCGACGCAAGGAGCAGGTAGCCGGCAATGTTCAACCCGAATCAGGTGAAATTAATTGTTTTTCTCTAACGCTGTTACTCTCAGGAGCGGTAGGACACTTCGGCCATCGGCGACGGCGAAGGGAAAGCACATTGCATCTAATGGGGAATCGTCAGTCCATCCAACATCAGGGCCAGCCAGTATTTTGGGAGCAGCACCAGCATCCAGAAAACCACAAAAAAATGAGGAAAATCGAAAAACACAAAAAGATAGCAGCAACCTCGGTGGAGATCAGCCAGCATTGGAGACGCCTGCACTCGCATCTCAGCCAGCTCCTGACAGGAGGAGCACCGCACCTGCAGCGAGTCCAACGCCAGCACCTGAAGCCGAGCCTGTCATTTTTGGTCCGCAAATTGTAGTTGAATCCATTCCTTTTTGTCATCTACCTGTAAACAACAATACAGACACTATTTTGAATGATATCGGTGAAGAGTTTGTAAATATTCATTTTCCTGAAGCAATGAAAAAACACAAAAAAATGAAAAATTTGAAAAGTGCTTTGTCTGGCCCTGCTATCATAGAAATCATTCAGAATTTGGTGCTGAATATGCCATTGATGAAAGCTCTTGAGTACATGCCCGCCGTAAAGAAAGGATTGAAAGAGGCATGCACGACCAAGCGCAGGCCGAACCCCCACAATTCTAGAAGCAAAGGTGGCAAGTCCGAAAAACACATTCTCACAATGGCCACAGTTAACGCCATCAGCAACCTCCCGGATAAAAAGCCAGATATGGGAGCACCTCTTGTACGTTGCCAGATGTTTAATCAGGAATTCGAGCGAACACTTCTCGACAGTGGATCATCTGTCAATTTGATGCCAGCCTCACTACTCACGGAGTTCAGGTTAGGACCGCTCAAGCCTACAAAGATGATTCTGCAGTTTGCAGACAAGTCAGTCAAGCGGCCTAGGGGCCTGTTGGAGGACGTGATCGTCACGGTTCAGGGAAAGTCATTCCCGGCCGATTTTGTGGTCTTAGATATGGACGTCCCCACTCCGTTGCTCCTTACCCCGATCATACTCGGAAGACCATTTCTGCGGACATCAAACGCAGTGGTGAATTATGGGACAGGAGAAATCACTTTTGGAGCTGGGAATAAAACTATCAGAGTAGAGACCCTGTCTGAGAGAACACCAGCTGAACAGACATCTGCGTCATGCGCAAGGGTGATCGAATATGATGAAGACTGCGATTTTCTTGCAGAAATTCAAGATACCAACCTATTTCTGGATGACAAGGAGATCCATGGATTCCTCTATCCTGAAGAGGAAGTGGAGACCGCAGTCGACTTTCCTTGTATCAATCAAGATGAGGAATGTGCTGATGTGCTATAAGATACTGCCGTGGGGGTGATGTGCCTTCAAAACAAAGAGCCGAGGTTTGAAGCATTGTCTGATGAAGATGACATCATTGAGGAATTCTGTCAGGATCTGAGAGATGAAACAGAGCAGATTATGGTGGACACTGAACAGTTGAAAGAATCACCACCTGCACTGATAGCTGAGGTCACCACTGAAACATCTCAGACCCCGCCCGAGCTAAAACCTTTGCCCTCCAACATGAAGTATGCCTTCCTTGCGGGAGAACCTAATATGTACCCGGTCATTATCAATGCCCATCTGACCGAAGATCAAGAATCTCGTCTGATGGAGGTTCTTGAACGCAACCGCAAGGCGATAGGCTGGCGAACTTCTGATCTCCATGGGATTAATCCGTCACTTTGCTCACACCGCATCTTTCTGGAAGAAGATTGCAGACCCTCTCGAGAATTGCAAAGAAGATTAAATCCGAACCTGCGGGAGGTTGTTATGAAAGAGATCCAGAAATGGTGCGATGCGGGATTTATCTACCCCATCTCCGACAGCAAATGGGTGAGCCTGCTGCATGTTGTGCCTAAGAAATCAAGGATCACCATTGTGAAAAATGATAAAGGAGAGGAGATTGCTACCAGAGTACCCACTTCTTGGCGAGTGTGCATGGACTACAGAAGACTTAACCTCGCCACCAAGAAGGACCACTTCCCTCTACCCTTTATCGACCAGATCTTGGAGAGATTGGCCGCGAAGGAATACTTCTGCTTCTTGGATGGATACTCTGGGTATAATCAAGTTGCTATTGCTCCTGAAGATCAAGAGAAGACCACGTTCACCTGTCCTTTTGGCACATATGCCTTCAGACGGATGCCGTTCGGGCTTTGCAACACCCCAGCCACATTTCAGAGGTGTATGCTTGCAGTCTTTGCCGATATGGTGGGCAACTTTCTTGAGGTCTTTATGGACGATTTTTCGATCTACGGGGATTCATTTGATCAATGTCTGGATTATCTAGACCGAGTCTTACGGAGGTGCTGCGAAGTCAATCTTGTGCTCTCCTGGGAGAAGAGCAATTTCATGGTGACCGAAGGAATTGTGCTGGGTCACGTTGTTTCTAAACGTGGCATGGAGGTTGACCCAGCCAAGGTGGATGTAATTTCAAAACTTGAACCACCTACAAATATCAAGCAAGTCCGATCGTTCTTGGGCCATGTCGGATTTTACCGACGATTTATCAAAGATTTCAGCAAGCTGACCAGACCGTTGACTGAGTTGCTCGGCAAGGACAATGAATTCATTGTGGACGACCGTGTGCTCCTTGCCTTTAATCAGTTGAAAGAGCTCATCACGCAGGCCCCTGTCCTACAGCCACCGATTTGGACTCAACCTTTCGAGATTATGACCGACGCATCAGATTATGCCATCGGAGCTGTACTGGGACAAAGGAAAGACAATATACCATTTGCGATTCACTACGCTAGCCAAACGCTCGATGAAGCCTAGAGAAACTACACTGTCACTGAAAAGGAGCTGCTAGCGGTAGTCTTTGCTTTGGAAAAGTTCAGATCTTACCTCCTTGGGTCCAAACTAATCATCTACACTGATCATTCGACCATTCGGTATTTACAGCAGAAGAAGGACGCCAAACCACGTCTCATCTGGTGGATCCTTCTCCTCTAGGAGTTTGACCTGGAAATCAACGATAAACCTGGAGTGAAGAATGTAGTGGCCGATCATCTGTCAAGACTTCCTGAACCAGAGTCTCCTGAGCTGAACCTGCAGCCTATCACAGAGACCTTTCCAGATGAGGCAATTCTGTCTGTCGCCTCACTTACTTGGTACGCGGACATCGTGAATTATCTGGTGACCAAGAAGATCCCACAGGACTGGCCTAAATTGAAAATAGACAGGTTCTTGTCCAAAATTCATTTCTACCAGTGGGAAGACCCGTATTTGTTTCGTGAGGGAGCAGATTGCATCTAGAGAAGGTGTATTCCTAAGGATGAAGTTCCAAGCGTCCTCGCTCTATGTCATGATCAAGATTCTGGAGGACACCATTCAGGCAAACGAACGACAGCAAAAGTTCTTCAAAGTGGCATCTGGTGGCCTTCCTTATTCAAAGATGCAGATGAGTATGGCAAACGCTGTACTGACTGCCAAAAGATGGGCGGAACCATAGGAATGAGAGACACAATGCCTCTGAAATACATTCAGATCTCAGACGTCTTTGACGCATGGGGCATTGACTTCATGGGCCCGTTTCCCAACAGTCAGAGTTATGAATATATTCTGCTTGCTGTCGATTATGTCAGTCGATGGGTGGAGGCTATTCCCGCCCGAGCCGCCGACAGTAGGACTGTCTGTCGATTCTTGAGAGATCACATCATAGCACGGTTCGGGATTCCCAAAATTCTCATATCTGACGGGGGTAGTCATTTCATAAATAGGGAGGTGAAGAAGCTGACCCAAGAATTCTGCATCGAGCATCGTGTTGCTTCACCCTACCACCCGCAGTCCAATGGCTTAGCTGAATGTTCAAAAAGGGAGATCAAGACAATTCTACAGAAACTTGTGCATCCGGATCGCAAGAACTGGTCTCAGCTGCTTGATTCCGTTCTTTGGGCTTACAGAACAGCGTACAAGTCACCCTTGGGAATGTCTCCCTACCGCCTGGTGTATGGCAAGCCATGTCATTTGCCCGTAGAACTTATTCACAAATCTTTATGGGCTATTAATATCTGTAATTTGGACTCCAAGCAAGCAGGAAAGAACAGAAAACTAGATCTGAACAGATTACTGGAATTCAGAGATTATGCATATGACAACAGCCTGATGTACAAGGAGAAGGTCAAAACATGGCATGACAAGCACATCCGCCACAAGTCCTTTGATCCAGGTCAGAAGGTATGGTTGTTCGATGCGAAATTAAAGATCTTTCCAGGCAAATTGAAGAGCAAATGGACCGGGCCGTTCATGGTTAGGCAGGTGCGTGACAACAGAAGTGTATTGATATCCAATCTATCAACTGACGCATAGCCTTTTGTAGTCAATGGACAACTTCTGAAACCATACCTTGAGCATGACACATTCATGGCCGTCGTTGACTCAATTCAAGTAATCTATGAGGATGAGCTGAATATCTCGAAAGAGGCAGAGGAAGGCAAATCACATCAAAACATTTTTGAATGATTTCCCTTTTCGTCTTTTCTTCTTTTCTTCTTTTCAATTTCTTTTGTCTTATTCTACCGAATTGATGCCATCCCTTTCATCACTGCTACACTTAGGATGTACTCTATCCTAAGTATAGGGGGGATGTGCATCCCGAGTTGTTCATACCCAATTTCATCTCTTTTCTTCTTTTCTTCTGTTCCTTTTCTATCTTCTTCATCCAGCAGAAAGGTGTTGCCCCTTGTAGACAGTTTTCTATACTTAGGACGTACTGTGTCCTAAGTATAGGGGGGTGCGCACCCCGAGTTTCCTTCATTCTTTTCAATCCTCTCCATTATCTCCTCTTCTCGTTTATACTTAGGGATATCTTACCCTAAGTATAGGGGGAGACAGTCTGAGTACGATCTGTTCATTCCCACCCTTGACCCTCCCTGCTTTGTGTACAGTCTGCTAAGTATAGGGGGCGGTCAACTTCTCATTCATTGATTCATTCATTTATTTCTTTATTCTTTAGGCTTGCCTATACTTAGTACGAGTTATGTCTTCTCTTTTCTCTCCGATCTATGAGGACATAGCTCAAGCCAAGTACAGGGGGTCGTATATACTACGTATATACTTTAGCCATAACTCGTACTTTCGTATTTTCTTAATAATATGGCTAATAATTCTGTAAAATTCATTAAAATCCTTAATAAAAGATGTTATCATTCCTCAAATTCTTTTGTGTATTTACTGATTAATAAATCAGGTGAAAATATTTTTTGCAAAATGTTTGAAAAATAGTTTGAAAATCTTTGTGAACATTTATTGAAAACTATTTTGAAAATATTTTGTTACATGTTTTCAACCTGTGTAAAGATGTGTGTTTTGTAAAATTTCTTTTCTTTGTGTGAAATAAAATGTTTGAAAAATGATTTGCAAATGGTTTGAAAAATGGTTGTAAAAATGTTGTGAAAAATCTATATATACTCTTTTGAAAGCCTTTGCAAAATGATGTTCAAATGTGTGTACATGTTTGTAAAATGTTCGTAAAAATTATTTTGGACTATAGTTTTCAAAAATTGTGTGAAAAACTTGTGTCAAATAAGTTTGAGGAATACATACATCACATCAGAATCCACTATATATATATATGTATAAAATTAACCACTTACCCTGTAAATTCTTGAAATCCACTTCTTGTAAATATAAGAAGCGCTCCCGTGTACATATTTTTAACCTAGTTTTCAGCCAAAACTTTTTCTTTTCAAAAATCCCAAAAACATTTGCAAAAATTAAAATCCAAAAACATTTGAAAAATCTTTTTGAAAAAGACAAAAAATGCATGCATCATCTTTTCAAAAATCCATAAAAAGTTCAAAATCTTGAAAACTGCATCACAAAAACATTTTCTGCATTGCATTGCATAGCATGAGCATTTTTCGGATTGAGTTTGATAGTTGAACAAGTCTAAGTAAAATCCGGAGATTGGAGCTTGACTAGACCTTAAAATCTACCTAATAACAGGAACCTTATAGGAACCGGGTTTGAGGCACTTCAGGTCTAGTTGACTTAATTCTTTGAGGATCACGGGACTTGGTTCAATGGATTCTTGACTGCCTAAGTAGAGTATTTCGGAGCACACGCACGACTCTTGTTGATAATGACCTAACTTGGACACCTGCACCTTTCACATGGCTCAACTCAGTTGGAGTGGTGAGGGGATTGGATTTGCCGGTATGAGACGCACACAAGTGGAAACATTTGTCCTCCTCTAGGGAGGGAAGTGCACCCCAACCCGTCCAGTGATTAGGAAGTCTAAAGACAGGAGGCTGTGGGTTGCGATAAAGCTTCAAAAGAGGGATAGTCTACTAGCTCAAGAGGAAAAACTCCTTATGTAAATACTGTTGGGAATAGTATTTCAAAAAAAAAGTTCAGGCATGTACAAAAATAAAAAGCCTGCAAGTATGTACAAAGTCAATAAGCAAGCTTGAGTTCCAAAGTCAAATATGTGAGCCTGCAGCAGGATGACTTGACTACACTGGTCTTGCATCCCGGGATAGGTAGCTACACTGGCTACCGTCCATTCTTCTCTTCACCCCCTCCTCTTGAGCTGGTTGCCACTTGAACTTAGAAGGGAATACCCCGCTCCTCGAGGATGGAGTTATTGGATTGGGGAATCATTGGGTTGTCGTACTGGAGAAGTCAGTTTCTTTGTCATTCTAGTTGGGGAGATCCACCATCACTTACACTGTACAAGTCAGATTCATAGTCGTAAGAGTTTGCGTATGAATTGAAGTATTTCTGACCTGGCTATTGAGGAGACTTGGACAGAGTTTTGGGATTCTCAAGGACTGTTGGATTTCAAAGTCGGTTCTCACTAAAGTTCCGCCCGCACTAAAATTCCAAAGGTCGGACTTAAGCTCCAAACTTTGATTTTGCGAAGACAAGTTTGATAATCAGATAAAATCCAAGTTCTTCTTTTTCTTTTCTTTCCTTTTCTTTTTGCACTTATTGCATAAGTGTTTGCTAGGGACTAGCAAAGGTAAAGTATAGGGGGATGATGAATCCACATTTCATCATCTTTATTCTATCATTTTGGCATCAAAAACCCTAGCAAATACCTGTAAATACCCTTAAATAGAGCATCTTAGCATTCATGCATGTGCATTTATATAGTGTATAAAATACTATAATTAAGGCCAAAATTATAGAATAAATAAAAGAAAAGAAAAAGAATAAAATATTGTAAATATTTTATGACCCGAAACCCCGAGACCTAGGCATCTTGATGAATAGGTCGACAAGGAATGAAGTAGGGGGAGATAAGGTCAAAAACACAGTCCAAATACCTATACATTCTATTCATTTCTTATTCATTTTGGGACCTATTTTTGGTTCCACTTTTTATACATCAAATGAAGAAACTTTGCACATGAAAGTTGTAGATAAATTTATAAAGAAAAA
This sequence comes from Ottelia alismoides, assembly GCA_037367405.1. Taxonomy (NCBI): domain Eukaryota; kingdom Viridiplantae; phylum Streptophyta; class Magnoliopsida; order Alismatales; family Hydrocharitaceae; genus Ottelia; species Ottelia alismoides. The sequence goes on from JAZKJV010000934.1 coordinate 71,526, forward strand.
TACAAAATTGATTTCACAGAAAAATAATGTATAGATAAAAAGTTATGGTCTGAATAAAAATCCAGAATCCCAACTTCCCAGACCCGTATCTCACAACTAAAAACTCCAAATGCATCAAACTCACCTTTAATTGTATATAGAAGAAAATAAGCTATTTAATGGCGGTGGTTTCGCCTTTGGCGGAGCTACGGTTTGAAAGTTGACTTTTGGACCCTCATTGTACAGTGTACCGAATAAAATATTCAATTTATTCTTTATTCATTATTTATTCATTTTATATTTTTATAATGTTGTAAATATTACTTATAATAATTATGTACATTAAAATAAGAATAAAAACGTAAATAAAAACAAAAATAAAATACTTAAAATCAAAATACATAGATACATTACCTATATATACCTATACAAAACATACTTGTATTTTAGTAATTATACAAAACATATCAGAAAAATAAAATAAAAATATATTTATGTATATAAAAGTATTTAATAATTTTATAAAATAAGAAATAAAAATAATAAAATTAAATACACAAATTAAAAATAAAAGACTACAATATATAGATATGGATACCTATAGGGGTATAAATGCAAACTTGTAAAAATACATCTCATAAAAATAATTAAAAATCATAATAAAATAATGTATAAATTTTTAAACACTTTTTATTTTATAACCTAAATAAAATAACATTATTTACTATTTTTAAAATAATTTTTAGAGGTTTTTTCCTGGTTGGTCCACGTGGACCAACCAGGTGGTCTGGACAGTTGACCACGGGTCAACTGTTTGACCATCCTCTGTCAGAGCGTCAGAATGAGTTTTTGTCTTATTTCTCGATTTTTTCGAGGCTCTTCCTCTCATATTTTCATGTCGATGTCTTCAGCAAATTTGCTCCTCGTGGAATGGGCTTTCACGTCCTAGGTTTGTCACGGGCTGAGGATCATCGTTCCGCAAGATACGCCTCGTTCTTTGCACCCTCTCGACCATGATTCAAAACGAACCCCCGACTTCCCTTGGACTTTTGATCACTCTTCCACCTCCAAAGCCCTAACCTAGACCCTTGGCTAGACTCTTGGTGACAACAGGAGTCTGGAGGGCGTCTCAACGGAGCGAAGCGGTGTCGAATCGAGTCAGATCCCCTCGCCCGAGTTCTCGCCGGAGAACTTCCTGTGCACGCACGGTGAGGCTCTCTTCTCCCCCTTTTTCTCTTCTTTTCTCTGATGCTCTCATGTTAAGAAGCCACGGTGATATTTCCCTTTTCACGATCTTCGTCCAGTAGCCATCCTTTCATCCCGATTCACCGCGGCCGGCATCGAGTTTCGCCGGCCGTTTCCACCTTTCCACCTAGCTGTTCCCCTGTGCGAAATACTCCACGAAGTTGGGGCACTTTGCCCCCAACTTCTTCATCCATTTGTTTTGCAGGTCCCAGGAGCTCGAGAGACCCCACCTGGGTCGATTTTGACGCTGGTTGGAGCTCCTGGAGCTCGTTCCCTTTCCTCAACACTGCGGTGGAGCTCCGGCGGGTTATCCGCCATTTTGAGGCCTCCGCCCACTCGAGGACGCCTCCAGGAATCGCGCCAGGGCGTTTTGAAGCTCCAAACGCCACAGAGAAGGCGCTGTGCGGCCAGGAAAGCTCGCCCACCGCGGCGTTCTTCGCTGTTCGTCGTCAGCCTCTCTCCACCGTCGATCTGGACCTGTTCTTCCCGCGTAGCAGCTGCCGTCAGATATTTTGCGTTCCAGCCGTCCGATCACGCGAAGATAATCTAATCTGGATCGTCCGTGGCCGAAGGGGTATCGCGCGACCCGCGCGCGACACGTGTTTAAGTGAAGCGCGATCCGCCGTTCGTGCGCGCCTTAGGCGGGTAATTTGCATATTCTTCCCGCCAATTTTTGTAATAGTTTATTAAGTACTGAAACATTCATCGGCCCTTTAACTATTTTTGTAATATTTGCGACATAGCCCCCCGGATTTTGTGTAATTGCTTAGGAGCCCCCGCTAGGTCGCGTACGTCGCACGTGGCCTTGGTGATTTTTGTAGGGGCCCCCAGGGGCTTTTACTTATGTGCTTTTAATCCTAAAACATTTTAGTGCAGTTTATAATTTTGGTAAAAATTGCGCACAGACCCTCCTATTTCTGGACATTTGCATAAACAACCCTCCCAAGCGCGCGTGTGACTCACGTGCGCTTGGGGACTTTTTGCAATTAAGCCCCAGCAGCCTTTGGTTTTGTTGTTTAGTCCAGAAAATATTGTATTCAGTTCAAATTTTTGTGCGGAAATTTTGTTGTGGCGCCTGGATCTTTGTTTATTTGCAAAAATACCCTTGCCAGGGTGTAGTTTCTTGCTGTTGATTATATTTATTTCATATATCATTTGAAGTCCAAAAATTCCACAAAAATAGGGTTTAGCTCCTGTTAACTTGTGCTTCCACGCTATCAATTCAGTTTTTGATTTTGTTTTATTTTTATATTTATTAAAAATCAAAAACATGTTGTTTCAGCACTGTCTAGCTTAGAAAATACCAAAAAAATATTAAAAGGTCTTAAAAAATTCCAAAAATATTCTCTGTTGTGTGTTTTGACTTGCTTGATTTTCAGCCCAAAAATCATCAAAAATCTCAAAAGAAAAATACTAAAAATTTAAAAACACTCTAAAACTTCAAAAAAATATATAAAATCAAGGAAAATTCAGAAAAATATAAACTCAGTTCCTGTTTGTTCTATATTTTGTTCTCTTTATTTAAAAATTAGTGTGCAAAATTTTGGTTGCTGTTTGCTAATTTTAACTCTCATTTTATTCACAGCCAGTACTTATTTCACTGTTTTGCTCTATTTCAGTATTTAAAAATACCAAAAACACCTTGAAAAATACCCAAAAATCATAAAAACAGTAAAAAATCCTAAAAATATCAAAAACATTTTATTTCTGAATTTTTGATTATTTTTGCTTATTTTTATTAAATACTTTGCCTTGTCTTTTATTACCTTGTCTTTAAATTCCAATATTGAAAAAGAATTAAAAAAATATAAAATATAAAATTATAAAAATCAGAAAATTAAAAAATCAAAATACAAAATTAAAAATTAAAAATTAAATAAAAAATTAAAAATTAAAAACCCACAAAAAGAAATTTAGATTGGCTAAGTGATTTATTAGACCTACGGTTTGGATTTTGATCTACACTCTGCACCGTTGTTTCCTGTGTTCGACCCTTACTTGCTTGCCAGTGTATATTTTTTGTAGGGTATAATAAATTTTAATCCTTGCTATTCTTTCCTTGATTGATTGTGTGGGTTAATTGTTGAAGAACGAAGAAGCTTGAGTAGTCGCATCAGCGACAGTGAGTCTGACTTGTCAGATCACTATTTAGCGGCTCTCGCTTTCTCGCTTTTCAGTAGGTGCCACCAAATTTGTTGGGATATGAATGATCTTAATATCATCAGGGATATCTTATATCTTCCATAAGATTCTGATAAAAAGAAGTGATCACCCTACCCAATTCTTGAAAACCACTCACAAGAGCTCCGTCAGAATTTCTCAGTATCGTGATATTGTTCTTGTTGTATTTTGCCGAAGCCACCACTTTCAAGAATTTTGTGTTCTCTAACCCCTCTCTTAGGTATTTTATTTTCGCCCTCTGTCGCCAACGTGTGATTTCATCCAGTCTTAAGTCCTCCAACTTCCGATATAAGGTTCTCAAATTCAATTCTACCGCCTCATTTCCCGACGAGATTTTTTCCTCAAGTGTTTTAATATCCTCCTCCTATATTTTAATTTTCTTAACAAGGTCTTGCATATTCTCCCTACGCCAATTCTTGATCAAAGATTTTAATCTTTTGAGCTCGATAACCCATAAATAGTAAGGATTTTCCGAACAAACAGGAAGCCCCCACGAGTTGTTAATCAAGTCAAGAAATGATTGTTTGGTGAGCCACTCATTTTCCATTCTAAATATGTAGGCTCTGCTCTTAAACTCTCCCGAGGACAACATCAAAGGATTATGATCCGGGAATGTTTTTGGTAATGTATTTAATTTATAGGCAGGTAGTGCTTGTACAAACGATTTGTTTGCTAAAATCCGGTCTAATTTAGCCCATGATTTGCAACTACTGGAGCCTGACCAAGTGAAAGTCGCATTTTTGTCTAAAAATTCATTGAGCCCTTTGGCATTAATCCATTTGTTGAATTGCTTATCAAAACTTCTTAGAGATCCTTTCGATAACCTTTCCGATCTAGCTCGGATCAGATTAAAATCTCCCAGAAAGATTGTGGGTATTGAGTTTGTATCTATGGCTTCTAAATCCGTTAAAAAGCATGATTTGTCGTTATCTGCTGGAGGCCCATAACAATGTATAAATGAAAAAGACCATTGCCACGCAATCAGACACAAAACTAGTTTTGTAAAATAATTTCCATCTGAAATTTTTTATGATTTTGAACTTATTTTTATTCCAACCCGAACATATTCCCCAAGATAGGATATTTTCATTTGAATGCCATTCGAATTCCTCTAAATCCACCAGCCAATAGCTCGACATTAAACTTCTAATTCTTGTTTCCTTTAAGAAGCACATATCCCATTTATGGATCTTCTGAAGATACTTTAGCCTTTTCCATTTATAATTTCTCCTTCCCCATCCTCTTATATATATATATGTATGTATGTATGTATGTATGTTGTCCATCTATAGAACAAATTCCAGACACGTTTCCTATTTCAGAATTTTTTTCACGAAGAAAGTGATTTAATAAGTGTGATGGGCATGGGGTTCCTCTGGAGGAACCACGGGGGAGGGAAAAGAACAAGAAGCAAAAATAACAATAAAAATTAATGAAAAATGATTCGACGGTATCCATGTACCTCATACATTAGGGACCTGTTTGGTAATTGGGTTGGGTTGAGTTGGACTAATCTCATGTGAATAGTAGTTGTTCGGATGGTTAGGAAGGTTGAGGAGGGTTGGAATCATAAATATGATGTGATATGGCATTGATTATGTATTATATTAACTTTTTTAATGGTTATAATATATTTTTATGTTAATTTTTTATTTAAACGTGGATAAAAAATATTATAACAAAGAAATTGTACGACCTATACAACTAATTCCAACTTAGAAATGCATGGATAGGGCAGGGGATATGCCGGGTTACATCGAGTAACCTGGCAACCAAACGAGCCCTAGAAAAATGTGCACGTACAACCTCAACTTGGTTCCATTCTATGTTCCATTTTATTGGCTAAGGAAGTGTAAATACACACTACAAGGGAAACAAGCTGTGGCTACAAAACTATGCCCACGGATGTGGGGCTTGTGGCCACAGAATTGAGCTCTGGCCACAACACTTCGTGGCCTGTAGCTGTAGCTACAAGTTTCGTCGTGAGAGTTCTCTAATCACGAATATGTCATGGCCACTACAAATAACCATGGAAATTGTCGTACCCACAGTTCTTGCATGAATGCCCTACTTACATCTTTGAAGACTTTGGCAAGGGAATTGTACCTAGAAAAAACTAGTAGACCCGCAATTATCGTGGCCACAAGTTTCCGTAGCCACAACACAACTCGTTTTTCTTGTAGTAGCATTCGAGGTACACCTTCAACATGAGGTGCCATATGTTCCTAGGAGTAGATGTGTACTAATGCAAGTGAATAGAAAAGTGTGGACATATACATTAATGTGTATCCATGCAATTCAAGAAATAGAAATTCGTTACAAGGAAAATAAGTTGTAGCCACATAATTATGTCCATGGATGTGGGGCTTGTGGCCACATAACTGAGCTCTGGCTACAAAACTTCGTGGCATATTATCGTAGCCACAAGCTTCACCGCGAGAGTTCTCTAACCACGAATATGTCGTGACCACTAGAAGTAACCACGGAAACAATTGCCGTGGTTGCAGTTCTAGCATTAATGTCCTCCTTACATCTTTGAAGACTTTGACCGCGGAATTGTAGCTACGAAAAACTTGTGGTCACGCAATTATCGTGATCACAAGTTTCCGTAACTACATTCTGTGACCACAACTTGTTTTTCTTGTAGTGAGCACACGTATACGGTGTGTACCAGTATACCTGGAGGATAGTGAGCTAATATGGATCCTAGAATCCATATACCATTTGTTTTGCTTCTTTTTAACTATTCGTCATTAATATGCGATTTCAAGAATTAAAAGGAAAACGAAGGGATTAGAGATGAATCAGTATTTGAAAAAGGGATATATGTAAAATGTGAGTTGCACAAGTGTAGCATTATGACAACATATGAAAGAAACCCACCAAGTTCCTAGCAATTGTTTATGATACTTATTGTCCGTCTCATGGATGTAATTGATGAGTACAAAACTCATCATGCTAATTCAATTACATAAAGCTTAAAGCAAAAACTACATGTAAAGAAGACTTAATACGAAACTATTAAGAAAATGACTACAAAGATAAAAGAAACCTTTTTAACACTTATACATACACAAGAAGCTCAAAGAAAAAAATCAAATAAAATTATATATATATAGTACAATATAGACAACACCCAAACTTAAAATAAAAGATTAATTATCTAAATTATATATTTTGTAGAAAGAATAAAAATAAATAGAAAATAATAAACAAATTATAAATTAATATAAAATAAGGATAATTTTATAAAAGAAAAAGTATTTTCATGTAAATAGATCTCAATATTTATAATATCTATAGCTTAATTAAAGTTAAGAATTTTGTAAACTCTACCATAATGAAATAAATCCTAAAAAATATAACAAAAATTTTAATTAAAACAAGTTAAGAGAGAACCTAAATCTCAATTTTATGAATGCAATATTCATCTTATTCGTCTAATAATGATTATAAATTAAATATATCTCCAACTAATTTATTTTAAATTATAAATTACTAAATAAACTATATACTTTTCATAAAAACAAAAAAGTTATGAAAATCCAAAAATAAATACATATAAATTATATATGTATATTAAACCTGTATTTAACTACATTATTTGATAACTATTTACACAGATTATTTTTAACTTATTTATATAAATCGTATTTATGAAAAATTAAATAAGTAATTACTTTATAAAACTTAAAAAATATAATTCAAAACATAAATTTCTAGTATAAGGGTTTTTTATCACTTGTGCTTTCTTAAACGTTTGCAATATTAGCTATGCCCCTCCCTTTTGTAATATAGGAACTGCTCCTGATTTCTTACAAAATCCATAGTTAAGCCCTTTAATAATATTAGTTATATCCTTAATTTACCTTAAAGTAAGGACAAAATTGTGAATTTTTATAAGAAATTTGGGGTAAAATTAATATTGTAAAAAGGAGGGACATACCATGCATTACAGAAGTTAAGAAGGGTAAAAGTGAAATTGAACTCTTATAGATGAACGAGTTAGGAATGTCTAGCATGAGTGAAACATGTTGTCATCTAGTGGACTAAATTCCCTCGGGTGTTTCCATAAACATACATAAGAAATGAAAAAATACGAGCGGGGATAGCTAAGTTGTCTCCCCTTGAGGTAGCCCCCATTAAACCCATCTATAAATGCATGGAAATTGCTTCAAAAATTCATTAAATCTAAACCAACGTGATTTTACTAATATATTACTTTTGACTCATTTTTAAATATATGAAAATATTTATTTTAGAAGTTCCTTCAAAATTTGCTTGGATTAAGTCAAAATATAATCCAAAATACTGTGTAAAATTGTTATTCCATCTTTGAACTTTATTGACCCTGTGTTACCACTCGATTTAGAACCACGCTTCTTTTTCTTCTCTCAATTATTTTTTTTTCTTTTACCATAAATTAACAACCCTTTGCTTCCTTTTCATTTTCCTCTTTTTTATTTTAGAGTTTCGAGCTTGTCTTCAAGTTCCATTCCCTTTGCCAATGTTGGGTAAATTAATAGTCAACCTGCCTTTAGTTAAAAAAATATAAACAATGTGATTTATGGATTTTTATTGATTGTTGGATTTTTAGTCCAACTATTATTATCCTTCATCAAACTTGGTTAAGTCGACATGTTAAAATCCTTCACATCTCAACCATGTCGAGTTGCCTTCTTCCCAAACCTCATTGTCCAACTGGCACTCCAAAACATCCTAATTTTTTAGTTGTAGTATATACCTTAAGGGGGTCATAGCCCATTCTTAATTAGACATTTCACTTGCATAATACTTTGAATTTTTGATATGGCCTCTGCTTAAAATTATTTGTAAATAATTTTATAAACAAGCAACAATAAAATTTTGATGGTCCACTGGTGAATGTATTAAATTGTGGTGCAGGTAATGTGGTTTTGAATCCTTATCCCAACCTTTAAATTTTTGACAGGGCCCCTACTTAAAATTATTTGTAATGAACTATTTAAGTGAACAACAGGAAAAAAACTTGATGGTCTACTAGTGAAGGGATTAATATATGAAAGTAGGTGCAAGATATATAGTTGGCGGATGGCTGATTTTCAGCACCATAGACACTCCACACCTACTTTACTGCACCGAATGATGCGGCCCCCAACCAGTCTTTTCTGATATCCACTAGCCTTCTGGCATTCCCAGCTCTTTTCATTGAATCGACACATGTAAAGTGGAATGAGGTCAGGCTGATATATAGTAGAGAGAGAGAGAGAGTTCGGCGAGTTGAGTTAAGTTGTATAAGAGTTGGCCCCAACGGGAGTGATGACCTAGCATGTGTGCCGTATACGAAAGGTGGGTGAAGAATGAGGGGCAGGAGAGGAAAGACTGAAGGAGCTGAGACGTTTTAGAAAATAGCGAAGGGGGGAAGAGCTGAGACGTTTTAGAAAATAGCGAAGGGGGATGAGAGAACTTTCCTTGCGGGTAACGTGGGTTTGTATCCTCAACACAACTTTGTTCTCTAAAAAAACTTAATTTTTCTTAATTTTGAAATATTAAAATTATAGGTATAGTTTGATATAACCCCCATTATTTCTAATTATCTGTATAAATAGAATAAATTTTATTATTTTCTTTCAACTGTGAATTTTTATCTGATTTTTTAAAAATCACCATCGAAATAACAATCTATTTGAAGCTACAAATTTAAATTTAAATAACACCAAAATTGTAAGTTATGGAAATTTAAAAATTCCATTTGAATTTATTAACTTTATTAAAAAATAACATTTGAAAATTCTATAATATTTTTCCATTTTGACTATATATAAGATGTATGCTTGCCTCCGATAAAATTCCTAGTTTCACCCTTGTACGTGTACCGATATCCCAACTTTAGACCCCACCGAAACCCCTCCATAACTTCATAATTCTTCACATCTAATCATCGTCTCCTTCAAACTAGCTGGTGCATTTTGACAGCACTACACCGTCCTCTTGTGACAGGATTAAGAGCTATGGAACAAAATATAGTATATTCAATAGAAGATAATATGATCGATTCGATTGGATCACAGACTCACTAACTTCGAAGATTTCTTATCCGAGATTGGGCATCTCTAGTGTTGCACATTCCCTCTCATGTAACCCGAGTCCCGACTAAGTCATAATGAGTGACATGACTCGGGGGCTGAAAATCCATTCATTTGCTTTCGAGATCTAAGCCATCCAATGATTGGCAAGATGATACATTTGAGTGTTTGCGCAAGGAATAATCACGCAAAGAATAAAACATAACAATCATTTCCATTCATATAAAAACATATGAAAATGTAAGAAACCACAAAGACTATTTTGAATATTGCATTATCTGAGTTATAGCAAATAAAATGTGTATTAATATTACACAATCTTCTCGTAATTGGAAAGATATTATAGGTAAATGATTAAAAAGGGAGGTACAACCTCCTTTGCTCCAATTGCTCATGATGTTGCCTTATTATGTGTAGTAGGATTGCCAAGAAGATTCCACCATTGGTTGCTTCCCCTGTATATACTGCAAAATATAAATGTGAGTTTATCATGAATCGCTAAATCACTACTCTAATTAGGTGGGGTTGTAGCACGAGCGATCGATGAATCAACAGAACCACGCTAAAAGTATCTTCGTGAAGAGAATATGGTGAAAAATTATATGGAGAAGTCTAAGGTTGAACACAAGGACGCGGGCTATTAAGCTAAGGTTCAAAACTCTAGGTTAAGTTATTTAGTGAGATGTAAAGCATGCATGTTATTTTCGACCTTTTTATATACAAGTTAAGTTAGATGCTACAAAATGAATGAGATGCAATGCAAAATGATAGACACAATCATAAAGACTGCTCCTGAATTAAATCGTAAATGTGAGATCTAATTTAGTACACAATTTGGTCCAAACCAATTCTTAATGAAAAGCTCTAATTCTAATGTTTCATTCAATGATCGCAACTAATAATGCACCTAATTCACTCCATATTCATTTAGCAACTAGTCATGAGATTAATAATTTAAAGTCTATAAAAAAGCCACCTAATTAAAATATAAATGAAATAAGTAAATCATGGTTCAAGTTAATGCACAAAATGAAGCTAGGGTGAATTTATGGCAATGAATCAAGGTGTGATAAGCATCACACTTATCTGATTTTTAGATGAAAACATAAAGATCACATCAAAGAACAAAGCATACCATTAAAAATACTCTAGGTTGGTGCAATCATAATATAAAGATCACAAGGGTTTGAACTTCAAGTTTAATCAAGGTTTTTGGGTTCGTAGAAAGCTTGAGTATTAGGAATACTCTGGGTTGGTGCAATCGTAATATATTATATATTATGACAATTCCATTCTCAGGGAGTGATAGAATCATATGGATTTTAGTAACTCTATTTTATGCTGGAGTTGCTTCAAAGAAAGAAGCACCTGTGAATTTTTTGACAGATCCTCAAGAGGAGAGATCGACACTCAGACCAGTAGATGTTTTAGTATTTGGATGGGCTGGAGAGAAGCATGTATATGTTGATCTGACTGGAGTTTCTCCATTGGTGAGTCCTATAAGAAGTGATTTTATTACGGGACACGCTGCACAGAAAGCTGCCTCAGCTAAAGTTACTTAGCATGAGAAGGCATGTATTGACAATCAACATGTATTCATTCCTTTTGGTTTTGACACCTTTGGATTTTTGGCTACTGAAGCAGTACAACTTCTCAAAAGGGTCCAAAGAATTATGCACAACAATGTCATGGTTCCCAGATCTATAGATGTTGTATTTCGAAGAATTGAATTTGCCATTCAAAAGGGATTGGCGGCGCAGCTTGTTGCCTGTTTTCCATCAATATCTTTGTAATAGTTTTCTATGTTTATCAAGCTTTGGCATAATATTTTATGGCTAAATGAATGAGAACTAATTGGATTAAATCTCAAAATCGTAAAATCCATTTCTAGAATCCATTTTTATATCCTACAGTTGGAAATGGAATCAAATGGAAATGGATTTGAAATGATGCTAAATGGATCCTGATATGCCCAAAATGGTTTAAATCATTGATATTGGATATTAAGTCATTATACATGAATTATATAATCTCCCCGATACTATCTTTAAGTATCCGTAAATACTGTTAATGAGTTCTAATTGGTCTAGGACTCTTGCATTGAGATATTGATATTAAGATAATAATTGTTATTATCTCTGATATAATTAAAATGAGAATATGTGATATGATTTACATTATTTAGTAATTAATATGAATATGGATTCATAATAATTAATATTTATATATGAATTTGATTCATATGAATTCAAAACATGTGTGGATATGTTTCACATAACAAAATATGAATATCATTCATATAATTAAATGCAAATTGGATTTACATTTAATTCTGGTCTAATGAATTGGATTTATTTGTTGGGAGGATGTTTTATATATATCTCAATATTGATATTTGTAATTTAATTTCAATTGATATCAATCAAGAGATAATTAAATTAAATATCAAGACCTCTTTGGAACTGGAAAAAGATATCCTACCTGATGGGTCCACCATGGACGTACACTATATAATTAAGACAACTAAATTGTTAGCCTTTCCTTCTTGGAGGACTCTCTAGTTGATTATTTATTTTTGTCATTAAGTGGCCTAATTAGTTAGCCACTTTCTTAAGAGAGAAGGAATATCTATTATCCATCCAAAATAAATTATGGCATTAATCTTGGTCGTCCACATGGAGAGCATGAATCTACATGGGTCGTCCATTCTTGTATTTAGAAAAGAGCATAGCCTCTTGATGAATCTCCATTTCATCACCTTTATCTACCATTTTGGTCTTAAAATCCAAGCTAATGCAGGTAAATAGCCATTAATTTGTACAAATTAACATTCATTCTTTATTATATAAATACTGCATAAAATACTTTTTTAATACTAAAATTATAGAATAAAGAAAAGAAAAGATCAAGAATAAAATACCAAAGGTATTTTATGACCCTAAACCCTGAGACCTAGGCATCTTGATGACTAGGTCGACAAGGAATAAAATACGGGGAGATAAGGATCATTAAATCCAACAAATCCCTATTCTTTAATTCACCAATAATGAATTTTTGGGACCTATTTTATTTTCCACTTCTTATACCTCAAATAAAGAAACTTTGTCATGAAAGTTGTAGATAATAATGTATAGAAAAATAAAAATTAATTTCATACAGAAATAATATATTGTGTAAAAGTTATACTCTCAATAAGATTCCAAAATCCCAACTTCCCAGACCCATATCTCCTAAATAAAAACTAAAAATGTATAAAAATCATCTTTAATTGTATATAAATTTTAATATAATGAAGGTTGTTTCATATTTTTTGGAGTTAATGTGTAAAAGTCAAGTTTTGGAACCCTATTGTACAATATACCTAAATAAAATAATCATGTTATTTATTCTTTTTTTATAATTTTATATTTTATAATTTGTAATTATTATTTATAACATATGTACATACTAAAACTAAAATAAAACCATAAATAAAATATTAAAATAAAATATTTACAATAAATACATATATGAATATACAATAACTATACCTATATAATAAATACATCTATTTATTTAAGTATATATTATATCAGAAAAATATAATAAAAATATATTTAAGTATCTAAAAATAAGTTATAAACATATAAAATAACAAAATAAAATAATAAAATCAAAATTTCAAAATAAAAATAAAATACTCCAAACATTAGTAAATATGCCTATCAATGGAACCCTAAAACTAAACTTGTAAGTAAAAACCTTGAAAAATTAAATAAATTCATAATAAATACTACATAAAATAATAAATATTTTTTTATAATTTAGAAATAATAAAATCATTTGTTAACTATTTTGAATTACATTTGACTTTTTACTCTGATTTGTCTTTTTCTGCAGACTTGGACCAATCAGGAGAGAGGATGGGTTGACCGAGGTCAACTCCCCAGTCTCCCCTTGGTTCCTGTGTCGGCCGACATTTGTCTCGATTTCTCCCTTTTTGTCTTGCTTGAGTTTTTCACCGATTCATCTCGCTCTCTTAACGAGATTTCATCTCTGATCGTTAGACTTTCATGCATGCTTGATTCATTGGGCTTCGGTCCAAGGATTTGAGAGATCTGCTCAATCAAAAGTCGCCCACTATTTAACATTGCCTCCATCCAACTTTCAACCTCGATCCCTCTTCCGCCTCCTAACCCTAGATCCGAGCTTTGAATCAAGTTCCTGGTGAAAGTAGGAGTTGGTCCAACCTCTTGGCGTGGAGATCAACATTGAATCGAGGTCAGATCCATTGCTCGCTGTCGTGCTCCGTCGTAGCTCTGCTTTGGGCGCTTCGCACCGATAAGCTCCTATTTCTTTCGTTCTATGTAATCCTTAGGGTAGCATTAGTCAGGATTGACGTAAGTTGTGTTTGAATGTGGATGCTTCATTGTATTTTCCACATTTCACCCTCATCGGAGCTCTAGCTCTGCCACCACATACCGACCACTCAAGACCCGCTCTGCCCTATCCTTCGTTGTCATCATCTCCCCCTTCGTCTGCTTATCCCCGACGCATCTCCATTCACCCTTACTCTTGTATGAATCGAGGAACCCATCCTTCCAACTTTGCCGCTCGTCGGAGGGTGAGAAGCGAGAAAAGCGAGAGCCGCCAAATAGTGGTCTAACAAGTCAGACTCACTGTTGATGGGGCGACTACTCAAGCCTTCTCGTTCATCAACAATTAACCCACACAATTAATTAATCAATCAAGAGCAAGGATCAAAATTTATTAATCCCTACTACAAATGTACAATGGCAAGCAAGTAGGGGTCGAACACAGGAAACAAAAGTGTAGAGTATGCAGACAAAAAGCCAAGACCTATATCTAGTGAACTACTTAGCCAATCTGGATTTTTATGGTTTTTTAAATTTTTAAGGGTTTTCTTTTATATTTTTCACTGATTTTTGGACATGAGTTAAAAGATACTAAAATAAACAAAATATAATTTTTTTGAAATTTTTTAATAAGATTTAATATTTTTTGGTATTTTCTTACGCAAACAATACTGAAATGGCATGTTTTTTATTTTTAATAAATACTAAAATGCAATAAAAATGCAATGCAAAAATGTGGTGTGAATGAGCAAGTTAACAGGAGCTTAAAATGATTTTTGTGGAATTTTTGGGGTTTTAGAGATGCATGTAATAATTAGAGAAAACATAAAGCAACTACAAGCCTAGCAGGGGCATTTTTGTAATATTCAAAAGCTGCAGGGAAAAATATTGCAAATTCACCAAAAGACACGCGCGAAGCACGTGTTATGCTGTTCACAGGGGTATATTTGCAAATAATAAAAAGCGGCAGGGCAGGAGTACAAATAACCCAAGATAATATTTTAATCACTACGCATAGGGGCAGAAACACAATTACAGAAAAGTTCAAGGTGCTTGGCGCAAATTACCCAAAATCACGGGTCCCCGTCACGTGAGGTGGCGTAGACAGGGACTAAAATGTAAATAAAAGAAGTTCAGGGACCTAGTTGCAATTATTACAAATATTTTTAAACTGCAGATGAAAGTTTTAGGGCTAAAACGAAAATACAAAAACTCTTGGGTTGAAAGTGCAAAATACCCAAGATAAAGATCGTGCGGCCGAGGGCGATCCACTTATCCACGTGGCCTGATCTGGTGGCCCGATGGCGCTTCGCACGGACGTCCAAGATTAGATCCCACGACGAGATCCAACGGTGGAGGGTGCTGAAGATCTGACGGCTCCTGTACGTACTGGAAGGTACTCCTGATCCAACGACAGAGAGATGTTCACGAAGAACACTCTCCCCAGCGAGATTTGGCGACTGATTCTGGCCAACACACGGCCTCTCCGGCCCTAGGATCAAGGGCAAAACAATCCTGGGGCCCCTTCGCGTCGAATGATGGTCTCATTAGCGGCTGAGATGGCGAGGGGAGGTCGGACGACGGTGATGACCTGGGGGCTTCGTCCCTGGGCTGTCGAGGCTTGATAGAGCCCCCTCTTTGGCTCTGACTTGCAGGGTTAGAAGCACAAAAACCAGGCGAGGCTACAGGGGTTCTTTGATAAAGAAATGGGGGCGATTCGTGGCTCGGGTGTAGAGCTCTGGCGTACGGCGGAGATGGGAGCTCGGGTCGCTCGATCTGGGCTAGATCGAGGGTGATGGGATGGTGGAGCGGAGCGACGGAGTGAGGAGAAAGAAGATGGATGTGATCTTGGAGGCTGTGGATGATGGAGGTGACCGGAAAGTGGAGGCGGAGCTAAGCTCCGCCGTGGAATGATTCACGAAATCACGGCGAAGGGATGAACGAAAAGTAAAACTGCTATGATCCTAACCTAAGCTAACCCTAAGCTACAAGAAAATGGAAGAAGAAGAGGGGAAGGCTCACCAGAGATGACGGAGTGAACTCGCGGTGGAGCTCCTGCAAGGGGCTGGATCTACTTCGATTCGACACCAGATGGCGCAAACCCAAGCTCGAATCGCCTCCTGCTGTCACCAGGAGTGCAATGGACTAGGGGTTTACGGGCGAAAATGGCGGAAGAAGGATCAAAATCAAAATAGAAGTCGAGGGGGGTTTTTGAAGAACTTGCTCTGGCGTGACTTTTGATGCGTGATCACAGGCGAACGGAGAAGATCTTGGGAGATCTATTAGGCCGGCGTGAATCATGATGCTACAGGGAACAAGTTTCATGAAGGCGTCCTCCTCTCTCGAGCAATGCATTGACGGCGAAAAAATCGAGAAAAACGGGTGGCGGGCATTCTGACAGGAGGCACGGGGCTAGGAACAGGGAGTTGACCCGAGGTCAACTCCCCAGGCCACCTGGTTGGTCCACGTGGACCAACCAGGAAAATCCCTGGAAAAAGGTTTTGTAAAATCATTATAAAATAGTAAACTATTTTATTAATTTTTTATTATTAAATAAAAATATTTATTATTTTATATATTATTTTATGGTGATTTTTAATTATTTTTATGAGGTATATTTTTATAAGTTCCCTTTTATACCCTTTATAGGTATACTACCTATATATTTTACTATTTTATTTTTATTTTGTGTTTTTAATTTATTCATTTTTGTTTAGTATTTTATAAATTTATAAAATGCTTTTATACACTTAAATATATTTTTCTTTTATTTTTTTGATATATTTTATACCTTTAATAAAATAAAGGTATGGTTTATATAGGTATAAGTATAGGTATGATGCCTATGTATAGTATATACAAGTATTTTATTTTGTATTTCTTTTATGTTCTTATTCTGATTTTAACATACAAATATAATATAAATAATATTTACAAAATAATAAAAATATAAAATTATAAGAATAATGAATAAATAATAAAATGAATATTTTAATCTGTACAAGTATACTACAAGGGTCCAAAACTCAACTTTCAAACTGTAGCTCCGCCAAATGCGAAACCACCACCATTAAATAGCTTATTTTATACTATATACTATTAAAGGTAAGTTTGATGCATTTGGAGTTTTTATTTGTGAGATACGGGACTGGGAAGTTGGGATTCTTGATTTTTATTCAGACCATAAATTTTTATCTGTACATTATTTTTGAATGAAATCAATTTTGTATTTTTCTTTATTTAATTATATACAACTTTCATGTTCAAAGTTTCTTTATTTGAGGTATAAAAAGTGGAACAAAAAATAGGTCCCAAAATGAATAAAGAATGAATAGAAATACATTGTATTCTGGCCCTTATCTCCCCCTACTTTATTCCTTGTCGACCTATTCATCAAGATGCCCAGGTCTCGAGGTTTCGGGTCATAAAATATTTACAATATTTTATTCTTTTTCTTTTATTTTCTTTATTATATAATTTTGGCTTTATTTACAGTATTTTATACACTATTTACATGCACATGCATGAATGCTAAGATGATGTATTTACTGTTATTTACACGCATTTACTAGGGTTTTTGAGGCCAAAATGATAGAATAAAGATGATGAAATGTAGATTCATCATCCCACTATACTTTACCATTGCTAGTCCCTAGCAAACACTTATGCAATAAGTGCAGAAAGAAAAATAAAGAAAAGAAAAAGAAGAAATGGGGATTAAATTTAATTATCAAACTTGTCTTCACAAAATCAAAGTTTGGAGCTTAAGTCGGACCTTTGGAATTTTAGTGTGGGCGGAACCTTACTGAGAACCAGATTTGAAATCCAACAGTCCCTGAGAATCCCAAAACTCTGTCCAAGTCTCCTCAATAGCCAGGTCAGAAATACCTCAACTCATACGCAAACCCTTACGACTATGAATCTGACTCGTATAGTGTAAGTGATGGTGGCTCTCCCCAACTGGAATGACAAAGAAACTGACTTCTCCAGTACAACAACCCAATGATTCCCCAATCCAATAACGCCATCCTCGAGGAGCGGGGTATTCCCTTCTAAGTTCAAGTGGCAACCAGCTCAAGAGGAGGGGGTGAAGAGAAGAATGGACGGTAGCCAGTGTAGCTACCTATCCTTGGATGCAAGACCAGTGTAATCAAGTCATCCAGCTGCAGGCTCACATATTTGACTTTGTAACTCAAGCTTGCTTATTGACTTTACAACATTTGTACATACTTTGCAGGCATTTATTTTTGTACAGGCCTGAACACATTTTTTTGAAATACTATTCACAACAGCATTTACATAAGGAGTTTTTCCTCTTGAGCCAGTAGACTATCCCTCTTTTGAAGCTTTATTGCAACCCACACTCTCCTGTCTTTAGACTTCTTCATTACTGGACGGGTTGGGGTGCACTTCCCTCCCTAGAGGAGGACAAGTGTTTCCACTTGTGTGCATCTCATACCGGCAAATCCAATCCCCTCACCACTCCAACTGAGTTGAGCCATGTGAAAGGTGCAGGTGTCCAAGTTAGGTCATTATCAACAAGAGTCGTGCGTGTGCTCCGAAATACTCTACTTAGGAAGTCAAGAATCCATTGAACCAAGTCTCGTGATCCTCAAAGAATTAAGTCAACTAGACCTGAAGTACCTCAAACCCAGTTCCTATAAGGTTCCTGTTATTAGGTAGATTTTAAGGTCCAATCAAGCTCCAATCTCCGGATTTTACTTAGACTTGTTCAACTATCAAACTCAATCCTAAAAATGCTAATGCCATGCGAATGCTATGCAGAAAATATTTTTGTGATGCAATTTTTCAACGAGTTTTGCACTTTTTTATGGATTTTGAAAAGATGATGATGATGCATATGCATTTTTTCGTATTTTTCAAAAGATTTTTCAATTCTTTTTGGATTTTAATTTTTGCAAATGTTTTTGGGATTTTTGAAAACAAAAAGATTTTTGGCTAAAAGCTAGGTGAAAATATGTACACGGGAGTGCTTCTTATATTTACAAGAAGTGGATTTTAAGAATTTACAGGGTGGTCAATTTTAAAGACATATACATATAATGGATTTTAGTGAGATGTAAGTATTCCTCAAACTTATTTGACACAAGCTTTTCAAACAATTTTTGAAAACTATAGTGCAAAATAATTTTTACAAACATTTTGCAAACATGTACACACATTTGAAAATCATTTTGAAAAGGTTTTTCAAAATAGTATATATATAGATTTTTCAAAATATTTTTGCAACCATTTTTCAAACCATTTGCAAATCATTTTCACACATTTTGTTTCACACAAAGAAAATAAATTTTACAAACCACACATTTTTACAAAGGTTGAAAACATGTAACAAAATATTTTCAAAATAGTTTTCAATAAATGTTCACAAGGATTTTCAAACTATTTTTCAAATATTTTGCAAAAACATTTTCACCTGATTTATTAATCAGTATATACAAAAAGAATTTGAGGAATGATAACATCTTTTTATTAAGGGTTTTAATGAATTTTAAAGAATTATTAGCCATATTATTAGAAAAATACGAAAGTACAAGTTATGGCTAAAGTATATACACAGTATATACGATCCCCCTATATTTAGCTCGAGATATGTCCTCATAGATCGGAGAGAAAAGAGAAGACGTAACTCGTACTAAGTATAGGCAAGCCTAAAGAATAGATAAATGAACCAATGAATAAACGAATGAGAAGTTGACCGTCCCCCTATACTTAGGATCAAATAATCCTAAGTATAGCAGACTGTACACAACGCAGGGAGGGTCAAGGGTGGGAATGAACAGATCATACTCAGATTGTCTCCCCCTATACTTAGGGTAAGATATCCCTAAGTATAGGCAAGAAGAGGAGACAATGGAGAGGATCGAAAAGAATGGAGAAACTCAGGGTGCACACACCCCTATACTTAGGACAAAGTACGTCCTAAGTGTAGAAGTCTGTCTACAAGGAGCGACACCTTTTCGGTAGATACAGAAGATAGAAAATGAAAAGAAGAAAAGAAGAAAAGAAGAAAAGAGATGAGAGAGGATATGAACAACTCAGGATGTGCATCAACCCTACACTTATTAAAGTACATCCTAAGTGTAGCAGTGATGAAAAGGATGACATCATGTCTGTAGAAGAAAACAAAAGAGACTGAAAAGAAGAAAAGAAGAAAAGTCATTCAAAAATGTTTTGCTCTGCTTGGCCTTCCTCTGCCACTTTGAAGATATCTTGCTCATCCTTGTAGATTACTTGAATCGAGTCAACGACAACCATGAATGTATCATGTTCAAGGTATGGCTTCAGAAGCTGTCCATTGACTACAAATGATTGTGCGTCAGCTGACAGATTATATATCAATACACTTCCGTTGTCACGCACCTGCCTAACCACAAACAGTCCAGTCCATTTACTCTTCAATTTGCCTAGAAAGATCTTTAATTTAGCATCGAACAACCACAACTTCTGACCTGGATCAAAGGACTTGCGGCGGATATGCTTGTCATGCCATGTTTTGACCTTCTCCTTGTACATCAGGCTTTTGTCATATGCATAATCTCTGAATTCCAGTAATCTGTTCAGATCCAATTTTCTGTTCTTGCCTGCTTGCTTGGAGTCCAAATTACAGATGTTAATGGCCCATACAGATTTGTGAATTAGTTCGACGGGCAGATGACATGGCTTGCCATCACAAGGCAGTAGGGAGACATTCCCAAGGGTGACTTGTATGTTGTTCTATAAGCCCAAAGAACGGAATCAAGCAGCTAAGACTAGTTCTTGCGATCCGGACACACACGCTTCTGTAGAATTATCTTGATATCCCTGTTTGAACATTCAGCCAAGCCATTGGACTGTGGGTGCTAAGGTGAAGCAACACGATGTTCAATGCAAAATTCTTGAGTCAGCTTCTTCACCTCTCTGTTTATGAAATGACTACCCCCGTCTGATATGAGAATCTTGGGAATCCCAAATCGTGCTATGATGTGATCTCTCAAGAATCGACAGATAGTCCTACTGTCGGCGGTTCGGGCGGGAATAGCCTCCACTCAGCGATGATCGTAAAATTCGCCTCTTTAATAAATATAAATAATGCTGTAGTACAGGAGGCGAATTTTGTTCAGCAAAAACCACAGTCCTTGAATGTTGTGGAATATTTATACTTGGCAAGTGTACCAAGGTCGAACACAGGGATACGGCAGCCTAATCGTAGTATTGAATTTTGATTCATGAAGTTCAATGTGATTTGATCTCAATTTCAGGTCCATATGCAATTTACAAGGCAATGCAAAGCGATGCTATGATATATGCATTTTTTTTATTTTGTTTTTATGCAAGTTAAAGTGATGCATGGGCAAATAATGCAAAGGAATATGCATGATGAATCAAATGCTACAAATATACCCTAAAATGAGAGCAACGTGATATAGAATGAAATTAGGGTCAATTTGAACACATCATTAAAAATCGGTCATCAAATCAAGCAAGACAAATAAAGCATGGTCCCATTTTTTACGTAAAAAATCACTTAAATTAAAACAGTGTCAAATGGAACAAATAAGTATGCTAGAATGTAGAGGACAAAATAAGGATCAAAACGACACTAAAATCATGCAATTTGGACCTACGATGCTCAAGTTATGCTAAAAATAGTGCAAGGGCATAAGTGTAATAAAAATGCAATAAAATAAAGGGATAAATATTGCATTTAGGTCCCTGGAGGGACCGAAATGCAAATACCAAAAACCGCCTGGGCCCAGTTGGAATTTTTCCATTGCACGTAGGGGCATATTTGTAAATCTTCAAAACCTAGAGGGCCTCCCTGAAAAATACCCAGGTACGCACGTGAGGCACGTGCTTGGGGACTAAAATGTAAATAGATAATCTTCCGGGGTCTTCTCTGCAATTTACCCAGGCCCCCACGTGTTACGCACGCGAGGGGCCAGGCTCGGGAGGAGGCACAGCTTCGGAGCTACGTGGCATCAACTGGAGGTTCGGGTGAGGTCTGGTCCACCCGAGCCTGTAGGCGTGGACAGTAGGCTCGGGTGCTACGTGTCTTCATCATACCCGTTCGATCATGGAGATCGAACGGCACCTGTACGTCTTCCTCCGCCGCGGCCCACCGGAGGAGGCGGGTCTTCGGTGAGCTCCCTAGACCTCCACCGAGCTCCGCGAGGTCCCCCGATTATCGGAGAAGCAAGATGGAGGCCTCGCAAAGAAGCTGGTGCTGCGGCGATGCTCCGGAGAGGGTCGGCGTAGGCAGTCGGTGGAGCTTCGCCGGAGGATCGAAGCTCGAAGAAGCTCCGACGTGAACTTCGGCCACTAAAGGTTCCTGCATTTGTTAGTCAAAGCTGAAGTTCGTGCGTGTGACGTGCGAAGTGAGTGGAGTGGGATGGGAGCCAGCGAAGGTGGAGAACGTGGTGGCTCAGGCGAGTCCTCCGCCGTGGGGATGGAGGAGTGGAGTCGGGGTGCTTAGGGGGTTCTGGAGGAAGGGGAAGGGTGCGCGAGGATGCTGGTGGTTGGGTGAAGCTTAGGCGAGGGTCAAACGAAGGTGGAAATGGCTGAGGGTGGTGCAATAAATCGAAGAAATGGAGGAAAAAAAGTCTCCCCGCCGGAGCGAGGAGTCAGCGGAGGTAGCGGCCTGGGATCGAGCTCCGGTGGAGCTCGGGGTCTTCGCCCTGCGTGCGCGGCCGGGGCACGGAGCTCAGGGGTGGCTGGGCCACCTGGACACGGCGGAGCGCCGCCGTGGGTCAACACCAGGCCAATCACCATCGTCGCCTCTCAATTCTGCCCCTCCGCTGTCACCGGAGGGGCGGAGGAAGCTAGGTGAAGGCCCGAATTGGTGGACAAAGCTATACGGTGGCGGGGGAGGGTTTAAATAGGCGGAGGGGGTCGGACGGTTACGTGGTAGGAGGGGGGTTTCGAAGGAGGTTTTAATGGTGGGGCAGTGATGATGGAGGTGTATCAATGGAGGCGCGAGGAAGGTGGATCTACGGGGAACGTGGGGCGGCCGTTAGGAGTGTGTGGAGGTGGCTGGAGCGCCTTCCAAAATAGGAAGGGGAAGAAGTCACTGCGAGCCGTAACGTCTGGGGGAGGAAGCGGCTGGAGGAGGACGATGAGCCACGACCGTTGGATCGTGAGATCCAACGGCCCGGATACAAGCGAGGGCGGATGGCTGTGATCAGATCCAAAGATCCGATCGCACGGCTGAAGTTAGGGCGCGAGGGAGCGGTCAGGATTGATTGATGGGATAGATCTAACAGTGGAAGGTGAAGAGGTGACGTGGCAGGTGGAGGATCGTTAGATGGTAAGAGTGATCGGGCGGCTGTGATTAGGTGCTGGTGAGTGGCTTAGATCAGATCTTGGAGTTGGATCTGACGGTGATAGTGAATGGGCGATGTGGCGAGCTGAGGGGCGTTGGATGGTTGGCAGAATCGGAGGGCTGAGATGGAGGGGCGACGTGGCAGGTGGAGGACCGTGGATGAGGGGGTTGATCCTGTGGCTGTGGATGAGGCGGAATGTAGTGGTGGAGATCTGATCTCAGATCAGATCGGGCGGCTGAGGGATGATGCGTGATGAACGGTGAGGATGGAGGCGGGGTTGGAATGATCCAACGGCCCAGGAGAGGGCCGGATGGCGAGAGATGGAGCGGCCACGTGGGCGGCCCAGAGGGCGCCACGTGGCCCAATCAGAGTAATTTAAAAACAAATACAAAGAAAAATATAAAAGAAATAGTTAGAGGCCGAATTTGGAAAAAGTCAAACATGAAAGTTGCTCGTCTCGCTGAGATCTACTACTTTCATGTTGGTCAAAAAGCCAAAAGAGGTCATCTGTACAAAAGCTATTTTTTGGGGGGTATTTTTAAGGGGTAAAAACACCAAGTTTGCGGTTTTGAGATCTTTTTGTATTTTTTTATCTTTTTAAGGGTCAGTGATTTATAGACAAGCTATCTACCTAATTTTTAGGGACTTTTGAGTGATAAAATAATTACAGAAAAATAAGGCAAACTAAATACAATAAATTAATGGTAATTATACACAATATAGTTAAGATAAAATCAAAGAATTAGAGGTGATTTTATTGGATTAATTAAGACAGGGGTTTTAATAGAGAGCTCTTAGCATGATGAATACGAGATTCATCATACCCCTATACTTAAAGCATGCTCGTCCTCGAGCATCTAAAGAATGAATGAGTTGGATTAATTCCTGACAGTGTGTGTGAAAAATTCAAGGCTTGATCTTTTGAAGACCCTTGACCTAAGTGATCCTAAAATTCTGGGTTTATCCAAGCCTTAGTCAGAAGGAATCCAACTTCTCTGATCATCAGACTCTCTTTTTGTACATATAATATAAGGATGTGACATTTAGTGTACTGCATTTCATGAGAGCCGAGTCGATGCATCACCCAAAATTCCAGTCCCAAAGATTCTCCTCTAGACCTAATCCTCAATACTAGGGAATAAGTATGTTCTTGCTTCAGTCCACCGTCTCATTAGTTTGTCAGACTTTGAAATGTTGATGGACGGCCAGATGATGGAGGTACTGGGATTGTGTCTAATTTTCTCAACCTCACATTGGAACAAGGGGCCTCTCGAGTGCCTTTTACTCAACACATGTGTATTAATACTTTGTTGATCAATGTGTCCGTCAAGAGAGTTGGAGTCGTCTGCACTTGTTTTTCTGGGAGTACACTGGGGTGTGTCTCTTTTGAGTATCTAAGATACCTTCGACACCCAGACTTGTATCGCTTACGATGCAGAGCCCTTTTATGGTGTCAGCCCGACTCCTTGGTCCTAATTAGCGCTTGGTCCAAGTGGACACTTTGAAATGTTTGGGAGCGCTCACCATTGGTGGAAGCTCATTTTGACTTTGGAAGATAGAGCTTTTCTTTGACATTTCATTTCTTTTGTTGGCTAGCTCCACTGCTTTTACCAAGAGATTGGCGCACACTGATCAACAAGTTTCTTTAAGTTTCATCACACCCTAGCACTTTTAGGTAAATATCAAGAGATAGCATATGAATCTTATTCACATACTGGCTAGGGTTTTTGCTGACACTCAGGTTTTCTGAAGCCTTCATTAACTTTATCCCATCCTCGAATATCATAAGATCGGGTCTAAATTTAAATCTCTGATCCTAGTTCCTCAAGTGATATCTCATCTCAGCTCATCAATCATGCAGTTGTGGAAGTGACTGTGCTGATCATATTTTCTTAAAAGTAGAGATAAAGAGTGCAATATAGCACTCAAATCTTTCAAACCAGAGGAGTGTGGATATTTAAGTCAGGAAAACCCTAATGACTAAGGTATGTTAACTCAGACTCTCAAGATCCCAGAGATCCAGTGTCCTCAAAATCCTCAAGCCTTGCGTGAGTGTGATTGTGTCAGGAATACACCAGCTTCATGGGTTAGTGAATTTTTGTGTGATTTTTATCTTTTGCAAATTTTTATGGGTTTTAATTTTATACTTTTTTTATTCCTCGGAGAGACGATGACTGGCCCAGACCCAAATAAAAGTATACACTTTCAGCCAGTATGGGTGTAAGTACAGGCCGAGGCCTGTGTTACTTGAGGACGGGGCCGTATGCGATGTCCTCTAAACCACCCACTCTGCTAAGGGAGGCCGAGGTTCCCTCACTGAAAATGTCTACTAAACCTAGTAGTCAGAGTCAACCTCCAAGAAAGATTTTCAAAAAAAAAATTTTAAATTTTTAATACAGGAATATTTACAAAAATTAATCCCTCAATTTTGAATTTTTACAGGCTTTTACTCAGTTCACTAGTTTACCAAAACCCAGCCCGAAAAATAAAATTTTAAAAAGTTTTAAAAACGCGAGCTAAGGTTAAAGTAATATACAATAATATACGGTATACCTCCCTATACTTAAAATTTGCTATGTCCTCATAGCACAAGTGCCATGAAGCCAAGGCTCGGTTCAAGTACAGGGTGATATAGCGGAATTGAGGAGGAGGGTCCCCCTATACTTAGGCTAAAATTGGCCTAAGTACAAGAAAACGGGACGAGGGAAGGAAGAGCAGGCAGGTCCCCCCTATACTTAGGCTACAAATAGCCTAAGTAAGGTCTGCGTTAGGGGGGGGGGGTTCTATGATACAAGGGAGAGGGGGAGGGGGTTCGTGAAGAATAGATATACACAAAGAGAGGGAGAGAGAGAAAGAGAGAGAGAGATAGAAATATACAGGGGGCGGGTGGGGGTGAGTATGTAAGTGTGTGTGTGGGGGGGGGGGGATTTTTTTTTGTGTGAGTACAACTGAAATAAATATGCAGATGCAGGATTTTTTTACAAAATGCAATGCAATTTAACTGCTATAATCTCCCAAATCCTTCACAGGGTCTCTTGCGGCCTCTTCAACGAGAGTCTTGACTTCACGCCTCCATGAGGATCAAGCGTCCTCAATCACCATGGGCCCTGCCACAAAAGATAAACGTTAGAAAATCTAGAGACGATAAAACAGCAATTAATATGCATGAAATGAAGCATGAAATGAAGACCTAAAAAATTTTTTTGAAATAAATAAAAAAATCAAATCCAAAAATTAAGCAAAGCCGTATCCCCGGCAACGGCGCCATTTGATTATCGTAAAATTCGCCTCTTTAATAAATATAAATAATGCTTTAGTACAGGAGGCGAATTTTGTTCAGCAAAAACCACAGTCCTTGAATGCTGTGGAATATTTATACTTAGCAAGTGTACCAAGGTCGAACACAGGGATACTGCAGCCTAATCGTAGTATTGAATTTTGATTCATGAAGTTCAATGTGATTTGATCCCAATTTCAGGTCCATATGCAATTTACAAGGCAATGCAAAGCGATGCTATGATATATGCATTTTTTTATTTTGTTTTTATGCAAGTTAAAGTGATGCATGGGCAAATAATGCAAAGGAATATGCATGATGAATCAAATGCTACAAATATACCCTAAAATGAGAGCAACGTGATATAGAATGAAATTAGGGTCAATTTGTACACATCATTAAAAATCGGTCATCAAATCAAGCAAGACAAATAAAGCATGGTCCCATTTTTTACGTAAAAAATCACTTAAATTAAAACAGTGTCAAATGGAACAAATAAGTATGCTAGAATGTAGAGGACAAAATAAGGATCAAAACGACACTAAAATCATGCAATTTGGACCTACGATGCTCAAGTTATGCTAAAAACAGTGCAAGGGCATAAGTGTAATAAAAATGCAATAAAATAAAGGGATAAATATTACATTTAGGTCCCTGGAGGGACCGAAATGCAAATACCAAAAACCGCCTGGGCTCAGTTGTAATTTTTCCATTGTGCGCAGGGGCATATTTGTAAATCTTCAAAACCTGGAGGGCCTCCCTGAAAAATACCCAGGCACGCACGTGAGGCACGTACCTGGGGACTAAAATGTAAATAGATATTCTTCCGGGGTCTTCTCTGCAATTTACCCAGGCCCCCACGTGCTACGCACGCGAGGGGCCAGGCTCGGGAGGAGGCACAGCTTCAAAGCTACGTGGCATCAACTGGAGGTTCGGGCGAGGTCTGGTCCACCCGAGCCTGTAGGCGTGGACAGTAGGCTCGGGTGCTACGTGTCTTCATCATACCCGTTCGATCATGGAGATCGAACGGCACCTGTACGTCTTCCTCCGCCGCGGCCCACCGGAGGAGGCGGGTCTCCGGTGAGCTCCCTAAACCTCCACCGAGCTCCGCGAGGTCCCCCGATTATCGGAGAAGCAAGATGGAGGCCTCGCGAAGAAGCTGGTGCTGCGGCGATGCTCCGGAGAGGGTCGGCGTAGGCAGTCGGTGGAGCTTCGCCGGAGGATCGAAGCTCGAAGAAGCTCCGACGCGAACTTCGGCCACTAAAGGATCCTGCATTTGTTAGTCAAAGCTGAAGTCCGTGCGTGTGACGTGCGAAGTGAGTGGAGTGGGATGGGAGCCGGCGAAGGTGGAGAACGTGGTGGCTCAGGCGAGTCCTCCGCCGTGGGGATGGAGGAGTGGAGTCGGGGTGCTTAGGGGGTTCTGGAGGAAGGGGAAGGGTGCGCGAGGATGCTGGTGGTTGGGTGAAGCTCAGGCGAGGGTCAAACGAAGGTGGAAATGGCTGAGGGTGGTGCAATAAATCGAAGAAATGGAGGAAAAAAAGTCTCCCCGCCGGAGCGAGGAGTTAGCGGAGGTAGCGGTCTGGGATCGAGCTCCGGTGGAGCTCGGGGTCTTCGCCCTGCATGCGCGGCCGGGGCACGGAGCTCAGGGGTGGCTGGGCCACCTGGACACAGCGGAGCACCGCCGTGGGTCAACACCAGGCCAATCACCATCGTCGCCTCTCAATTCTGCCCCTCCGCTGTCACCGGAGGGGCGGAGGAAGCTAGGTGAAGGCCCAAGACAAAGCTATACGGTGGCGGGGGAGGGTTTAAATAGGCAGAGGGGGTCAGACGGTTACGTGGTAGGAGGGGGGTTTCGAAGGAGGTTTTAATGGTGGGGCAGTGATGATGGAGGTGTATCAACGGAGGCGCGAGGAAGGTGGATCTACGGGGAACGCGGGGCGGCCGTTAGGAGTGTGTGGAGGTGACTGGAGCGCCTTCCAAAATAGGAAGGGGAAGAAGTCGCCGCGAGACGTAACGTCTGGGGGAGGAAGCGGCTGGAGGAGGACGATGAGCCACGACCGTTGGATCGTGAGATCCAACGGCCCGGATACGAGCGCAGGCGGATGGCTGTGATCAGATCCAAAGATCTGATCGCACGGCTGAAGTTAGGGCGCGAGGGAGCGGTCAGGATTGATTGATGGGATAGATCTAACAGTGGAAGGTGAAGAGGTGACATGGCTGGTGGAGGATCGTTAGATGGTAAGAGTGATCGGGCGGCTGTGATTAGGTGTTGGTGAGTGGCTTAGATCAGATCTTGGAGTTGGATGTGACGGTTGATAGTGAATGGGCGACGTGGCGAGCTGAGGGGCGTTGGATGGTTGGCAGATCGGAGGACTGAGATGGAGGGGCGACGTGGCAGGTGGAGGACCGTGGATGAGGGGGTTGATCCTGTGGCTGTGGATGAGGCGGAATGTAGTGGTGGAGATCTGATCTCAGATCAGATCGGGCGGCTGAGGGATGATGCGTGATGAACAGTGAGGATGGAGGCGGGGTTGGAATGATCCAATGGCCCAGGAGAGGGCCGGATGGCGAGAGATGGAGCGGCCACGTGGGCGGCCCAGAGGGCGCCACGTGGCCCAATCAGAGTAATTTAAAAATAAATACAAAGAAAAATATAAAAGAAATAGTTAGAGGCCGAATTTGGAAAAAGTCAAAACATGAAAGTTGCTCGTCTCGCTGAGATCTACTACTTTCATGTTGGTCAAAAAGCCAAAAGAGGTCATCTGTACAAAAGCTATTTTTTGGGGGGTATTTTTAAGGGGTAAAAACACCAAGTTTGCGGTTTTGAGATCTTTTTGTATTTTTTTATCTTTTTAAGGGTCAGTGATTTATAGACAAGCTATCTACCTAATTTTTAGGGATTTTTGAGTGATAAAATAATTACAGAAAAATAAGGCAAACTAAATACAATAAATTAATGGTAATTATACACAATATAGTACAAGATAAAATCAAAGAATTAGAGGTGATTTTATTGGATTAATTAAGACAAGGGTTTTAATAGAGAGCTCTTAGCATGATGAATATGAGATTCATCACCCAACGACTTACATAGTCGACAGCGAGCAGATAATATTCATAGCCCTGGCTGTTAGGAAATGGGCCCATAAAGTCAATGCTCCTTGCGTCGAAGACGTCTGATATCTGAATGTATTTCAGAGGCATCGTGTCTCTCATTCCTACGATTCCTCCCATCTTCTGACAGTCAGTGTAGCGTTTGACATAATCATCTGCATCTTTGAATAGTGAAGGCCACCAGAGGCCACTTTGAAGAACTTTTGCTGCAGTTCGTTTGCCTGAATGATGTCCTCCAGAATCTTGATCATGACATAAGGCGAGGACACTTGGAACTTCCTCCTGAGGAATTCACTTTCTCCAGATGCAATTTGTTCCCTCACGAAATAAATATGGATCCTCCCACTGGTAGAAATGGATTTAAGACAAGAATCTGTCTATTTTCAACTTAGGCCAATCCTGTGGGATTTTCTTGGTCACCAGATAAATCACAATGTCTGCATACCAAGGAAGCAAGGTGACAGACAGAATTGCCTCATTTGGAAAGGTCTCGGTGATCGGCTGCAGGTTCTGCTCAGGAGATTCCGGCTCAGGAAGCCTCGATAGATGATTGGCCACCACATTCTTTACCTCAGGTTTATCTTTAATTTCCAAGTCAAATTCCTGGAGGAGAAGGATCCACCGAATGAGATGTGGTTTGGCGTCCTTCTTTTGTTGTAAGTATCGGATGGCCGAATGATCAGTGTACACAATTACTTTTTGATCCAAGGAGGTAGGATCTGAACTTTTCCAGGGCAAAGACTACCGCTAGCAGCTCCTTTTCAGTGACAGTGTAATTCCTCTGAGCTTCATCGAGCGTCCGACTAGCATAGTGAATCGCAAACGGTACATTGTCTTTCCTCTGTCCGAGCAAAGCACCAATGGCATAATCTGATGCATCGGTCATTATCTCGAAAGGCTGAGTCCAAATCGGTGGCTGTAAGACAGGGGCCTGTGTAATGAGTTCTTTCAGCTGATTAAAGGCAAGGAGCACACAGTCATCTACAATAAATTCATTCTCCTTGCCGAGCAACTCAGTCAACGGTCTGGCCAGTTTGCTGAAATCTTTGATGAATCGTCAGTAAAAACCGACATGGCCCAAGAATGATCTGACTTGTTTGATTGTTGTAGGTGGCTCAAGTTTGGAAATCACGTCCACCTTGGCTGGGTCAACCTCCATACCACGTTTAGAAACAACATGACCCAACATGATTCCTTCGGTCACCATGAAGTTGCTCTTCTCCCACGAGAGCACAAGATTGACTTCGCAACACCTTCGTAAGACTTGGTCTAAATAATCCAGACATTGATCGAATGAGTCCCCGTAGACCGGAAAATCATCTATAAAGACCTCAAGAAACTTGCCCACCATATCGGCAAAAACTGCAAGCATACACCTCTGAAATGTGGATGGGGCATTGCAAAGCCCGAACGACATCCGTCTGAAGGCATATGTTCCAAAGGAC
Organism: Ottelia alismoides; assembly: GCA_037367405.1. Lineage (NCBI taxonomy): Eukaryota > Viridiplantae > Streptophyta > Magnoliopsida > Alismatales > Hydrocharitaceae > Ottelia > Ottelia alismoides. Next base: position 102,510 of record JAZKJV010000934.1, read on the forward strand.
AGGTGAACGTGGTCTTCTCTTGATCTTCAGGCGCAATAGCAACTTGATTGTATCCAGAGTAACCATCCAAGAAGCAGAAGTATGCCTTCACAGCCAATCTCTCCAAGATCTGGTCGATGAAGGGTAAAGGGAAATGGTCCTTCTTGGTGGCGAGGTTAAGTCTTCTGTAGTCCACGCACACTCGCAAAGAAGTGGGTACTCTGGTTGCGATCTCCTCTCATTGGTCAATTTTCACAATGGTGATCCCTGATTTCTTTGGCACAACATGCAGAGGGCTCACCCATTTGCTGTCGGAGATGGGATAAATGAATCCCGCATCACACCATTTCTGGATCTCTTTCATAACAACCTCCCGCGGGTTAGGATTTAATCTTCTCTGAAGTTCTCGAGAGGGCCTGCAATCTTCTTCTAGAAAAATGCGATGTGAGCACAGTGACGGATTGATCCCATGTAGATCCAAAGTTCGCCAGCCTATTGCCTTGCGGTTGCATTCAAGAACCTCCATCAGACAAGATTCTTGGTCTTCGGTCAGGTGTGCATTGATAATGACCGGGTACATGTTCCGTTCTCCCACAAGGAAGTCATATTTCATGTTGGAGGGAAAGAGTTTTAACTCTAGCGGGGTCTGAGCTGCTTCAGAGGTGACCTCAGCTATTAATGCAGGTGGTGATTCTTTCATCTGTTCGGTGTCCACCATAATCTGTTCTGCCTCTTCTCTCAAATCCTGACAGAATGCCTCGATGATTTCCTCTTCATCATAAAATTCTTCAACAATTTGCTCTTGGTTCTGAAGGCACAACACCTCCGAGGTAATCTCATTCAGCACATTAGCGAGTCCCTCATCCTGATCGATAAGGGGAAATTAGACTGCGGTCTCCACTCCTTCCTCGAGGCCGAGGAGTTCATGGATCTCCTTATCATCCAAAAATAAATTGGTGTCTTGAATTTCTGCTAAAAAGTCACAGTCGTCAGAAGTCTCAATCACCCTTGCACATGATGCAGATGTCTGGTCGGTTGATGTTCCCTCAGGCAAAGTCTCCACTCTGATTGTTTCAGTGCCAGCGCCAAAAGTGATTTCTCCAGTCCCATAGTTCACTACTGCGTTCGATGTCCGCAGGAATGGTCTTCCAAGTATGATCGGGGTAAGGAGTAATGGAGCGGGGACGTCCATATCTAGCACCACAAAATCGACCGGGAACTGCTTTCCCTGAACTGTAACTATCACGTCCTCCAACAGGCTCCTAGGTCGCTTAACTGACTTGTCTGCGAACTGCAGAATCATCTTTGTAGGCTTGAGCGGTCCTAGCCTGAATTCTATAAGCAGTGAGGCTGGCATTAGATTGACGGAAGACCCGATGTCGAGAAGTGTTCGTTTAAACTCCTGATTAAACATCTGACAACGCACAAGAGGTGCTCCCATATCTGGCTTTTTATTCGGGAGGTTGCTGATGGCATTAACGGTGGTCATTGTGAGGATATGTTTTTCGACCTTGCCACCTTTGCTTCTGAAATTATGGGGGTGTGGCCTGCGCTTGGTTGTGCATGCCTCTTTCAATCCTTTCTTTATAGCTGGCATGTACTCAAGAGCTTTCATCAATGGCATGTTCAAGACTAAATTCTGAATGATTTTAATGATAGCAGGATCAGACAAAGCATTTTTCAAATTTTTCATTTTTTCTGTTTTTTCATTGCTTCTGGGAAAGGAATATTTACAAACTCTTCACCAATGTCATTCAAAATAATGTTCGTATCGTTGTTTACATGTATATGGCAAAAAGGAATAGAATCATCTACAAGATGTGGACCAAAAACAACATGCTCGGCTTCAGGTGCTGGCGTTGGACTCGCTGCAGGTGCAAGATCCCTTCCGTCTGTGGCTGGCTCTGTAGCAGGTGCAGACGTCTCCAATGCTGGCCTATCTCCACTGAGGCTGCTACTATCTTTTTGTGTTTTGTGGTTTTCTTCAATTTTTCGTGATTTTCTGGGTGATGGTGTTGCTCCCAAAATACTTCCTGGTCCTGGTGTTGGCTTGGATGACGGCTCCCCGTCAGATGCAAGATGCTTCCCCTTCGCGGTTGCTGATGGCCTGAGTGTCCTACCGCTCCTGAGAGTAACAACATTAGATAAAAAGCAATTTAATTCACCTGATTTTGGTTGGACACTACCCGCTATCTGCTCCTTGTGTCGGAAATTGTTCGGGTTGGCCTCGACTTGAGCAGGGATGGCTGTTTTTGCAACCGTCAAGTCATCGATCTTCTGGTTCATCTCAGCCATATTCTTCATCAACTGTTCAAGGCATGCCAAGGCTGGATTAACCGGTACAATCTCAGAAGAATCCCCCTGTTGGGGCCTAGAATGCTGGTATGACGGCTGAGACTGCGACTGGTAACCCTGAGAAAATTGATGAGGAGGAGGATTGGAGGAATATCGTTAGCTCTGGTTATATGTAGCAGCCAGTTGCTGATGATACCCTTGTCCGAGGTATCTGGACTGCTGAGGACTATGCTGGTAGTTCTGCCTCCATGTGTTGCCGTGAGATGGAGGCTGGTACTGATATGAGGGTTGGAAGGGTCTCCCACCCTGTTGCTGCTGGTGATATGGCATGTTTCCCATGTTCTGACCCTGAGGATGTCCCTGAGGATGGTTCAGTTGTGCTTCGTTGTTCCACACACCATTAATTTCCTGGATCAGTGGCGGGGGTGGAAAGAACTGCTCGGGATAGGCTGGCTGGGACTTGGGTTGATATACAACCATCTGTGTCTGAGGCTGCGGGGGCTGCTCCGGAACCTGCACGTAATACACATGCTGAACAGGTTGGGGCTGCGGTGGAGTCGACTGAGGGTTCTGCTGTATTGTAGGCTCCTTCTTCTCAGCATTCGGCTCGGCAGAAGTAGACACATCATTACACATGTTGGCATTCAACGCACGAACGAGCTGCTCCAGCTGCTAGGAAATCTGATCGAGCTTTTCCAAGCCCTGGGTCCTCTTCTCAATGACAGCTAACTTTTCGAGGTCCTGCGACCTCTTCTCAGTGATATCCACCTTATACAAGTGGCTCCTAATGATGCTCAGATTGGAGCTCTCATCCTTATCCTCGGTGTGAGAAGCCATGTTCACTGGCTTGTTGATGACAGTTGACACCTTCATGTAGATTCGGGACGAGGATTGAGCGGATTCTCCTTCAGCCATCTCCTCGAAGACGTTCCATACCACGTCCTCGTCCTTATTAAAATGCGAACCACCACAAGCGGCATCTACGAGCTTTTGGCTTTCAAGTGTAAGCCCACCAAAGAAGTGTTGTACAAGGCTGGTCTTTGTGATTTCGTGGTGGGGACACTTCTCCTGAAGATCCTTGAATCTCTCCCACGCTTCGTGGACAGTCTCGTAGGGCTGCTGGCAAAAACTAGAGATACGGGCACGCATTTGATTCAATCGCCCGAGAGGATAAAACTTGTGGAGAAATGCAGATTTCAGCTTCTCCCAGGTTGTGACTATCTTCCATAGATGGTCGACCCAATATAGGGCCTTATCTTGTAGGCTGAAGGGAAAGGCGGTCATCTTGACTACCCCCAGAGGAATACCAGGGTAGTGAGCAGTAGCACATATGCGACCAAACTTCTTGAGAAAGATATAAGGTTCCTCAGTGGGATTCCCATGGAATGTGGGGAGCAGGGACAAAAACTGCGGCTTCAGCTCGAAGTGGGCATGGATTCGGGGAACTTGAATCCACTCTGTGATGCGGCCCGCTCCTGGGTTGTATGTTTCCTTCAGCGTAGGCTTCGGCTGCGATGGGTCTGCTTCTGCTGCATCAAATTCTGGTCCTCCCATTGAGAACTCATCTCTGACCTCTTCAAAATTAGGCTCTCGATTTGGTTCATCCTCCCGTCGGCCATCTCTTGCATCGGCCCTCCTCCTCAGGTCATTCAACATATCTTGGAAGGCGGTCTGGGCCAGGGCTTGATTAGTCAACTGCTGCTGAATGGCTTGGATGTAAGCCAACAACTGACTGTTAACCTCATTCTGTGTGATGTACTGCCCTTCCCCCGGACGGGTTTCAGCTTCAGGTTGGGGTTGTGGTCCCTTTCCTCTTCCATCGGCCATCTCATATTCTGCTTGGTATGCTGGCTCAGAATCGGGCTCTAAGTCTGCACATGGAAGAATGCCCTGATCGGTCTGAATTGCAGCACCAGATAGAGAGATATGGTCTGTGTCAAGGTCAACACAGAACTTTGTCAAGGACGGCGATGTGTAAGGAGTGAAATCAATTGCCATCCAAAACGGACAGAGTTCGGGACGAGAGTGATCCCGGTTTATTGAAGAAGATGGGGAGTCTGGAGATCGGTTCACGGAGTCTGAATCGGGTTCTCAGGAATCGCCCCGAATTATTAGAGAAGGCGAGCGAATGGAATTGATGTGGGTGCCGACGGAGTCTCGACTAAACTGTCCATTTGTCACCATCTCGAAGGCCAAGAGGAAGATCGATGTGGATAAAAGATACGGGGGGTCAACAAGAAACAAATGGAGTGTAAAACAGTAGAAGGCTCACAATGAGCAAGGGTCAACTAGAGGGAGAACAAAATTTGCGCAAAGGCGCGATGTTTTTGATCTTGACCTAAATTCGATTAAGCAATCAAACCCAAAGCAAAGGATTCACCAACTCGACCCGTGAAGCCGTGAAGGTTCGACAATTATCTTTGTGAGTTTTAGATTTGATTTTCAGGCAATTATCTTTTCACGAGTCCTTAGAGCGCTACGCCTATAGGAGCCAGAGTACTGCCGGAAAAGTATCCCGTACTTGTCCTCCTCCTGTGTAACCTATAGTCTGCGCTTTTAAGGTCCTTGTAACCCTTCTTGGATCCCTACTCAGTCAAAGAAATAGAGGGAGGAAGCCGATAGGCGAAACCAATACTTCGGATCTCGCTCGCAACGGAATCACCCGTGAGCGTGCGAGAACCTACTCGGACGCAAGACGATGAGACAAACACACCCGTGAAGGCGTGGCCTATGCTCGATACTTCGGGCAAGGTCAATGCTCTACACAATAGAAAGTCACCAATGGCGACCAAGCCCTACTCGTCTACGTTCGATAGAAGCGCCAATACTTCGGAAATCCAGGCGATACACAATGCAACCACAGACTGGGTTTTGGGCTCTATTCCTTACGACGGCGCTCACCTCACTAGGAAGGAAACCTTCCTATGCAACCTGAAAACAAATGAGGGCTTTGCTCACCCCAAGGCAATGAGTCCAATTAATCAATTTTATTTAGGTCAAGTTTTCTTTAGCAATCCCTTTTTTAAATTTTTTTGATGTTATCACTTATTTTGAGTCGATTCAATACAAGCGCCTAACGATTTTGTATTTTCTTGATTCCTACTTGATCCAAAAACAGAGGGAGAAGAGTCGGAAAAGCAATGCAAGGCGGCACCAAGATCGAAATCTCACCTTTGTGCCTAGATGATGAATGCAAAGATAGAAGACTTACAGTGCCTCCCAGCTCTCTCCATGCGGGATGCAAAACAGGAATTTTTAAACCTAATCTAAATGCCGATATGCACATGGAAATCGTCCTAAGCAGGCAATTGCTAGCGTGAAGAACCACAAGTTGATCACCAATCCTCAATCCAAGAGTCCGGTCTAGGCTCACCCCTCCTCCTCTCAACAAATCGAGTTTAGGAGCAGCGCTTGGCAGGGTGGGCTCGCGGCGCGGTGGCTCGAAGATAGTGAAACAACTGTTTAATTTAAACTAAGTCCAAAATCGCGCTATAGGTACATGCAATGGTTATTAGGGTGTTTGGACCTAATTTACTCGATCAAGCAAAGCCTAGATGCTAAGAGCTCATTCCACAAAAGAAAGGGAAAATAAAATAAAATCAGAAAATGACAAGCGATAAAAACGCGTCAAAACGGTGGTGAACCCCCAAGTGAACAGACACTTGGAAATTAGGCCCGAGTGTTCGAAGTGTCCAAGTACCTGTATTATTACAAATTATAAATGATCTCTCTCTCACCAAATAAGAAAACAGCTAACTATCTCTCTCTCACTCAAGGTCTTCTGCTCTCTCCTGCCGGCTAGGGTAGAATAGCTGGCTCCTCCTCCCAAGGCTGCACAGGATCCCCTAGGCGATCCTCCTCGGTCAGTGGTCCCTCGCAAGAAAACAATGAAGAGATGTCAGACAGTTTGAAACAAATGATATGCTAAAAACAGATAATAGAAAATGGCTGAGCAGATAAAAGACACCAATATACTCTACAAGCCGATGATCCCCTGCAACGGCGCCATTTGAGAAGCGAGAAAAATCGGTGATCTTGAGTTCCACACAAGGCGGGAACTCAGTCGCTGAATCGACCACGAGAAATCCGGATTAAAACAACAATTAACCCACAACAGTCAAATAAGGAAATCAAAGTGAATGTGCGGAGTTAAAAGTTATTATAACTCTACAACAAAGATGTGTATAGGTGCAAGTATATGTAGAGGTCGAACACATGGAGCAGACAGGCAGAACAGAGCAAAATGCTCAAAATGTGAGTGTGATAAATTTGTCTATCTAAGCTGCTATGTTTTTGTGGGTTTTTGATTTTATAATTTTTATTTAATTTTTAATTTTATATTTTTGTATTTTGATTTTTAATTTTCTGATTTTATATTTTCTTTTTATATTTTATATTTTTTATATTTTCTTTTTCTTTATATAGAATATATACAAAATAAGAAAAAGGAAGGATAAGGTATTTATAAAAATAGGTAAAAATACTCAAAAATTAGGAAATAAAATGTTTTTGGCTTTTTTTATATTTTTATAATGTTTTTGTGATTTTTCTAGATTTTTCATATTTTTTTGGTATATTTAAAGGTATAAATACTAGAAAACAATGAACTAGGTTGCTGGCTGTAACTAAAATGAGGATGAAAAATATCAAATGGTGTCCAAAATTCCTCAAATTGATTTTAGTTGATAGCTAATGAACAAGAGAAGATACAGAAACTGAAATTTCTTTTTTACGATTTTTGTAGAATTTTTAAGATTTTTATGAAGGTTTTTAGAGTTTTATAGTTTTTAGGAGTTTTGTTTTGTATTTTTTTTAGTGATTTTTGGATTGGAGTTAGAACACAATAAGATAAGCAAAATATATTTTTTTGGGAATTTTCTGATGTGTTTTTATATTTTTATGGATTTTATAATGCAGACAGTGCATAAAATGCAAGTTTTTTATTTTTAATAAATACTAAAATGCAATAAAAATGCAATGCAAAAATGTGACGTGAATGAGCAAGTTAACAGGAGCTAAAAATGATTTTTGTGGAATTTTTGGGGGTTTTAGAGATGCATGCAATAATTAGAGAAAACATAAAGCAACTACAAGCCTAGCAGGGGCATTTTTGTAATATTCAAAAGCTGCAGGGAAAAATATTGCAAATTCACCAAAAGACACGTGCGAAGCACGTGTTATGCTGTTCACAGGGGTATATTTGCAAATAATAAAAAGCGGTTGGGCAGGAGTGCAAATAACCCAAGATAATATTTTAATCACTACACACAGGGGTAGAAACGTAATTACAGAAAAGTTCGAGGTGCTTGGCACAAATTACCCAAAATCACGTGTCCCCATCACGTGAGGTGACGTGGACAGGGACTAAAATGTAAATAAAAGAAGTTCAGTGACCTAGTTGCAATTATTACAAATATTTTTAAACTGCAGATGAAAGTTTTAGGGCTAAAATGGTAATACAAAAACTCTTGGGTTGAAAGTGCAAAATACCCAAGATAAAGATCGTGCGGCCGAGGGCAATCCACTTATCCACGTGGCCTGATCTGGTGGCCCGATGGCGCTTCGCATGGACGTCCAAGATTAGATCCCGCGACGAGATCCGACGGTGGAGGGTGCTGAAGATCTGACGGCTCCTGTGCGTACTGGAAGGTACTCCTGATCCAACGGCGGAGAGAGGTTCACAAAGAACACTCTCCCCAGCGAGCTTTGGCGACGGATTCCGGCCGACACACGGCCTCTCCAGCCCTAGGATCAAGGGCAAAACGATCTTGGGGCCCCTCCGCATCGAATGATGGTCTCAGTAGTGGCTGAGACGGCGAGGGGAGGTCGGACGACAGAGTTGACCTGGGGGCTTCGTCCCTGGGATGTCGAGGCTCGATAGAGCCTCCTCTTTGGCTCTGACCTGCAGGGTTAGAAGTGCAAAAACCATGCGAGGCTACAGGGGTTCTTTGATAAAGAAATGGGGTCGATTCGTGGCTCGGGTGTAGAGCTCCGACGTACGGTGGAGATGGGAGCTCGGGTCGCTTGATCTGGGCAAGATCGAGGGTGATGGGAGGGTGGAGCGGAGCGACGGAGTGAGGAGAAAGAAGATGGAGGTGATCTTGGAGGCTGTGGATGATGGAGGTGACCGAAAAGTGGAGGCGGAGCTAAGCTCCGCCGTGGAACGATTCACGAAATCACGGCGAAGGGATGAACGAAAAGTAAAATTGCTATGATCCTAACCTAAGCTAACCCTAAGCTACAAGAAAATGGAAGAAGAAGAGGGGAAGGCTCACCAGAGACGACGGAGTGAACTCGCGGCGGAGCTCCGGCAAGGGGCTGTATCTACTTCGATTCGACACCAGATGGCACAAACCCAAGCTCGAATCGCCTCCTGCTGTCACCAGGAGTGCAATGGACTAGGGGGTTACATGCGAAATTGGCGGAAGAAGGATCAAAATCAAAATGGAAGTCGAGGGGGGTTTTTGAAGAACTTGCTCTGGCGTGACTTTTGATGCGTGATCACGGGTGAACGGAGAAGATCTTGGGAGATCTATTAGGCCGGCGTGAATCATGATGCTAGAGGGAACAAGTTTCATGAAGGCGTCCTCCTCTCTCGAGCAACGCATTGACGGTGAGAAAATCGAGAAAAATGGGTGGCAGGCGTTCTGACAGGAGGCACAGGGCTAGGACCAGGGAGTTGACCCGAGGTCAACTCCCCAGGCCACCTGGTTGATCCACATGGACCAACCAGGAAAATCCCTGGAAAAAGGTTTTGTAAAATCATTATAAAATAGTAAATTATTTTATTAATTTTTGATTATTAAATAAAAAATATTTGTTATTTTATAAATTATTTTAGGGTGATTTTTAATTATTTTTATGAGGTTTATTTTTACAAGTTCCCTTTTATACCCTTTATAGGTATACTACCTATATATTTTATTATTTTATTTTTATTTTGTGTTTTTAATTTATTTATTTTTGTTTAGTATTTTATAAATTTATAAAATGCTTTTATACATTTAAATATATTTTTCTTTTATTTTTTGATATATTTTATACCTTTAATAAAATAAAGGTATGGTTTATATAGGTATAAGTGTAGGTATGATGCCTATGTATACTATATACAAGTATTTTATTTTGTGTTTCTTTTATGTTCTTATTCTGATTTTAACATACAAATATACTATAAATAATATTTACAAAATAATAACAATATAAAATTATAAGAATAATGAATAAATAATAAAATGAATATTTTAATCTGTACAAGTATACTACAAGGTTCCAGAACTCAACTTTCAACCCGTAGCTCTGCCAAATGCGAAACCACCGCCATTAAATGGCTTATTTTATGCTATATACAATTAAAGGTGAGTTTGATGCATTTGGAGTTTTTATTTGTGAGATACGAGCCTGGGAAATTGGGATTCTGGATTTTTATACAGACCATAACTTTTTACCTGTACATTATTTTTGAATTAAATAAATTTTGTGTTTTTCTTTATTTAATTATCTACAACTTTCATGTTCAAAGTTTCTTTATTTGAGGTATAAAAAGTGGAACAAAAAATAGGTCCCAAAATGAATAAAGAATGAATAGAAAAACATTGTATTCTAGCCCTTATCTCCCCCTACTTTATTCCTTGTCGACCTATTCATCAAGATGCGTAGGTCTCGGGGTTTCGGGTCATAGAATATTTACAATATTTTATTCCTTTTCTTTTCTTTTCTTTATTCTGTAATTTTGACTTTAATTACAATATTTTATACACTATTTACATGCACATGCATGAATGCTAAGATGATGTATTTACTGCTATTTACACGCATTTACTAGGTTTTTTGAGGCTAAAATGATAGAATAAAGATGATGAAATGTGTATTCATCAAAGGGATGCCATCCCACGTACCCTTCGCTCCCCGACCATCTAAAGCTAGCCGGAGCTTCGCCCTTTTTGCCTCTAACACCTTCCTGCAGAAACGAAGAGAATAGACCCCTTTTCTGGGGTCATTGAAGCAGGATGACCAGCCCCAGGTCTTGGACCTCGTTGGACTAGTCCTGGTGGGTCTCGAGCCATCCTGAGCCTCCCATCTGGTGCAGAAGCCCTCCAGGAGCATTTTGCATCTTCACTGAGCTCCTGGGGATGAAAGACTACGGAGAATCAAAGGATTGAAGGTCGTCAGCAGTGTGTTCTTCAGACGTTCTTCCAAAACCCTCCAAGTCCGTCCAATTTAGCCATACTGCCAAGTGGAGCAGCTACTGTTGGATCGAGCAACGCCTCAATCGTCAGATTCGATCTCTGATCTAATCTCAACCGCACTCCTTCAAACCGTCATCGTCATGTGTAGAGTGGATATGTGGTTAAGTGAAGTAATCTCATCCGTTCGCCAGTGTGCAAGGCATGGGTATTTTGCATCTTCCCCCTCATAGTTTTTGTCTTTATTTATTAGTGCCTGAATTGTTGTTTGCCGCTTTAAAATTGTTGTAATATGTATGCATGGAACCATGAACTTCTTGTTATTAACACTTTAGTCCTCTCCAGGTCAGCCGACAAACTCTAGAATATTTGTATATAAGCCCTCGCGTATTTATTTTATTGTTGTTTAGTCGGAATTTTTGGACAATCAATATATTATTTTGTGGAGAAATTACATGTGGGCCCTTGTATGTCTTAGATATTGCATTTATACCCTTGCTAGGAGCCGGGTATTTTTGTTACTTGGGTATTTTGCATGCTAAGCCCCTGCAATTCATTTTTAGGGTTTGATATTAGTCCAGGAACTTTGTTTTTATTATATATCTACCCCTACCAGTATGTATTTTCCATTTGTTGTCTTTACTTTGTGAAAAATATCTCCAAGTGCCTAAAAATCTTAAGAAAATTTATTTAAATGCACTACCACTTTATTAATCATATAAGGAATTAAAGCAAAGTATGTGTAATTTCATCGATGGAAACACGTGGGGCACGCGCGATGAACTCAGTAATGTACGGCTCGGATCTGTCCTCCAGTTCTTATCAGAGGGATCTTATTTGGGCAATGGATGCTTCAGATTGGATCTGGGGCTATCTTCCCTTGATATGACAGATCTAAGATATCTTGTAAGAACATGGATGAATGGTTTCCTCCTCGAGCTTCGATTGATCACATATTGCCTAACCTGAGATTGATCAGAAGAGGTCATATCGACTTTATATGTTGTTTTGTGTTGCTCGGTGATGATGTAAGGGTCTGGATCTCGTTGATCGGAGATCTGGATGAGAAGCTCTTGCTGCATGCTGACAGAGGTTCAATGACTTGATCACAATCTCCCAGGTTGATGCTCTAGGTACTTGTCGGTTTGCTACCAAGGCTGGAAGCCTCAACGTACTCAAACAAGGGTTATTACACTAGGAAGAAGGGTGCGCAGTTGATGGACAGGGGAATTGAGGAAGGATCCTAGCATCTGGTCTTGGCGAGTCTTTGGTTCCCGACAAGTCGAGTTCGAAAATCACTGTGTCGATCGCTCTCACTGTTATCGGATATCCTCAATCCACATGCATCAATAATTAACCCACACTAATGCTCAATCAATGAACAATAGTGGGCTAAAATGTATTATACCCTATGTTGATATGTATAGTATGCATGAGTAAGGGTTGAACCACAAAGGAGCAATGAGAATAGATCACACAAATTGACTAAAAAAGACAATAATTTTTTTTGTGTTTTTATAGGGATTTTGGATTTTTATCGGTTTGTAATATTTATTTTTTTATGAAAAATTAAATTATATTTTGTTTTTAAATTTTTATTTTTTATATTTTTTTATTTTTTGATTTTAGTTTTTAATTTTAATGTATAAAATCATAATACTATATATAATATAATAGATATATATATATGATATCAATTAATATGAAGTATAAAAAAATCAGAATAATACCGTAAGTATAATCTTTTTTATTTTTAAGGGTTTTTAAATTATATAGGGTATTTTTAATAATTATAATAAAAGTAATAATAAAATGAATAAATATAGCTATATATAGTATACAAAATGGCCAAAATAAAATCTTTTGCTTTTTTATCTTTTGTTTTTTAATTTAATAAAAACAACATCATAATGAGTAATAACATATACCCGGATTGTTTTGGAATTTAAAATAGATAAATAGCTCAAATATTTTCAAAGCTAATTATATATAATATATAATATAAATAACATAAAGAAATAGAAAATGGAATTTTTGAGAATTTTTATTTTTTTAGGGTTAAAGAGGATTAGCAATTTTTGGGGTTTTCTTTCGTATTTTTTAGTGATTTTTGGTCTGTAGGTTCAAAATACAGTAATAAAAACTTCTATTTTTTTATTTTTCAAAATATTTTTCCAAATTTTATGTATTTTTAATGTAATTTAGGAATAAAGATAATGTTTTTGAATTTTTAAATATAGAAAATATTTTAAATGGCCTTGCGAAAAATATATATGATTTTTATTAATGTCAGGCACTTAAAATAAATTTCTTACAAATTTTAATGCTAAATGATATTTTTAATGCAAGAAATAAAAAAATAAAAATACAAGTACTAGTAGGGATGAAATGCAATTTAAATAAAGTTAAGATGCATTTTTTAATAAAAATCTAAAGTCTATTGGCCTCTACGCAATTTTCCTCGAATATTTAAGTCATACATGCTAGCAGGGGTGTAAATGTAATTTCTAAAAAGTAGCAGGGCATTTATGCAATTTATCTAAAAAGTTTGAATGACCAAACAAAAACAATAAACCACAAGGGGTCCCTAGAAAAAAGCCCACCCCTTATGTGTATAGGCACATGAGGCAACGTGGCGAGGGACCTAAGTGTAATAAAGGAAACCACAAGGGGTGTTCTGTAAATATTTTATGGGCTAAATAACAAATTCAAGGGGGGGGTATGTATCAAAATCAACCTCTCGCGCGTTGATGGACGGTGCGATGCGCTTCACTTAACCACGTGGCAGCTCACGGACGATGGATGATGGTTCAACATTGGGTGGTTGAGATTAGATCTCAACGGCCGAGTCTATGTTCAAGGACGACTTGATCCAATGGTTGTGCTCCAATCTGGAGAGAGCGACCGATCTGACGCTACAACTTCTCATGAAGAACATACGAAGAACTCACCTCCAGGGAACTTCTATCCATTCTTTACGTCGATTTCGACCACCTGGGAGGCTCCCAGTGGCCCAAATGATGCTGCTATTGGTTTGTGTTGGCTTAGGAGCTCAGATGGATCTTGAAACCATTGAGGGGTTCCAGGAAGGTCGATAAAGCTTGAGCACCTGGGAGCCTTTCGGATGCACAAAAATTGACACCAAAGGGATGCCTCCAGTCCCAGACATGCACGATTAGTCTCGCACAACAAAAATGAAGGTCTGGGGGCCTTATTGAGTGTGGATGGAGGTGAAATGAAGTCGAGCGGAGGGTCTCTGGCAAGCGGCGGAGTAGGAAGCCCGATCTCCTGATCCAAAGAGGATCAGGATGAATGATGGTACGTGGGGGCGGAGTAGAAGAGATGTAGAACAAAATGAAGGAGATATGTTGGTCGAAGAACAATCATAGTACATGGAAACAGTGACCGGAGCTCAACTACGACGAACTAAGATCCTTGGATTTTACGAAATAAAATGCAAGATTAACTAAAAATGAAAGCTAAACTACTCTAACCTAACTCCTAGGAACATAAAGAAATAAAACCAAGGCTCTATCTCATTGGAGAAGGAGCTGGTCGGAGCTCCACTGTGGATGGTCGGTGATGCTCGGATCACCACCTTCATACGAATTATCAGGCTTCCTGCTGTCACTGGGGAACTCGGGCACGAAGAGAATGGGGGATTTCGAGGCCAAAGGGTGATCAAATTCAATTGGAGGAGCACGCGGAACATATATACACGTTGATCTTTGATCGAGGATACGGCTCATTGCAGAGATCCATCGATCGAGGAGTCATGGTGGCGTGAAAGTACGACGATCAAGGCACAAGATCTCCGAAGGAATCCTACCATGAATTTGCAAGATGTGACGGAGAAAATTTGACGAATATGCAAAGTCAGCGAGGTGACAGGCCTAGGGAACGAGGGGGGGGGGGGCTCAGTTGACCGACGGGTCAACCAAGGCTCTCCCCTGATTGGTCCATGTCACTCGCTAAGAGACAAAACAATAAATAAAAGGAGAAATAAATAGAGAAGAAATAGAAAACGATTTTATTCTTTTCTCCCATAAAACATGAGGATTTTTTATTAATTTATAGTATTTTAATATATTTTTTATTTACTTTTTAATTTATTTGTTATATGTTACTTTTTACAAGTATAAATATAGGTATGTTTGCCTATGTTGTGTGTATTTTATTTTTATTTTCTATTTTAGATTTTATTATTTTATATACATAATTTATATATTTATATATTAATTAAATACACCTAAATATAGTTTTATTGTATTTTTCTCAAATAATCTGTACACTTAAATAATAATGTGTATTTAATATATATGTATATGTATGCATATTTCATCTATGATTTTTATTCACTTAATTATTTTATTGCATTTTAATTATTTTATTTTAATTATGCACATGTATTATAGATAATATTTACAAATTCATAAAATATAAAAATATTGAAAATATAAATAATAGATAAAATGATTATTTTATTTAGGTAAATCACACAATAGTGACCCAAAACTTAACTTTTGCATCTTATCTCCAAATTGAATGAAACCACCTTCATTAAAATAGATAATTAAATTTTATATATAATTAAAGATTAGTTTAGTCAATTTCGATACAATATGGAGAAGATACATGTCTGTAAAATTTTGATTTTGGCTTTTTATTTTGAATATCTTGGGCACATTGTGCATTATTTTTGTATAAAATGAATTTTGTATTTTCCTATGTATATTTATTTACAACTTTTATGTACAAAATTTATTGATTTGAGGTATAAATAAAAAAGAATAAAATTTGTCCCAAAATCTATTTATTGGGGAATTTAAAATTAAGATTTTTATTGTATTTTCGACCATTATCTCCCCTACTTTATTTCTTGTCGATCCATTCATCACGATGCCTAGGTCTCGGGGTTTAGGGTCATTCAATAACTATGCTATTTCATTTCTTTTTCTTTTCTTTGTTCTTTTATTTTAGCTTTAAATAGGTTATTTTATACAAAATTTACACTGCAAATAATATCGTATATTTTGTACAAAATAATACTATATAAATAATTTAGCTAGCGTTTAAAATCCAAAATGAAAGAATAAAGATGAGGGAATGTAGATTCATCAACAACAAATGGGGACCTCTGGCGAGGCGGTGGAAGGAGATCAGATCTCAGATCCACGGATCTGAGTTGATAGGTGATGGATTAGAGAATGGAGAAGCATGATCGGATCAGGATGATGTGAGAATTGATTTGGGGGATTCAAAATAGTGGTGAGGACTTTTAATCAGGATGATTGGAGATCATGATTGGATCTACAGCTAGGGATCTGATAATAGTAGAAATTGCAATGTAATTGAATGAACATGCATGAAAATCAAACTAAAGCTATCCGATGAAGAAAAGGGAAAGAATTTGCGATGGTTTTCACCCAAAAATGGCGGTGATTGCCTATCGAAACATGATCACGATGGAGCTCTGATGAAGCTCAGCGCATGAAGGTGGATCTCACCTTACTCCTCTTCTTGCGCTCCCGATAGTGGATAGCTCTTGTTGTCACCATGGGTAATCTCCATGTACTGATCTTGGGGAAATTAGGGGAAGAAAGACGGATCTAAAATGAGAGGGAGGCACTTGGAGTGTTATTTACAGATGGAGAAGAAGTGAAATTCAAACGTAAAGAGGCATGCGAATCGAGGTGGATCCGAGCAAAAATTAATTGGGTGTGGATCATGGTTCTATGTTTGATAATCGGGCAATGTTTTTGGTCCAATTGAGGTCTGGATGTGATCAGAAAAAATGCATGAAATAGGTAGGTTGGCGGCTTTATTCGGGTTGAAGAGGAAAGAGGTTGTGTTGACCGATCCGATCAACAAAACGGGTCTGGGCCAATCAGGGCCCAGTCCGTATAAGACAACCACTAAGAGATAAAATAATAAAAAATAAATAGAATTAATTAACAAGTAAATAGAAAATGATTTTAAATTTAAACTTTATAAACATAAAAATATTTATAAATTATTAAAATAATTTATGATGATTTTTAAAAAATTAAATAAGTTAATTTAAATAGTAAAAATAATTATATATATATATATATTTATCAATATAAAATGCCTATATAAATTGTATACATATTTTTAATTATTTATTTTTACAAACATATATCTTATTTATTTATCAGCGGTTTAAGGATTATAAATACATTTTTATTTTATTTTAAAAGATTTATTTATTAAGATAAATAAATCATGATATTTACAATATATGTATAATTTATCTATATAAAATAGATAAATAATTTTATCTGTGGTATATATATTATGAGTATTAAATTTATTTTTTTAAAATACATTAAAAGAGTTTTAAATACATTTTTGATTTATTTTTTAAGAATTTGTTTAATGGTATAAATAAATAGTGATATATACAAATATATGTATAATATACGTATAAAGTAAATATATCTATTTATTATCCTTTTCAACTTTTATGGTTTTTATTTGTATTTTATATAATTAATATAAAATATGTAAAAAAACATCAAAAATACAATATATACAAAAAATAAAAAATAAAACATATACAAGGTACAATAACACCTCAAAAAGTCGATTTTCACTTCTTAACTCTAAATTTTATGTACTTTCATTTAAAGTTATTTTATTTTCAATATAATGAAAGTGAGTTTGGTTCATTTTGAGTTCATATTGAGAATATTGAGCTTTCAATTTTGGTTTTACGACCTTTTTTGAGTGTTGTACCTTTTCACCTATACAAGATTTATTTTTACAAATATTTTTATTATTTAAAATACATTTTTATGTACAAGTTTTATGAAGAAAATATTTTTATTTGAAATTATTTTAATGATAAATAAAATATCACAAGATATATACATAATGAATATGATGAATATGTACATTGATTATTTGGATTTCTAATTTTTTTAAGTTAATGACCCTATATTCCCATATTTTATTCCTTGTCGATTAGGTCAAGACTTAACCCTACCCTCGAGGTCAAGATTAGTATGTATTTATTACATATATACAAGCTTATTTTCTTTCTTTTTCTCTTCTTCTTCATTCATTTATCTTGGCTTAAAATAATGATACTAATATAATATTAATAAATGATGCTACTTTATTAAGAAATGAATTTAATGATATTTACATGTTTTTTATAAGGGGTTTTAAGCCAAAATGGAGGAATAAAGATGATGAATTGCCGATTCATCAACATGGTTAATTACTTGGGGGTGAAGAGATGGACTGATGGAATAGGAGGAGTTGCAACATGTCCTTCCATCGAATGTATTTCGATGACACGGTTGACCCACTGGAACCTAGTTTTAGCCCGCGTGGCACTCATTAGAACCCGGTTTTGGTGGACGTGGCATAAAAGGAGAAAAAAGAGCGACCTTTAATGTAACGTCTCGAGCTTAGGTCCTCGGTCCGTTATCGAGGAAAACTTGCCCCGACAACTTATTGGGTTCTGACTCAATTGGATCCATTGACTACCACCCAAAATACTTAAATCCAAGTTGTTAAGTAGTAATCCCCACCACTTATAACCCACTCTTACACTTTTTGAGTTTTAGACGTGGGACTGTATTTGGGGGTATGGGTGTTACAACCTCCCCCAGTTATATTTGCAATGTCCTTGTTGCGACATAACCCATCATTTATTCTCTTTGACAGTGGCGGTTGCACGCTCCAGGCTTAGGTCTCTTCGGGTAGCCCTTTCCACTATCAGAGGGAAATTAGCTCTGATACCATTTGTAACGTCCTGAGCTTAGGTCTCCGATCCATTATCGAGGAAACTGGCCATGACAACATATTGGGTTCATATCCAATTGGATCCATTGACTACCACCAAAAATACTTAAACTCAGGTTGTCAAGTAGTAATCCCCACCACTTGTAACCCACTCTCACACTTTGTGAGTTTTGGATGTGGGACTATATTTGGGGGAATCACTACTTGACAACTTGAGCTTAAGCATTTTGGGTGGTTGCCAACGGGTCCAAATCGAAGACTGATCGGTTCAATGTCCGGTCCAGTTTTTAAAACCTTGCATAATATCTGAAATTTATTTTTAATACAATTAAATTGATAGTATTCTAAAGTGTAAGATATTGTTGGCAAAATGTTGCATGGGCTGATAGGGCTGTAAATACAAATATGGTTATTTTTAGGAGTATATATGTAAAAATTTCAGAAAAGAATCTTTTAAACAGAGAGAGAGAGGAGTCCGGTCGTCGTCATCAAACTCTGAGACGAAGCCCCTCGTTCTTGTTCTCCTCTCTTCCTCCTCTCGTGTTTGTTCTTCGATTTCTCCTGTTCGCATTCCCCCAAATTCAAAAGCAGTAGCCCCCATTTGATTCTTGGTAGCTACGACACGCGGATTCTCTTTGCATTAAATGGCGTGTTGAACACATCATATTTTAAACTCCTTTGACGTCAAACCCTACCTGTCCTCAGCCACTCTCACAGGGTGTATTTAAGCTATCATCGGATGACCCACATAATCCTGAAGGTAGTCTTCGATTTCTATATCCGTTTTAGTTGTCGGGTACCTGTGATTTGCACTCGAGGAAGAGACCACCCCGTTTTCTCTGTACGTATTGACAGTCCTGCCAAATTGGGCAGCTGTTGTTTTGGGGTTTTGCTTGAGAACATGGTTTAATGTTGGCCGTAGTAGTGATTTGGGTTGGAAAGATGGAGACTTTGCGTGCGATGTTTTTTCTTCTTTAGCTATGTTGCTCCCGCTAACTGTTTGCAATCTGTCCTCACAGGATACGTATTTGTTAGTTTTTGTGTCCAGGAGTCGAAATTTTGGTTCATTGATTGTAGTAATGGTGTGCGCTGATTGCGTGAATATGTGATCAAGATGGGTTCCTGTTAAAACGTTCCATTGTACGATGTCTGCCGGTCACCCCCGGTGTTCGTTTTGGTCAAAGTCTGGCGCACCTTTAATATTTTTTATCATGCGAAAGTAAAGTAGATAGAGAAGCTGCAGCAGATTGTATTAACCTTGTTAAGATGAGAAGAAATCAGAAAAAATAAAAACTGCAAAGTACTGGGCAACTGGGCAAGGGATGCTCTCTTTATGCATTTCAGGTGTTTGATTATTGTAATGTATATTCACCTAGATTTCTTTCCAAGGTTAGAAATGGCAATTGCATTTAATTTTCTGAAGATGCCCTGTTTTAGTAAGGGGATGTTCCGTGGAAAGTTGTTCTCACATTTCCATGTTTACATTTGCAGGTTTTCTTTCATATTCATATGTACAACCTAAGGATTGGTCTTTCCTCTAACAAGTTGCATAGTTCCGTGTTCCTGAAATTCTGAAATTGGAAGGGCTAGAAGGTGTTCAGACAAATTTGCCTGGCTGCAGAGCGAGTGATGTAAAAAATGGCCGTGGGTTCTTGTGATCTCATGGTTCAGGATTTCGGAATCATGATGTCCCCGAGGGATTCTCGGCTAGAAGCTTCTTTAAGCTTTAAAGAGTGGCAAACGGAGAAAAATAAACTTCAGTTTTCACTATCCTTCAATATCAGAAACTTAGATTCTGGCCATTCTAATCCAAACTCTCCATATTGTGCCGAGGCTGATTCCACTTCCATGTCGAAGTTTGCAAGTTGCCAACCTGAACTATTCTCCCCAAGGTCTGATATGGAGCCTGATGCAGCTGCGGTTAAACTGCAGAAAGTGTACAAGAGTTATCGAACAAGAAGAAATCTCGCAGATTGTGCAGTTGTTGTTGAGGAATTATGGTTTGAATCGAAAAACCCTTGTTCTTTTTCCAGTTCTCACTTGATTTTGTTGGGTTTCTTATACTTTTGTCATTGTTTCCTCATGGATTTAGGTGGAAAGCATTGGATTATGCATCTCTAAGTACAAATTCAGTATCATTTTTTGATGGCGGAAAATCAGAGTCTACAGTTTCACGTTGGGCAAGGGCGAGGAAAAAAGCTGCCAAGGTGATTGCATCTTCCCTATTTTCGCTGTATGTTCATAATGAAATGTAGTTGTAGGGTAGTGGTTCTGATTGATCATTGGCCTTTGTAATAGCATCTATGCCCAAGTTTGATGTAATAGATATGTTAACTGGCAATGGATTCATGCAACTGAGCCCAACCCAGGAGTTGGTTTTTGGTCTTGGGATGTCCTTGGCTAAATCCACTGTTCATGCTTACAGGTTGGGAAGGGATTGTCAAAAGATGAAAAGGCTCAGAAGTTGGCTCTACGGCACTGGCTTGAAGCTGTACGTACATTTGTTGGCTCATGTTTCATGTCTTGTTCTTTTTTGTGATATAAGAATGCCACATCCAATGAACAGCAGCACATCTACCTTTTATTTGCTTGAGATTGGATACTTATTGCATTTGTTTCTTACTTTTCTTGCAAATAATTATATGAACTTGCTAGATTTGGACCTGATAAACATCAGAATCTGTTACAGGGTTTCATTTTAAGTCAGTTCATGCACACTAGATTGCTTCTTATAAAAACTTACTTACTGTTTGATAGGAATTTAGTTTTTTTTGTTTGCCCTTTCTCAATTTGTTCCTTCTGGTTTTCTTCACTTCCTTTTCCACTGAAAATATTATTTAACTTATATATTGACATCATTTTCTAATTGCAATAACATTTTATTTTGTTCACTTGTAGATTGATCCACGACACCGTTATGGCCACAACTTGAGCATGTATTATGACCTCTGGTTCAGAAGTGAGAGCACACAGCCTTTCTTTTATTGGTGAGAATTTAGATGATATTTTCTTATTCCTTTGAAAGGTGTAAATTTGGATCTTGACATTTTTGTTTGTTCTGTCACTATTTAAAGGCTAGATGTTGGAGATGGGAAGGAACTGAACCTCGAAAGATGCCCAAGAAACATTCTCCAACAACAATGTATAGAATACCTTGGACCGGTTAGCTTCTGAAACCTTAATGGAAACTTATTTCCTCCCTGAAATTTATATGATAGGGATGCTAAAATTACTAGTGTACAAAGTCTTGACGTGAAATTGTATATATACCTGATGGTTCTTTTCCTATTATCCATTGTACTTATTTCAGAAAGCAAGGGAGACGTATGAAGTGATTGTGAGAAATGGAAAACTTGTTTATGGAAGAAGTCAGCAGCTTGTGAACACAACTGAAGGTTCTAAATGGATATTTGTTCTTAGCACATGCAGGAAGTTATACATTGGGCAGGTAATTTGTCTGGCTCTTGGTTACTAAATTACAAATTTCTGCTGGTCTGATCAATTAGTATGGATAATTTAAGTTTTGTTTCTTCTCTTCATGTCTGTGCACTACTTAAGCATGCATCAGTGCTTTTCTGCACTTGCTCCATTTTGGACTTGCTGAAATTGGATATAAACGTGTATAGTGTATTTTAATTCAACATTGACGAAGTTTTATATAAATGTAAACATTATACTTTTTTCCAATCTTTATATGCATGACATGATGGTTTGTCTATCATTTCTTAGAAAGATCGTCTTATGTAGCAGATTCGTCTTATGTAGCAGATTTATTTTTTCCCTGCAGAAGAGAAAAGGTCGTTTTCAACACTCAAGTTTCCTTGCTGGAGCTGCTACTACTGCTGCTGGGAGATTGGTGGCAAAAGATGGAATCGTCATGGTTCGTAGTCTTAAAAAAATACTTTGCACTTATTTCTGTGAAAGGCGTACAGAAAAAAGGTTTATCTGATAAATTAGATGCTGACATTAGTTTCTTTGGTATTGGGATTCTGGTTTGGGTTCAGGCAATTTGGCCATACAGTGGGCATTATCTTCCAACAGAAGAGAATTTTATGGAGTTCATCAGCTTTCTTATGGAAAACAATGTAGATCTCACCAATGTAAAGGTAATGATTACTACCATCATGCATTGTCCTTATTTTGGGAGTGTTGGATTTTTTGTCTTGTAAGGTTTCTTTACACATTTTTTGTATGCATTTTCTTTCACAGAAAGGTGCAGTTGATGATGATGATGACTATTCATCATATAGATCTGATGAGAGCTCTGTAGTTGGCACAGAAGAGGTGACAGATAATATAGAAGAGCAAACTGGTAACTCGAGAACCATCGAGATGAAGGGGTCTAGTAAAATGTTTTCGAAGTCAGAGAATTATGACGAGGACATCTTGGACAGTGTTGGGTCACCAACATATGAATTCAGTAATTGCATGCCATTCAAATGGGCAACAGGGGCTGGGCCTCGCATAGGTTGTGTTCGAGACTACCCAGCTGGCCTCCAGGCTAAGGCTCTAGAGCAAGTCAGTCTCTCACCTGGTCTTCCAGCCACTCCAACAAGCGATAAGGTCCCAATCCCATCTCCACGTCCGAGCCATATATTGATGCTCTCTCCAAGAATTGCGTGCATGGGCATCCCTAGCCCTGTGCAATCCCCTAGGTATGGCCATTTTGTGGTGCCATCACCCAGGGTTTCCCTTACACTTCCCGTGTTAAAGAAGAGGCGCTCTGAAGAAGCATCAATGACGAACCATTGACAAGTGATGCACATGTTCTTTTCTGATTCGTTTTAACTCTGTAAACTAGGTGTTGAGCTTATTAATAGCATTTTTGCATTCTTTTCCCCCATAGAAGTCATTTTTTGTTAGACAAAAGAAAAGAGATCTGTAAAGTGGAAAGAGAGATGTAATTTATTATAAGCAGTAATTTCTCCTCATTCTCTAGTGTATATTCTTCATGTTCCATCTATTATTCTTTTAACAGAAAGTCTACAATATTTTGTAAGCAGCACATGTCAACTGTTTTGCTTCACGCAATGTGCTTGAGATTCAGTACGCGAAGGATTCCCTGTTTGAATACCCACCATTGACTCGTTGCGTCAGGTTGTTGCGAAAGTCGATATTTCGTGTCCGTCAAGTCTTGAGTTTCGGTTTTACCTGCAGCTTTAAATGTTTGACAACTGCTTTGGATATTTGAATGTCAAGATCCCATGGTCTTGGATCTTGACCAGTTCTTCCATTTAAGATATTTGCTTGACTACCGTGCCATTTTTTCCTGGTAAATTCGCATGACCCCTGACCAGACAGTTTTGTCAAGTCAGCTATGACTATGGACTGCCACTTGTATGTATTTCAATTGTGTGGTATGTTGGAAAATTAATAACTGCCATATGTCAAGGGATGGCTGGTTAAATGCATGGTAACTAAATTACCACTATCTTTTCTCATGAAGTGGACAGTTTACAGGTCTTACTGGGTTTACAATGGTACAGATTGATTATAGCATGATCGTACTATTTGCTATTGGCTTTGCCTGCCTGCATGGATTGGACTAGTTACAATTTGATCCAATCTGCTACTACTGGATGAATTTAGGCAACTTGAATTTAATTGGATTTGATAGAAACTGAAGATGGGTCAATAATTTTCATCCATAATCTCTACAAGGTTGATGTCAGTTTATACCATCATATATACTTTGAGAATTTTGTTGAAGGGAATGAATGAGATAACTTTAATCAAACCCTAAAGCTCTCTTATATAGGAGAAAAGCTCTATGGGTAAATTACAGAAAAGGGACAATTATAAAGAAACAAATAACATAATTACTCTAACACTCCCCCTCAAGCTGGAGCATATATATCTATCATGCTCAGCTTGGAACAACACAGATGAAAAGGACCTCTAGCAAGAGCCTTGGTGAACATGTCTGCAATCTGCTCTCCTGATGATACATAAGAAGTTGAAATAAGCCCCTTTTGAATTAACTCCCGTGTATAATGACAATCCACTTCAATGTGCTTTGTCCTTTCATGGAAGGTTGGATTATTGGCTATGAACAAGGCTGCCTGATTATCACATTTAAGATGCATGGGAAGAGGTACTTCAATAGTTAAATCAGTCAAGACCGATTTAACCCACATCATCTCAGCACTACCTTGGGCCATTGCCCTATATTCTGACTCTGCACTGGATCGAGCCACGACAGTTTGTTTCTTACTCTTCCATGCTACTGGCGAGCTGCCAACAAACACAATAAAGCCTGAAGTAGACTTTCTATCATTAGGGCACCCGGCATAGTCTGCATCAGCACAACCTGTGACAAATATAGAGGTATCTTTCCTAAACAGAAGACCAGCACCTGGAGACGACTTCAGATATCTCAAGATCATAAAAACAGCATTCATGTGAGCCTGTCTGGGTTGCTCCATAAATTGACTTACCCTACTGACAGCAAAGGATATATCTGGTCGGTTAATAGTGACATATAACAACTTCCCCACGAGCTCTCTATACCGTCTCTTGTCCACCTCCTCAGAGTCATCATCATAGAGTTTGACATTAGGATCCATAGGAGTAGTAGCTGGTCTACATCCTGCCATTCCTGTCTCAGATAACAAATCAGTAACATACTTCCGCTGTGTCATTACCATGCCTTGCTCATTTCTTGCAAACTCCAATCCCAAAAAATAACGAAGTGTACCCAGATCCTTCGTAACAAACTGCTCACTAAGAAAGTCCTTGGCCGCTTGAATGCCCTGCTTATTACTACCAGTGATAACAATATCATCCACATACACTAAGATGATCACAATACCTTGCTGGTCTCTCTTTACAAAGAGAGTATGATCTGCTGTAGATCTGACAAAGCCCTTCTGTTCAATCAACTCCGAGAGCTTCTGAAACCAAGCCCGTGGACTCTGCTTCAGGCCATATATGGCCTTATGAAGACGGCAAACCATACTGGACTCCCCCTCAGCAGCAAACCCTGGTGGCTGCTGCATATAGACCTCTTCCTGCAAGTCACCATACAAGAAAGCGTTCCTGACATCTAACTGAAACAGAGGCCAGTCACGGACAATAGCAACTGCAATGAGAATCCGTAAGGTAGAATGACGAGCTACTGGAGAAAACGTCTCCTGATAGTCCACCCCATATGTTTGGGTGAAGCCACGAGCAACCTGGCTTTGTATCTATCAACCGTACCATCAGCCCTATGCTTAACAGTAAAAACCCATTTGCTTCCGACTATGGACGCACCTGGTGGAGGATGCACAACACTCCACGTACCACGTGACTGCAATGCCGTCATCTCCTCTTCCATAGCCAAACGCCATGGACTGCTCTGTAGTGCCTCCTGATATGACCTTGGGATTTCCACTGCTGATAACCCAAGGACGAACTTGCGAAACTCCGGGGACAACCGCTCCAAACATGCCTGTGATGCAAAGTCCATCCCATATTTGGGATTCATTGTCCGCGCACGCTTTTGCCTTCTATGGGAAATAGGAAGATCAAGATCATCAACTGGAGTAGTGGTAGTATCATTTGTGCCCTGTACATCTGTCTGCGCATTCAAATCACCCGTGCCATTAGTAGTACTCAAATGTTCATTACATACCTCGGGCGTGCTGGATGATGGAGGAGGCACATGAGCAGAGGGTCGACGTTGATAGACCTGAGGATAAAAAGTAGAAGGTGGTGGTGGGGGTGGTGGTGGTATAGGCTGTGGTGGTGGTGGCAGAGTAGAGCATGGTGGAGGGGGGACATAGATATCATCTCCTTCGTCTGAATGAGTGAGCTTGTCACCTGTAGGAGAGAAATACATAATGGACTCAAAGAAGGTGACATCATCACTAACATGGTACCGTCGTCTAACTGGATCAAAACACCGATACCCTGTTTGGATTTTGGAATAACCCACAAAAACGCATTTGACAGCTCTAGGAGAGAGCTTGTCAAGACCAGGAGAGAAGAGATGAACAAATGCAACGGAGCCAAAGACGCGAGGTGTTAGTGAGAAAAGATCCTTCTCGGGAAACGCAGTTAAGAATGGGATCTTCTCTCCTAACACTGATGAAGGCATACGGTTGACCAGATAGCAAGCAGTTAGAACCGCATCCCCCCAATAGGAGTGAGGGGCACGACTCTGAATCAAAAGGGTCCTGGTGATGTCCAACAAATGACGATGTTTCCGCTCAGCTACCCCATTTTGTTGGGAAGTGTAAGCACATGACTTCTGATGCATAATTCCTTGAGACATAAGGAATTTTGAGATATGAGAACTACATAATTCAAGGGCATTATCAGACCGTATGAACTTCACTCGAGCAGAATAAATATTTTTTATTTCAATAATGAAAGACTGGATAATAGACGCAGCATCAGACTTATTTTTAAGTAGAAAAACCCAACATAACCTAGAGAATTCATCAACAGCAACAAGATAAAACCTGTGTCCTTGAAGATCAGGGACACGACTGGGACCCCAAATATCAAAATGTAGCAGCTCAAACAGACCATGACGACTTGGACCTATACGATTCGGAAATGACGACCTGTGATGTTTGCCAAGTTGGCATGCCTCACACTGAAAATTAGACTTGGGAGAAATCTGTGGAAGAAGATGGACCATCTTTTGCAATGGAAGATGGCCAAATCGAAGATGCCAAGTGTAGGGTGACACCGATCCAGCCTTCATAGAAGAGACACTAGCATAGGGAGATTGCACCAGTCTATAAAGACCCCCTTGCTCACAGCCAGTTCCAATCACTTTGCCCGTTAGTATGTCCTGAAACACAAGAGCAGATGGGTGAAATATGGCACGACAATGTAAATCTTTAGTGATTTGACTAATGGATAGTAGATTCATGGAAAAATCAGGAGCATTGATGAACGTAAAATTCGCCTCTTTAATAAATATAAATAATGTTGTAGTATAGGAGGCGAATTTTGTTCAGCAAAAACCACAGTCTTTGAATGTTGTGGAATATTTATACTTGGCAAGTGTACCAAGGTCGAACACAGGGACACAGCTGCTTAATTATAGCTTTTGAATTTTGATTTATGAAGTTCAATATGAATTAATTCAAATTTCAGGTCCATATGCAATTTACAAAGCAATACATGATGCATGCATTTTTATTTTGCTTTTATGCAACTTAAAAGGCAATGCAATGATACATGCAATTTTTTAGATAATTTTTATGTAAGTTAAAGTGATGCATGGGCAAACAATGCAAAGGAATATGCATGATGAATCAAATGCTACAATTATACCCTAAAATGAGAGCAACACAATATAGAAAGAAGTTAGAGCCATTTTGAACACATCATTAAAAATCGGTCATTAAATCAAGCAAAACAAGTATAGCATGGTCCCATTTATCACATAAAAACTCACTTAAATTTAAACAATGTCAAATGGAACAAATAAGTATGCTAGAATGTAGAGGACAAAATAAGGATCAAAATGACACTAAAATCATGCAATTTGGACCTACAATGCTCAAGTTATGCTAAAAACAGTGCAAGGGCATAATTGTAATAAAAATGCGAGGAAATAAAGGGACAAATATTGCATTTAGGTCCCTGGAGGGACCTAAATGCAAATAGTAAAAATCGCCTGGGCCTGGATGATATTTTCCCTTATGCGCGGGGGCTTTATTGTAATTTTGGAAAACTTTGAGGGCCTCCCTGTAAATTACCCCAGGCACGCACGTGAGGCACGCGCCTGGGGGACCATTATGCAATTTCCATAAACTCCGGGGTCTTTATCGCAAATTACCCAGGCCCCACGTGCGGTGCACGTGAGGGCCCATGCTCGGGTGGCTGGCTGAGGCTCGGGCCACGTGGCGCCTGTATGTGGTATGTCGGGAGGCTCGGATGACCCGAGCCTGTAGGTTGGGGAAGCGGCTCGGGTCCTCCACGTGGTGTCATCAGGATCGTCCGATCAGGAGGATCGGACGGTGCCTGTACCTTCGTTCTCCTCCGCAGTTCACCGGAGGAGGCGGGGCTCCGGCGAACTGCCCTTGGCTCTGCCTCGCCTCGCGAGGCCTTCTGAAGGTCGTTGAAGCTTTCTGGAGGTCCGGCGAAGGTGTCCAAGCAACGATGAGGCTCCACGGTAGATCAGCGGTGTCTCTCGGTGAAGCCTCGTCGGAGACGAGGAGCTCGAAGGTGCTCCGATGCCAATTTCGGCCATTGAAGATCCTGCAAGTGTTAGTCGATAGCCGAAGCTCCAAGTGATGTGAATGAGTGGGATGGGGGCCTTGAAATGACGGAGATGGAGACCCGTGTTCTTCTTCTCCGGCGAGGTGGTGAAGAAGGTGATCAGAGCATGGGGGGTTCTGGAGAAAGGGCAGGTGGTCGGGGAGGGTGTAGGTGGTCGGGCGGAGATGATGAGGAAGTCGGATGAGGGTGGTGGAGGTTGTAGACAGCGGGATAAATCGGAAAAAATACAAGAAAAAGCTAAGGAGGGAGAACCTCATCGGAGAGGGGAATCCGGTGGTCGATGGGCTTGTGCTGAGCGCCCTGGAAGCGCTCCGGTCGTCGCACGACTCGCTCAGCCAGTGCGAGGTGCTCAACTACCGCCGGGAAGGCGGAGTTTACATGGCGGATATGCCATGGATCTCACCAGGGTTTCGGCCATCTCCGCCTCGATTCATGGTCCCTCCGCTGTCACCGGAGGACCAGAGGCTGAGCCGAAGCCCCATAATGGTGGATGAGCAATGACGGTGGCGGACGAAGGAGATTTATAGGAGGCGGAGGCTGACGTTACAGAGGTGCGGGGCTACTTCGAACGGTGTGTTAATGGAGAGGGGGGTTACGGCAAGGGAAGTGGATGGTGGCGCGAGGAAGACGGAGGGAAGGGCTACGAAGGAGAGGCGTTATGAGAGGGAGAGGTAGCCGGAGATGGCTGCCAAAAAAGGAAGGGGGAGCGGGGGTTAGGCGAGTGGTAACGGCTGGAACGAAGCTTTCGGAGGAAGGAGACGAGTTGTGGGTCGTTGGATCATGTGATCCAACGGCCACAGTACGAGCGTAGGCAGATGGTTGTGATAAGATCCTTAGGATCTGATCGGACGGTTGGCGTTGAGGCGGTGAAGGACGGTTTGGATTGGAAGATGTCGGGGAATCCAATGGTGGTGGATGAGGGGATGACGTGGCAGGTTGTTAGGCATTGGATGGGTTTGTGATCAGACGGTTGATGTTTTAGGCGCTGGTGAACGGCGAGGATTTGATCCAGAGGACGATCGGGCGGCTGAGGGATGAAGCGGGTTTGGAGGGCTGAGATGGACGTGATTGGAGCAGATCCAACGGCCTGGAATGGAGACGGGTGGCCAGAGAAGAAGCGGGCCGCGTGGCGGCTCCAGAGAGCGCCACGTGGCCCAATCAGAATAATTCAAACAAAAATACAAAGAAAACATAAAAGAAATAGTTAGAGGTCGAATTTGGAAAAAGTCAAAACATGAAAGTTGTTCGTCTCGATGAGATCTACAACTTTCATGTTGGTCAAAAAGCCAAAAGAGGTCATCTGTACAAAAGCTATTTTTGGGGGGGTATTTTTAAGGGGGTAAAAACACCAAGTTTGCGGTTTTGAGATCTTTTTGTATTTTTTTATCTTTTTAAGGGTCAGTGAAATATAGACAACTTATCTACCTAATTTTTAGGGGTTTTTGAGTGATAAAATAATTACAGAAAAATAAGGACAATTAAATACAAATAATTAAAGGCTAATTATACACAATATGGTACATGATAAAAATAGAGAATTAGAGGATAATTTTATTGGCTTGTTTAAGCAGGGATTTTAATAAGGAGTTTTTAGCATGATGAATACGAGATTCATCAAGCATAAAGAACGTTCTGAAGTCGTATCCCAGGGGTCAATTGCACCTCCCCCTGACCAGTAATGGGAGAGTGTGTTCCGTCAGCAATTACCACGGAGCGTCCTGTCTGAGTCGCAGTAAAATCATCCAATTGCTTTTTGTCACCACATAAATGGTGTGATGCTCCTGAGTCCATAATCCATTCTGATAGATCTGCTATGTAACAACTAGTAAGTGCATATGTTGTACCTGAAGAGGATGCTGATGCTGAGCCGGCTATCTCTGAAGATCCTGAAGTACCAGTTGGTCCCTGGCTAGGCATGATCTCCCGGAGTCTCGATACTAACTCCTCAAACCTCTGATCCGCAACTAGGGAAGGACCCCCTTCCTGCTGAGCCTGCTCCGCCACACGTGCCGTAGTAGTAGGAAACCCATGCTTAGAATAGCATGTTTCCTCAGTGTGTCCAGTCCTGCGACAGTAGGTGCACGGCTGTCTAGGAGGTCTGTTACCTCCTCCTCGACCACGGCCAGCTCTACCTCTGAAATGGGAGTAGCCTCCTCTGCCGCGAGAAGAAGCCATGGCTGAAGGTGTCGGAACTCCACCATGTGATATGGAGAGTCTGCTCAACCTGCGATAGGCCTCTTCCATAGGTGGTATGGTGGCATTTGTAAGAATCTGTGCTCGGGCGGCATCATACTCCGGATCAAGGGCTGCTAAAAATACTCCAGTCATTACCGAGTCCCTGTACGCTTTGAGCTGCTCCGGTGTAGCTGTCAATGGAATGTATCCGTGTAGCTTCTCAAACATACCCCTCAGAGAGGTGTACAGGGTATGAAGAGGACGCCCGTTCTGCTTCGAGGTAAAGATATCATGCTGGAGTTGTAAGATCTTGGACTCGTTCTTCGCCGGAGAATATGTGGCTGCCAGGATATCCCACATAGCCTTCGCAGTGGGTTGACTCAGAATGTCGTTGGCTATTTCCATGGACACAGTACCGGATAGTCAAACACGCGCATAAGCATCGTCAGCCTCCCATGAGGCATTAACCCCAGTCTAGTCAACCGGTTCCTCTTGTGTGAGGATATGCTTCTTGCCATTGCACTGCATCAGACTCATGAACTGCATGGCCCACAGTTCATAGTTCGTGCCATCCATCTTCACAACGGGTGCTGGACCTTTGAAGGCACCCAGAGATGGAAAGTCTACCTTGTTGTCTGACATGACGACAACAATAACCTGTAACTAGGGTTACACAATCAGATGACAATGTCTACGCGTACATAGACTCAACGTGGGCACGCGCACAGAACATGTGCATTGAAGGAGGCACGGCTAGGGCATATAGTGCACACGCACATGACTTGTGTGCACAGGACTTGCAGAGTCACGCTGAGTTGCACAGGACTTCTAGCATATCACTTCAGTCTTCATGCGCTACAGGCTTCATGCGAAAGGCACAGGCTTCATGCGATGGCGCTACAGGCGATTGAGATAGCGCTACAGGCGATTGAGATAGCGCTACAGACAGGCCGATTGCAGGCGCGAGACCGATGGGCGACTTGCGTTGATCGCGCGCGACTTCAGGCGATGGGCGATGGACGACTTGCGTTGATCGCCAGACAGACTTAGGGCTCGCGCGCGACTTCAGGCGATGGGCGACTTGCGTTGATCGCCATGCCGATGCAGGCGACAGGCCGATGGAGGCCGATTGCAGACTTCAGGCGAGACTTAGGGCGAAACTTCAGGCGCGCGATGGCGATGGCGCAGGCGCACAGGGCGCGAGAGGCGCGAGATCGCCAGGCACGAGGCGCGAGGTTCCCCGATGCGCGATAGGTCGCAGGATGGCGCACAGGCGCGAGGTTCCCCGAGCGAGGGGGCCGCCGCCTGCTGGGTCACCGCCCGCTGGGAGTTGCGCGGAGGGGAGACGATCGGAGAGGAGGCGCCGATCGGAGGGGAGGCGCTGATCTCGAGATGGAGAGAGAGAGAAGGGTGGCGGGTGGGGTAGGGTTAGGGTTAGGGTTCAAGAACTCCGGCCTAGGACCGTCGCTCTGATACCATGTTAAAGGGAATGAATGAGATAACTTTAATCAAATCCTAGAGCTCTCTTATATAGGAGAAAAGCTCTATGGGTAAATTACAGAAAAGGGACAATTATAAAGAAACAAATAACATAATTACTCTAACAAATTTAAATGAGTGCAAAAAAATAGTTAAGGATTTTCACGGGGTGCAAAAGATAATGATTTTTGGAGAAAATTTGGACTGGGGTTATCCTAGTCAGCCATGTAATCCTACCCGTACGTCCCGTGTGGTTGCATTAGTTAATGGATGAGAAGAAGTCTGCACAGGGGTGTTTCTGCGTGAATGGTTGTTGAAGAAAAGTTCCAGCATATTGAAATTTCTTTGGCGCGCCCCGCAGTCACGCGGGATTTGCTGAGCCCCCACACGATCACTTGCTAATTTGAACATGTACATCTAGTACTCCTTATGAATAACTATATTCTTTTACATAGTATATGATTAGATTTTTTATGAGCATTTGAAGAAAGAAAGAAAAGCTTTCTAAGCTCTGATTTTCTTGTGCTTTCAAATTGCAGTGAATAGACAGCTTAGAGGTTTACTACTTGACAATCGTTTTGGTTTCTTTCGATGGATTTTTACCTTACATGCATGGAGGTAAATAACCAATCAGCACACGATTTATGTGGCAGTCGTCTTCAAGACGGAGAAGAGCACGGTAATGACCATCTAATACTAATATACTATATCATTGGCTGCTAGATTTTTCTCTCTGTGGTGAAACAGAGGATGGATGCATATAGTATATACAAGGAAACTGGTGAAATGTCTAACCACCCAAAATCTGTTCAACACAAAACAATAAATCAATGCTCAACATCAAGTTGGGCAAGGATGCCAATCATGCCTAATAAGAATCTGATCTGATAATAGGCAAGCAGAGATGGATGGTATCGATCTTCTCTCTGATAAATTGTTGATCCATTTCAACATGCTTGGTATGAACATATCGGATCTACTTGTTTGCAAGATTGATAGCAATCCTGCTCAAGGTTGCAAAAGTCAATATAGTTGGTATCCATTCAAACAAATCATTGAAGGGATTTTTACCCGGCAGACCCTGTGATCTTTTGCAATTACCGCTACGACCTCTGAAACATCCTAATTCCTCTGTCGACCCCGTAAACTTGCTCCGTCTTACCCAATAAACCCTGCCGTCAATTTTAACTATATTTGAGTCAAAGACTTGAGTTAGTCTTGAGTTAACCTAACTAATTTGCCATCGAACGGTTAGGATTCGTCGAAATAAAATAAACAATAAGAAAAAAAATCAAAATCGTAACGCGGCAGGGAGGAGGGCCTCCAACCCGAGGGGAGGGGGCAAAGCGGCGGCGGTCGGGGGTCCATCGTCGGTCAGGGGCATAGGGGGCGGGGGTCCGAGGGAGGGGGAGGAGCAGCGGCGCGGGGGGTCGGGCGAAGCAGCAGCGCGCGCGGCAGCCTCCATCGTTCAGGGGAAGGGGGGGCTCCATCGCGAGGGCTCCATCGTCGGCAGGGACGCGAACGGGAGGGGGGAGCGAGGAGGCGGCGGCATCCATCGTTCGGGGGGAGGGGGGGAAGCAGCAGCGCAGGGGTTGAGGGTGGGTGGCGACACCACCCCAATTCAAACCCTCCAAGCTGTCGCTCCTCTGTTTCCCAGATGCCCCCCTCCCCATTATCCCCACCACACCAATCCCCATTCCACAGCAATACATGGCTCGCGTGAGGAGATCTTGGCTCTTCACATGCCTCCTCTTCTGGGTCGCAGCCTTCTTCCTGCTGCTGCAAGGTTGGTGCCTCCCCACTCCCCAGGTCTTGCAGCAGCCCTGCACTGATGTTGCAGTGGAAGAATCCCGCGTACGGTGGAGGGAGAAAGATGCTCGTATCGACCACCTTCGACTTCTCTCCATTCCGG
Organism: Ottelia alismoides; assembly: GCA_037367405.1. Classification (NCBI taxonomy): domain Eukaryota; kingdom Viridiplantae; phylum Streptophyta; class Magnoliopsida; order Alismatales; family Hydrocharitaceae; genus Ottelia; species Ottelia alismoides. The sequence continues at coordinate 136,536 of JAZKJV010000934.1, forward strand.
GCCCCGCAGCACCAGCACCACCACCGGCATCGAGACCACACGCGAGAGGTCGATCCGAGGTACGGGGTGGAGAAGAGACTGGTGCCGACAGGGAGGAGGAGAAGCAGCAGCGCAGGGGGTGGGGGTGGGTGGCGAAGCAGTAGAGCGCGCGGGGGGGGGGGGGGTGGAGGGGGAGGGTCGGGGTGTGCAGGGAGCACATCGCCGGGGGAGGAGGGGGGACAGCGGCGACGAGGAGGAGGGGGGAGCAGGGAGCACATCGCCAGGGGGGAGGGGGGGGACAGCGGCGACGGGGAGGAGGGGGAGCAGGGAGCACATCGACCGAGGGGGGAGGAGCAATTTGGCTGAGGGGAGCAGCAGGTCGGTGGGGCGGCGGGGGGGGGGGGGCAGCATCACTGGAGAGGATGGTAGAGTAACTGGGGGGGTCCTCCTATGATGGAGTGGCACTCCATGTAAATTTAATAAACAAAATGGGTATAATATAAATGAATATAACAGAATCTGATTAATTTTAACGGGTCAATTAACGGGCCTTAACCGCAGGGTCTGTAGGATAAGAGTTAGCAACTTTACGGGGTCGGGGGAGGAATTAGGATGTTTCAGAGGTCGTAGCGGTAATTGCAAAAGATTACAGGGTCTGCCGGGTAAAAATCCCATCATTGAATAAGGATTAATCAACAGTAAGGAGACTAACAAGATTTAGTCGGTTTTGTATTTTTTTATGGATTTTTACCCGGCAGACCCTATAATCTTTGTCAATTACCTCCACGACCTTTGAAACTATCTAATTCTCCCCTCGACCCTGTAAACTTGCTAACCCTTACCCTACAGACCCTGCGGTTAACTCCCATCAATTCACCCGTTAAATTTAACCGGATTCCGTGGAAAGGAGGTGCGAATTGTCCTCTTTGTTTGATAAATTTACAAAAATAGCGTCTTCCTCCACCTCCTCTTCAATACCCTCTCTCCCTCCAACCTCCCTCCCTCCAATGTAGTTGAAGCTCGGGTCTAACACATGATCGTTCTACGGTTCCTCGTCCTTGTTCAAGATCAGCTCATACCGGGATCTTGGTCTAGTTCCGGTGAAGAATCACTGTGAAGGGTCTATGTTCCAGCCACTGTGTTCACTGCTTGGGAATTCGGCAAAGGATGTTCAGATGCTACTGTAAGATCAGTGGGTTAAATGAGATCTTTAGAGGATCTTGCCAACCGAAAATATTCCGAGAAACATGGCTCCGAAGTTTGCCTGAGCGCCCTGACCAGTGCCATCGCCCCGAGCCCTGTTCCCAGCCCCGACCAGAGCCCTCCACCTCGAGCCCTCCGTCCCGCCTCGACCAGAGACTCCGCCTCGACCAGATCCTCTGCCCCTAGCCCTTCGCCTCGCCCCGACCAGAGCCCTCTGCCGTCCGTCCCAAGCCCTTCCACGCCCCCGCCCGTCGCCCTGGAGCCCTGGCCCCTGCCACTATCTCCATGCCGCTTCGAACCCTTCCCCCCACCCTGAGCCCTGTTGCCCCCGCCCCTCTCCAGAGCCCTACCACCGTCCTGAGCCCCTGTCCTAAGCCTTGCCACACCCTCCTTGCCCTCTCCCCCAATCCTGCCGGAGATTCGGATGTGTCTGCTGGAAGTCACGCTTCTCTAGGGAGGAGAGGTGCAGCGTACGGTGGCGCCGCCTAGCATGGGGAGGGGGGGGGGTTGTCGCCTGGAGAGGCCTTCGTCATGGACATCGCTAGGAGGAAGGGCGAGCGAGGTGCTCTGGTGCGGCTAGGGCCTGATCGCGTCGTCGCTTGAAATGCAGCTCCGCCTGGAGCATGTGCGCCCTAACCCTGGTAACCTCCTCTCTGGCCTATGGAAAGAACATGAGGGTGGAATATCCACCGTTGGATTTCCAATGATTAGATTAACTCAAGACTGACTCAAGCAATTGATTCAAATAAAGTTAAAACTGACGGCATGGTCTGTTGGGTAAGACGGAGCAAGTTTACGGGATCGAGGGAGGAATTAGGTAGTTTTAAAGGTCGTGGAGGTAATTGACAAATATTATAGGGTCTGCCGGGTAAAAATCCTTTTTTTAATTATACAAATAATTTCTATATATAAATTCTTATATGTTTATATAGATTTATGCATTTTTATACAAACATAATAAAATAAAAGAAATAATTCAATTAAATTCAACATTAAGCATTAAAAAGAAATAAAAATAAAATTTAACTACGCAAAAATCGATCGACTAATCAGTCTAGCCAAACAGTTAACCGTGTGGACTCGTCAACCCACTAATGTCTAATCCTACCGACTAGGTGGCTGACCAACTATTAACCGAGTAATCAATGGTCAATCGACCACCCTACCGACTCGACTAGTCGAGCTAGTCACATGACTTCTGCAACTATGGCCTTATTATCACAATAGAGGTTTAGTGTAAGGTATCTATATTACTAAGTATAATTTAAACATGCAGTATTTATGCAACCCCAAGTAATACTATACGATACCCAAACTCGACATTAGGTCCAACACGCAGTGTATGTTTCTTGCTTGTACACATAATGAATTTTCCTTCAAGGTAAATTGAAAACAGAAGTAGAGCAACAACCATCACAATCCAACAAGTCACCATCCGTACATACCTTCTTCGAAAAGCATGAGAAGAAGAGTACTTCCTTTAAAATATACTCAACCCATCCCTTAATTAGGAAGTTTTATTCTAATAAAGGTATCGGAGCTTCTCCAAGTCATTGATCCTAAATTCAGTAGCAAGTTTGGCCTTCAAGTGCTTCTTTTCACTATTATCACATGTGATAATTACGTCCTCAACATAAAGTATAATCAAGACAAGTTTATCGAAGATTCATTTAACGAAAAGGATGTAATCAAAGTTTCCTTACTTGCAATCGTGATTCTTCATTTTTTGATTAAAAAATAATCAGCATTTCATTCACATGAGATAACAAAAAGATAAAAATTTTGTCGACATCATACAGAGTGCTTACATAAAGGACACCCACATGTTTCAATGTGTCATGAATAACCAAGAAGCAAAAATTTAAAAAAAAAACCTCAAGAAGAACATTTAAGATCCATTTTTTGGTGTGCAGATGATTGCTTGAAACAAACACATACGCCAAGCTAACTAGAGTTTTTAAGATTACTGAAAAGATCAGATGAATCGCAACCACCGTGCCGTATAAAAAGATTCCAGTTCCAGTCATCGTCCTTAGATGGGGTTCTTGCTTGGAGAGCAGATTTCCTGTTTAGGCAGCCTTGGGTGGGCTTTTGACTCAAAGCCTGGTGGAGTAGCGAGGTCTGAAGGAAAATATGTCAAATTTAGGGATTTTTAACCAACAGACCTTATAAACTTTGTCAATTACCTCCTCGACTTTTGAAACAACCTAATTCCCTCTTCGACCTCGTAAACTTGCTAATCTTTACCTTACAGGTTATATAGTTAACCTCCATCCATTTACCCGTTAAAACTAACTGGGTTCCGTTATGTTATTTTACATTATACCCATTTTGTTTATCACATTTACATTGAGTGCTCCTCATCTCCCTTTCCCCACCCATCACCCACCTACCTCCTCGACATCCGCTACCCTCGCCCTCCTCCAGGTCTGCCGCCCTCGGCGCCTCGCCTTCCTCCTCCCCGACCTCCTCCTCCTCCTCCAGGTCTGCCGCCTCATCCCCCTCCATTACCTCCTCCATCCCTGCTCCCCTCCTCCCCCGCCTCCGCCCACAACCCCACTCCCCTCCTTCCCCACCTCCACCTGCAGTAGGGGCCCCTGCTCCCTCCCTATCCACCGCTTCCTCCACCCCCGCTCCCCTCCTCCCCCACCTCCGCTGCAGCAGGGGTTCCCGTCCCTTCCCCCTCAACCGCCTCCTCCACCCTTGCTCCCCTCCTCCTCGCCTCCGCCAATAGCATTGCTCCCCTCCTCCCTCGCCTCCATCCACAGCAGGGGCCCCTGCCCCCTCCCCCTCCACCATTGCTTTCCTTGCCATTTAATTTAACCTCGTATGCATAACCTTCTCGATCCAACAATTGAAATTACGTTAGAATAAATATGCAGACATGGCATGATCTGGCTTCATAGTACTTAACTCAATTAACTCCTCATATTTCTTGGTTAAGTGTGTTGTTATTCCCTCTGATTTATCGTGTCGATCGTTGAAGTATCTATTAACTCTGAGAAAAATTGTTAAGATCATCAATATAATAGGCAGACCACGAGATCCTCCCATGACTCCGTTGAAACCTTCGGATAAATTTGTGGTCATGTGTGTTGGTTATTATCCGCTCCCAAAAATAAAGAAAAAGGGGATGGAGGTTGTTGAACAATTATCTCCTTGGGGACCTATTTGCAACAGGAGTAGAATTTGTGTTTCCTATTCCAAATAGGACTGGGAGGAGAAAGAGGAGGCAAGAGTAATATAAATAAGACCCCATGCATAGTATTGGGGATCATCCCAACTCAAGCATCTCTCCATCTCTTCTCTCTTAGTGCTCTCTCCCCAAGCAAGGAGAGAAGTAGCCCACGCAAGGCGTGAGGAGCAAGTCCGTGCAAGGCACGAAGTGCTAGCCCACAGGGGCGCGGAGAGAAGTCACATCCGCGAGGAGCGTCTACATCGGAGGTACGAGGAGCATCCGTCAGGGAGGTCCACTCTCGAGGAGGGGCATCATGTGATGAGGAGAAGCAATGGTATCGTGTTCTCCAAGTACAAGGTGATGAGCCTCAGTTTTGTTGGGCAACAAAACTGAGAAGACACTGTGCCCTCTCATTTATCCGGCCTAATGGATTTTGTTGCGGGTCGTCGTGTCCCGTGGGGTTTTCTCCTCTCTCACATCAAGGAGGGTTTTCCCACGTAAAATTTCTCGTCTCTCTGTGGTTGCTTGATTATTGTGCTATGATTATTTTTCTTGGTTTTCGTGTGGGAAACGTTCTGTTGTTAGTCATACTTTGCATGATGGGTTTAGGGAACCCCTCGATTTCCCAACAAGTGGTATCAGAGCTCGCGTTGTCAAGATGAGGAAGGATGACGAAGGCACGGTGATCAAGATGATGAGCATGAACTGACAAATATTGAAAATCAAGATGGAGGACATCTTGTATTGCAAGGACCTCCATGATCCGGTGGAAGGAGAAACAACCAAGCCCAAGAGCATGTCCGTTGGTGACTGAATGAAGCTGAACAAGAAAGCAGTCGGTACCATCCGGAAGTGGCTGGACTTATCAGTATTCCACCTGTCGTAGAAGAAACATATGCAAAGAAACTATGGGAGAAACTAGCAGAGCTCTATGAGCAAAAGATGGCCACCAACAAGGCATTCTTGATTCAGAAGTTGGTGAATATGAAGTACAAGGACATGGTGAAGGTTGCTAAGCATTTTAATGAGTTTCAACGTCTCATCAATCAATTGAGTACCATGAACATGATGCTAGATGATAACTGCATACGCTTCTTCTACTGGGTTCCCTATCAGACAGTTGGGAAACCCTGGTGATTACCGTGAGCAACTCCCGCTATAGACGGTAAGCTGATCATCCTTATGGTCAAGAGCAGTCTCCTGAATGAAGAAATCAAACGACGATCATCCAGAGAGTCCTCTTCTTCACATGTGTACACAATTGAAAGAAGAGGCAGGCGAAACAGCGGGGGAAATCACGAGAGAGACCTAGGAAGAAGTCCAAGGATAGAGGAAAGTGCCATCGTTGCAACAAGCTTGATCACTGGAAGAGAGACTGTAGAGTCTTAGAAAGACAGACAACAGAAGCCAAAAAGAATCAAAAGAAAGATGAAGATGAGAACATTGCTGTAGCAGCAGCTGATGACGATGATGATCAGTTGGTTCTTACTATTCATGAACAATGTCTACATACAGGGAATGACTCTGAGTGGGTCGTCGATACGACCGCCTCCTACCACGTGACTCCACACAGGGAGTTCTTCACTTCTTATACAAAGGGAGATTTTGGGAGAGTCAAGATGGGGAACAACAGTTACTCCAAGATCATTGGCACATGTACCATCTCAGTTCAGACTGATATTGGATGTGCAATGACTCTACAGGATGTCAGGCACGTTCCTGACTTGTAGCCTAGCATCATATCCGGATCTCAACTGGATAGGGAGGGCTACCATCTGATGTTTGGAAACAACAGATGCAAGATCAGTGATAAACACGAAAATCAAGGGGTCTAAATAGTGTTTCACACAAGGCGGAGACAACCGTGTCGCTGCGGCGACCCTCAGTGATTCTCGTATTTAATCAACAATTAACCCACACTAGAAATATCAAGAAATGACAAGCAAATGTGAAGTTAAAATTTATTTTTAACTCTACATAAATGGTGTATAGAAGCAAGTACGTAGGGAGTTCAAACACAGGGAGCAAGGCAGGGTAGATCCACAAGTGTGTGTGCAAATGTGATTGTATGTCTACACTATGCAATGCAAAAATTTTTTGTGGGCTTTTAATTTTTAATTTTTTTATTTAATTTTTAATTTTGTATTTTGATTTTTAATTTTCTGATTATATAATTTCTTTTTTTTATATTTTATATTTTTTTAATTTTCTTTTTCAATATTGGAATAAATAAACTCTATAATAAAAGAGAGGGTAGAGTATTTACAAAAATATGCAAAAATGCTCAAAAATTCAGAAATAAAATATTTTTGATCTTTTTATGATTTTTTACTGTTTTTGTGATTTTTAGGTATTTTTCAGAATCTTTTTGAAATTTTTAAAAGGCAAAATAAAGGAAAATAGAGAATTAGCTACTGGCTGTGAGTAAAATATGAAAGAAAAATATCAAACAACCACAAAAATTTTCCAAACTAATTTTAAAACAAAAAGATAAGAAAATATAGAACCTATAGAAGTTGAGTTTGCATTTTTTTGGAGTTTTCTTTAATTTTTTAGAATTTTTTGAAGTTTCAAGATGTTTTCTAATTTTTAAGGTTTTGGTTTTGAATTTTTTAGTGATTTTTGGACTGACACTAAAATAGGATAAAATACGCAGTAGGTAATTTTTTTGGAATTTTTCTAAGTGTTTTAATATTTTTTGGTATTTTCTAGGCTAGACAGTACTGAAATGGCATGTTTTTTATTTTTAATAAATATAAAAATGCAACAAAAATAAAAACTACAAATATAGCGTGAACAAGAGCTTAATGTGATTTTTTTGGGATTTTGTTGGAATTAATATGATGCCTTAAATAAATAGAGCAAGCAAGCAAAAATTCACAGCTTGGCAGGGGTATAAGTGCAAATATTAAAACATCCAGGGGCATGCATGCAATTTTCCCACAAAATAATACACTGAATAATTAATTTAAAGGACCAATTCCAAATTCTCAAACCCGGGAGGGCACAAGCGCAAAATGTCCCCCAGGGCGCGTGACTTGCACGCGCCTAGGAAGGACTGGTTCGTAATATCCAAAATACCCGGGGGCCAACTTGCAAAAAGCCCACACCTCACGTGAACAGGTCACGTGAGGTGACGTGGCGGAGGACCGAGTTGCAAATAGTACAAGTTCAAGGGCCTAAAGTTAAATTTTGAAAACTTTTAACACAACATATGAAAGTTTAAGGGTTTTAAACTAAATTACAAACATGCCAGGGGTTGAGTCGCAAAATAGCCCAGCTGCTGCACGATCCGACGACCCTGGGCTCCTCACTAATCCACGTGTCAGCGCCAAAATGCCCGATACCGTTTCGGCCTGGACGCTCCTGATTAGATCTTGCGGTGGAGATCGACGGCTGGCGACGAGCACGATCCTACGGTCACTACTGTTATGGAAGATCATGGGCTGATCGGACGGCAAGGAGAGGTCGACGATGAACAGGGAAGAACTCGCCTCGAGGCGAGTTTTCCACGCCCAGATCGCCCTCCTCCGTCACGAGTTGTCGCTCAAAATTGCCCAGGAGGCTTCCTGGAAGGTCCCTGGTTCGACTGGGGGCTTCAAAAAGATCGGAGGAACTCCAGCATGCACCAGCAAGGTCAGAGAAGCAGAGGCCCTCCAGTTACCTCGACCGGCCTTCAAAATTACCCCTAGATGCCCGCTGAGGCTCTTGGACCTGCAAAACCAAGTGACACCGTCGAGGGCAAAATGCCTCGACGGCTTGCGAAGCAGATGGTGGTGGTGTGACGGCGAAAATAGTGTGACGCGAAGTTGGCCGAAGATAGCTTCGGCGAATGATCGATTGAGCGAATCGATAGGCGAGAGACAGTGATTAAGATGGCTTGATGGCCCTAACACTGCGGTGAATAAAAAGGGAAAGGAGATGCAGGGAAATGGGTACCTCAAGGGCTAGATCCTGAGGTTGAAAAGACCTCAACGGCGAGGCTCGTCGGAGGTGTGGAACACACCCAGGTCGTGTCGATCCGCCGCCTTGAAGAGGGAATCTTGGAGCTGTCACCTCCGAGACGCTCGAGCGAGTCCAAGGGGGGTCAAAACTGGATGATTTGCGGTTCCCCTTTGAATAGAAATTCAAATTCGCTTAAGTAGGGTTGACGGACAGGGCTCATAGAACGATCCGTCGAGAGCACGTCAGTAATCCAGGGCTCGAGATAACACGAAGGCGTGTATGACGAATCCCTGAGGATCAAAAGTCGCGAAGAACACATCGCAAAAAGATGAATGGGGGCAGCCTCGAAAATTCCGAGAAATAGGCAAAAAACCCAACATTCTGACAGGAACAGTGGGGGTCTCGGTCAACTGTCAAACCCACCTGGTTGGTCTACGTGGACCAACCAGGAAAAACCTGCAAAAATTATTTAATTAAATCAAATAAAAATAGTAAATGGTATTATTAAATCTAGGTTATTAAATAAAAAAATATTTATTATTTTATCTAGTATTTTATGGTGATTTTTAATTATTTTTTGGAGGTATATATTTACAACTTGTCTTTTTAGTCCTATATAGGTACATATACCTATGTAATTTATTAATTTATTTTTATTTGATATTTTTAATTTATTTAATTATATTTATTATTTTATAAAATTATAAAATACTTTTATATACTTAATTATATTTTTATTTTAATTTTCTGAATTGTTTTATGTACTTAATAAAATAAAAGTATGTATTGTATAGGTATAAATATAGGTCCTATACCTATGTGTAATATATAGGTATTTTTATTTTAGATTCCTTTTGGGTTTTTCTTCTGATTTTAATGTACATATATACTATAAATAATATTTACAAAATTATAAAAATATAAAAATATAAAAATAATGATTAAATAATAAATTGAATATTTTAATCTGTACAAGTATACAATGAGGGTCCAAAACTCAACTTTCCAACCGTAGCTCCGCCAAATGCGAGACCACCACCATTTAAATAGATTATTTTATTCTATATACATTTAAAGTGAATTTGCTGCATTTGGAGTTTTCATTTGTGAGATACGGGTCTGGGAAGTTGGGATTCTGGATTATTATTCAGACCATAACTTTTTATCTGTACATTATTTTTGAGTGAAATAAATTTTGTATTTTCTACATAAAATTATCTACAACTTTCATATACAAAGTTTCTTTATTTGATGTATAAAAAGTGGAACCCAAAAATAGGTCCCAAAATGAATAAAGAATGAATTAAAAAGTATAGGTATTTTGACTGTATCTGGCCCTTATCTCCCCCTACTTTATTCCTTGTCGACCTATTCATCAAGATGCCTAGGTCTCGGGGTTTCGGGTCATAAAATATTTACAATATTTTATTCTTTTTCTTTTCTTTTATTTATTCTATAATTTTAGCTTTAATTACAGTATTTTATATACTATTTACATGTACATGCATGAATGCTAATATGCTTTATTTAATGCTATTTACAGACATTTGCTAGGGTTTTTGAGGTCAAAATGATAGAATAAAGATGATGAAATGTGGATTCATCAATCAGCAAGGGCTCACTTATTATGGCCAGATGTAGGTTGTGTTGTACGCTCTACAAGACTCGGGTGAAGGTCATGGATGATAGCGTACATGCTAGTGAGGCTGACACATCATATCTCTAGCATCGTCGACTCGGACACATGAGCCAAAAGGGCTTACAACTTTTGAGCAGGAAGGAGTTGATACCATGTCACACTGATATAATGCTATCACCTTGTGATTCATGTGTGACTGGAAAGAACAAGAGTGCATCTTTCAAAACCATATCAAAGGTGAAGGAAGACCTTCTGCAGATGATTCACTCCGATGTGTGTAGTCCCAGGACATAGCATCTTTGAATGGAAACAAGCATTTTCTGACCTTCATTGATGATGCATCAAGGAAGGTATTGGTCTATATGTTGAGGATGAAGGATCAAGTCTTGGTTGCTTCAGGAAATTTCATGCCATGGTGGAGCGTGAGACATGCAAAGTATTGAAGTATATGTGCACACACAATAGAGGGGAGTAGACCTCTTACAGCTTTTAGAGCTACTGTGCAGAGCACCCTCAAGCAGGAAAGGACAGAACCCAGTACACCCTAGCACAATGGTGTCGCTGAACGGATGAATATGATCATTCTGGAGAGAGTTCGCTGCATGCTGAGGACATCGAAGTTGTCCAAGACCTTTTGGGCTGAGGTGGTTCGGACTGCCTGCTACTTGATTAATCGATCTCCATCTGTTCCTTTGAATTTTCAGGTCCCTAAGTGCATTTGGTCTGGGAAAGATCCCCCATATGCTCACATAAGGGTGTTCGGATGCAAAGATTATGCATTTATACCAAAGAAACAGAGGAAGAATCTTGATGAAAAGGTAGTGCCCAACATTTTTATTGGCTATGGAGTTTTGGAGTTTGGATACCGACTTTGGGATCCAAAGAAGAAGACCATTACCAGAAATGAAAATGTGATTTTCTATGAGAAACAGACTTTGGCTGAGGATGACGATGGTGATGTTGACTCGGATGGGATTGCAATGGATGATGACAACGACGAGGAATCAAATCCTTCTCTAGTACCAAGTACAGATGGATAAGATGCATAGCCAGAACAGCATGAGCCAGATGCAGACGTCGCTGCTGTAGGTCCAGGGGATCATGGGCAGGGGGAGCAACCTCATCAAGAAGCAAATGCAGCAGAGCCTCATGTTAGGAGATATGGGAGGGCACATCATCCATCATCCCGCTATCCTACTTCCTAGTACGTGATGTTGACTGATCGTGATGAGCCATGCACTTTTGAGGAGGCACATGAGCATAAGGAGAGAAATCATGGGCAGAATGTAATGAATGAAGAGATGCAATCTCTAAAGAAAAATCGTACCTATGAACTTGTTGAGCTTCTTGCAGACAAGAGAGCGCTGAAGAACAAGTGGATCTACAAGCTGAAGTCAGATGATGGTGGCAAGCAAATGAAGTACAAGACCAAATTGGTTGTGAAGGGATTCAACCAAAAAGAGGGCGTGGACTACGATGAGATATTCTCACCACTTGTGAAGATTAATTCTGTGAGAGTGGTGCTAGGCCTTATTGCAAGCCTGGATCTTGAGCTAGAGCAGATGGACGTGAAGACTTTTTTTCTTCAGGGTGACCTAAAGGAAGAGATCTACATGGAGCAACCACGTGGATACCAGGAGAAAGGAAAAGAGCACATGGTTTGCAGATTGAGAAGCTTGAAGCAAGCCTCTAGACAATGGTACTTGAAGTCCGATGCCTTTATGCCGAAAAAGAACTTCAAGAGTAGTACAACAGATCCATATGTGTACATTCGACATCTTCCCAATGGTAGGTTCATTATCCTATTGATCACGTGGATGACATGCTGATAGTTGGTCATGATTCTGGATTGATTGCAAAGCTCAAAAGGGAAATCCAGGGAATTTGAGATGAAGCGTGTGGGCAAGGCAAGCAACATGCTTGGGATGCAGATCACTTGTGACAGGAAGAAGCACATGTTGTGGTTGTCACAATAGAAGTATGTTGAACGCATTCTGGAGTGATTCAACATGAAGAATGTGAAGCCTACCAGCACACCCCTTGCCGCTCATTTCAAGTTGACGAAAGAGACATGTCTGTATGCTTCTGAGAAGAAAGCTGAGACGATCAAGATTCCTTACTAATCTACAGTTGGAAGCCTTATATATGCCATGGTTTACACCAGACCCAACATTGCTCATGTCGTGGGCGTAGTGATTAGATTCATGTTGAATCCAGGGAAGGATGGAAAGCTGTGAAGTAGATTCTGAGATACTTGAGAGGGACCTCAAATATGTATCTGATGTTTGGGAGGTCAGATCCCAAACTCTGTGAATACGTAGATGCTGACATGGCAGGAGATGTAGATCATAGGAAATCGACTTCGGGATACATTTTCACATTTGTAGGGGGAGCGATTTCGTGGCAGACCAAGTTGCAGAAATGCATTGCACTCTCAACGACTGAAGTTGAGTACATTGAAATAGCAGAAGCAGGGAAAGGAGTGTTGTGATTACAATGATTTCTTGGTGAACTTGGATGCGAAGACAACGAGATGATTATCTTCTGTGATAACCAGAGCGCCATTGATTTGAGCAAGAGCACCATTCACCCTGCTCGCACAAAGCATATAGACGTGCGATATCATTGGCTGAGAGATGATATTGACAAGAAGCATCTCATTCTGAAGAAGGTCCACATAGATGAAAATCCATCAGATATACTAACGAAGGTTGTGACTCGTGACAAGCTGTAGCTCTATAGAGAGCTGAGCAGTGTCATCTCTCAGTGATCATCTTCTTGGTGACATCTCCCCATTGGGACCATAGGGGGAGGTTGTTGGTTATTATCCGCTCCCAAAAATAAAGAAAAAAAGGGGATGAAACAATAATCTGATTTTATTCTTGTAACCGAGCCTCAGTTTTGTTGGGCAACAAAACTGAGAAGACATTGCGCCCTCTCATTTTTCTGGCCTAGTGGATTTTGTTGTGGGTTGTCGTGCCCCATGGATTTTCCCCTCTCTTACATTAAGGATGGTTTTCCCACACAAAAGTTCTCGTCTCTCTATGGTTGCTTAATTATTGTGCTACGATTATTGTTCTTAGTTTCCCGTGTGGGAAACGTTCCGTTGTTAGTCATCCTTTGCAAGACATGTCGATATCCATTGTCTTGACTTAACGCTCAGTAACTCTGATCACCATTATTCTGTGACACGATCTGCTCAAAGGCATCCTTATTGAGAATGCTAATATCTCGCATCATGCTATTAAGCTTATTTTCGCACGGCTCTTCCCCAGCATCATAGAATCGAATTAGAATAGAGTGATTCTTGTGTCCAGCCCTATCAATATTTGCACACATATGACGAAGAAAATAGCAATGACTGAATCCCTCTTCAGGTGGAAATAAACCACTTACACTATCATTCAAACCAAGAAACTGATCACTGATGAAGCATATATCCTTCTGATCAATAATTTACCTAACCAAATTCAGAACCATCTCCATGCAACAATATTCTAATTCTTCTCTGCAATAGCAAATGCGAGATGAATGAAACCTTGATTCGCATCGATGACGGTGGCAACACACATATGACCAGCATATCTCCCGTACAAATATGTTCCATCAATACTTAAAACTGGACGACAAAAATCTAAATGCTCTACGACATGGACCAAATGAAACAAACAATCTCTTGAAATGTACATGGGTCGTGGTTTCACCTAGCTCTGTTTGAAACCATGTATACGTTCCATGATTGTGTCGTTCTCATACACGAATGAATCCCTGGATATTACAATAATACACATTCTCTCATTCTCATAAATAATATCCATTTCACATCTTCTTGTATTCCAATATGTCATGTAGTTAATCTCTGTCTGCAACTCATATTTTATTTTATACATAATTGTAGTCATGGTTATACTAACTTGTGTTATAAATGAGGATAGTATATATTGTGCTACAAACACCGATGTGCATTGGCAGTGTTTGAGTAAGAGAACAACTTTCCAGCATGTGCTTTCCTCTATATCCTGAAACATACCAATCTCCACGAGATTTCCTCTTAGATGCATGTAAACGCAATCCACAGTCGTCATAAATACATACAACAATAAAGATTTGCTTGTTTGAGGCTTTCGGCTTATATTGGACATGATTTTTCATACTTCATTTTTGAAGGTCATATTGCAAATATAATAAAATAGGAACATTGTTGGATGCCATATCTAAAGATATATTACAAAGATTGATGATTAGATATGGTTCATGAATAAAAGAACATTATCAATACAATTAGTAATTTTTTTATTTTCATGAAGCTTGAAACACTTATTCTACTTAACATATTAAGTAAATCCTCCCAAGTTTTCATTCAAAAAAGTAAAAAAACAATGGAAAAATAGATCGGATGCAGGGAGTTTCCTACACCGCAAAGTGCGAGTTCCCCGTCCCCAATTATATATATGTTTATTGTCTCAGGATTATACTAAATTAGCTTAACCGCAGATTATGATCAAGAACAATAACAAAGAAACAAACAATAATAGCGGAAATTGAAGGGGGGGGGGGGACCGACCTACACATGTAGATAGATAGGTACAGAAAAAATGAATAAGAAAAAGAGTTGGAAATTGGCATTGTCGTGTTCCCACATCCTCCACAGTACCTACCGGTGCATAAGAATTAAAAACCTTAAGGGCCCGTTCGATAGGAGAATAAGCAGGAATAAGGATGGAGAATAAGGAGAATAATGGTCTATTCTCCGTTCGGCTGAGGGATAAGAATAAGGAGAATAATGTGAAGTAAATGTAGGTAAGGTGGGATAAAGATATGAATAAGAGTGAAATAAGATGGAATAATGGGGAATAGTCGTACTACTGGAAACCGTGTCGGAAGGAAAATTGACCCCTTATTCCAGGACCTATTTTTCAACCAAACAAGACCTAAGGAAGTTTTATAGTAAGAGTTAATTGGTATAGAAGACCTTATTTAACCATGCTTGGAGTCGTATTCAAGTTCGATTATTTTAGATTCAGATCATGCACGATTCAAACTTCTACCTGGATCATCTTATGTGAGCAATGGACATGAGCAGTGGAATGTCCTCCATGTAGGGGACATTCCAAGAGAGACAGTATGGCAGAATATATGCCTGCCGTCCATGGGAAGAATAAGCTGCTTAGTTTCATCTGAAACGAGCAATGGGCGGGATATTAGTACCAATTCTGCAAAAGAATGTCGTACATGACGACAAGGGCCCACAATCTCACATTTTCCCACGAAAAGAAGGGCTGCCTCTTTCTCTTTTTTTCCCTCCCTTTAAATTTCAAAACACCAAACGGCCACCTCCCCTGCTCAGTTCTTCTCAAGGTTACACACCTCAGAGCCACGCGTCCTTTGACCTCCCGCCTCCTCACCAATCCCAACCCATCTGCTCCTTCCACTCCCCAACGTCACGCCCCCACCGACCTAACAATTCCGCTGCGAATGGGTGGCTCCAGCAGGTGGGTGAAGTCCCTCGTTGGCCTCAGGAAGGCTGACGTCGTCCACGAACAGGTGACGGAACCCACAACCCACGTCGAGTTTTGCTCTTCTTCTTGGCCTTTCTTGGTGTCTCCTCTCCGTGTCTGAATTGGGTTCTTGCAGGAGAAGTCGAGTAGTGCGGGGAAGAGTGGAAGGTGGAAGCTGTGGGGGAGCTCGTCTGGTGATTTGAGCACGCTTTGGAAGGGAGGGAGAGGGAGTAGGAAGACGGCGTCGGAGGTTTCCGATGGTTCCTCGGCTGCGGGTGACGCGTTCAGTATTGTGTTGGCGGCAGCGGCACGCGCGAGGCCGAGGGAGTTCAAGGTGCTGAGGAGGGAGTGGGCAGCCATCAGGATTCAGACGGCTTTTCGCGGGTTTTTGGTTAGAGAAGAGTTCTTGATTGTTATTTTTTAGTTGATCTATGGTACGAAGATATGCTAGTTATTCCCCAGAGCCGTGAATTGTTTTGATTGGGATTACTACGGATAATGAGGTCGAATGTTTCTGCTTGAATTTATAAATTTAAGATAAGAATGACTAGTAAATTTGATATATTCGTATTTTGAGATGCCCTTGAGACCATCATTTTAATGAAGTTGTATTGGATGCAACTTGTTAGTACAGTCTGATTAAACTTAATTTAAACTAAACTGCTCAAATTTGAGCTCTTAGTGGCCTTGTCAAGAAGCACTGATAACGGTCTGTTAGTATTTGGATGTATAGAATATATGATCTCATTTGTAACTGCTACTATGATAGTTCTGTGATTAGTTTTTACAATTCTAATTCAGTAATGTCATGTCCTAAATTGTAGGCTAAGAGAGCATTGAGGGCATTAAAAGCAGTAGTGAGAATTCAGGCAATTGTCAGGGGGTGGCTAGTGAGAAAGCAGGCAGCTGTGACACTAAGGTGCATGCAAGCTCTTGTGCGGGCTCAAGCTCGTGCACGTGCACATCGAGTATACTTATCAACTGAGGGGCAGGCTTCAAAGAAGATAATCGGCGTGCAGAAGAATAAGACTGATTTTTTAAAGCAAGCAAAGGTAATTGATTATCTTAAAAGGCCTGTAAAATTTTCATGCAAAGGAGTACCCAAACAATTTTCTATATTACTCCATGCAACAAAAATCACAAATACATCAGAAAGGATATTCTATTGCACATTCATCATTTATCTCACTACAAAACACATCACATACATCTCTACCCACCACACAAGTAGACATCTCACACTTGAACTATAGGCCTAGTTATAGAGGACAATGCTGGTTAGGTGCTGGGCTTGAAAGATTTAGAGCCCATTAGAAGAATTTACATATGTCAGGATGTTGAATTTAATGGTGACTTTAGTACTCCCCTCATCATCAACCTTGTTTATACCAAGTTCTTGAAAATCTTTGCACTTTATCCTTTGGAGTCCTTTTGTGAATATATTTTCTATCTCTTCTGTTTTTTATAGAATGCATCTGAATTTCTTGCATGATTTTTTACGTAGGAAGTCTTAGTTGAACCTCTATGTGCTTCAATCTTACGTGAGAAGTTAGCTTTTTTCAAGTTGAATAGTAGATTGATTATCATACATGCTAATTAATAAGTTGATATGAATCTTCTAATAATGCCGACCATATGTTTACCAATGCTGTCATCAATAATACTTTATATTTGGCTTTTGTGGTTGACAAGTTACCAACAAGTTTTCTCTCTCTAATCGCTACACCAAGATATTATTCAACAATCAATACAAAATATGCATATGGTGGTTAATCATTGTGTACCATGATCATCATAATCCCCATCACAACCAGCAATATTGCATTTCATTACTGTACAAAGTTTTAGCATTTAAGTTCCTTTGGTTCATCTCATTATATGTCATATTGCATCTTGTTGAGGATAGTGAAATGTAGAGTTAATTAGGTAATATATCTCGTGGAAAGATCCATCCATTACAATACAGGGTCTTGTATTTAGTCCTAGTTGCTTGTTGTAAAAGAGGTGGGTATGTATGAGACATATATAGGGCCTTATACTACATGTTTTAGTGATAAGATTAATACGAAAAATATGACTATTAGATTGCTTATTCTGTAGAGCAGTATAATCATACCGATCTTAAATCATGTATATTGATGTTTTGATATTATTGTTGTTGCAATTCTATTTATGCCCATTTTTTAACATGAAATTGGAGCAAGTTAACCCATTGGTTTGTTCCATTTGATGTTCAATTTTATACCATTTTTTGGAGTTCTCAAAGTTCGTGCATTTGTTATAGCGACAACGATTATTTTGTGGTAGGATTGTGAGACCACGATGCGAGTTCGACAAAGCATGCAAGGCTTGCACATGGGGATTGCATAGACGACAACTCAATTGGCAACATAAGTGAAAGGGTTCTTTGAACCTAGTGTTACAGAGATGAAGTGCATGCCAGTCATAAGTGGACATATGAACTCGAGAAGATAGTTAGATAGTGGTGACCATGCCTAAGTTATGTTGATTTCACAAGTTATGAGCTTCCTCGTACAAATAGCGATCAACATCAAGTCATACTACATTAGGTATCCTCTCGGTCGCACAAGGCAAAACACTACCAGTGAAAGAAGGAGACTTCAGTGGAAAATTTGGTCCTAATTCAGGATGGAAAATTCTAATCTTTATTTACTTCCTGTGTTGAATTTAACTATGGTTTAAGAATGAGCGCCACCATTTGGATTTTAATTTAAGGTAGAGGATGGTTTACTGAAAACTCTTGATATATATTGTTGATTTAAATTTAGCGACACATGTATTATCATGAAACACGTCATCTTTTAATGGGTTTAAATGCTGGATATCTTGATCCAATGTTCAAGGAGGAAGATGGTTGGATACTGTAGGACCCAAGATCCAATTATAAGTTATCCAACAACTATTGTGCATGGAGTAAGGTGCTCGATCCCACTAGATCAGTTTGAGCATGATAAAGAGATTGGAAACCAAGCTTCAGTCGATCACTTGCTAAATTCATGACCTATTTAGTGTTTGATTCAAGGTTGACCTCAACCTTGAGTTGGAGGTTAGGCTGGCTAAGTTTGGACAACTTTTGGGGTTAAATGAGTGGATTTTTAAGGGCATGCAACTCAAATCAAAGAGCTTGGGTTCCACTTATTTACCTAAACAACCTTAAGGCTTGATTTTGGGGGTGAGTATTGATGTTTTAAGGAGTAACATGGGCTAAGCCAAGTTAGTTGTTAAGATTGAGGTTTTAAAGGGTTGTTCAGGTAAAACCAAGTTAGGTTAAGATTGGAAGATGAGTATACAAGTTATGGTTAGGGTTCCATCGAGATAAGGCTAAGGATTAAGAATAGGGGGCGACTAACTAAGGTTACAATCTCTAATAAGGATTATGTGATCTGGTGGAGTCTTCTAGGTTTATAGGAGGTTAAATGAGTAAGGTTAGGGTTAACGATTTCAAATCTATGGTTTAACTTGGTTTATGAGAAGGAAAAAGGTCATGATTCTAGATGAGCCGAAGGGAAAATGATGGTTTGAAGGGGTTGAAACTAGCCTAATCTAGGTTTTAGACTTATTATGAGTTAACTAGGATTGGGTTAGGTTTAAAGGATAAATACCTAATGCTTCTCTAAGTTTTCTTGTACAAATGGTGCCTAAATGCCCTGCCATTCATCCCAACACTTAAGCATTACTTATTAATCTTATTTAAGTTATAAGTGAGAGGAGTGATCTTGTGAGAGCATGAGAGCAGTGATTCTGGACCACTACATTATGTCTTCTCTCTCCTGGTTGAATCTAGTCGTCCATAATCACCGCTCTCATGATCTCACAGGTTTTGGCGCTCACAAGACCAACCCTTTATAAGTGAAGAACACGTGTTTTATAGAGATGTATATACATTATAAAATTTTTGCTAAATGTATTATGCAGATTGATTGACTTTCACTCATTTCACAAGTTAGCAATAAATCAAAAACTCATGAGACAATACCTTGGTTGGATGGAATGGTAATCTTTTATAGACTAAACGCTAGGCTAAATGTGATGTTTAATAGGTTGGTTGTTGCCTTCCATTTTTGTGATCACAATTTATGGCTAAACAGAGTCTCCATGGGGGAGGTGCTTTAGACATGGTTGAGGGAAGTTAGGATGTCATTTAAGAACTTACCCCGGTTGGTGGAATGTGATTTTAATGTCAAAGGACTTGAAGAGTGGGGGTCACAATTAGTATTCGGTTGGGCCAACTTTTATGTGTATCTTCAAGATTTTTAACACTACAAATTATTGATCTACCTTGAGGAGCGCATCTTTAAGATTGCATTTGGATGATTCTTGCTTTCGATAGAGATGTTGCATTAGTTCTAACTTCTAATTGTCCTTAACAAGGGGGTTAGCCATAACAAAGTTCTTGTCATACATGTTTTGTGGGAATCTAAGGAAGGTATGTACTTTTCTCAATACTTCAAATTTGACTAGTCTTGGATATACATCATGTACCTGGTTGTGATGGAGGTTTTGACAAACCACTTTAGAGAGGCAATGGGGATTCTCGTTAGCCCCTTATAGACTGTCCTTGTTCTTGGTAGGAAAAACGATGTATATTGATGTTATGGCCTAAAAGATGGATGCAAATTAGAGGGGTGGAGGTGTGGGGTTTCCTTTGGAAAATGAACTTCTCCAAGGTCTTCGATAATGTGGATTGGTGATTCCTTTTGAGAACCTTTCACAAAAAGGAAATTCTGAACCTTAAAATTGCATGGATGAAGAGGTAGATGCCTACCATATTTTGTCATTATGGTGAATGGTCACTTGAAAAGGATTCTTTCAACCTCAATGAGGATCAAGAAAAGGTGCCCTCTTGTGCTAATGATTTTTATTTAAGTTGTGCACGCATTACTTGTGACAACTGATTAATCTATTCGATGTGGTTGGTTGGATTATTGATGCACGGGCAATTAATACTGAATTTATAGTTTACACATGACATGGTTTTCTTTGTTATAAATGGTTATGAGACTGTTGTAGGAATCTATATGGTGGTTGGAGTTTTTAGCATGCTCTTCAACTTAAGGGTTATTAAAGACAAGTTCCCCTTTTATGTCTTATTAGTAAGATGGAGATGAAAATAACAGAGTGCAATGTGCTACATACATCATGCATGTCCTTTGTCGTTTTCTTATATACATACATGGAGGATTGCACTATTAGATTGAGGTCCAGTGTTGATCGATATGGAACATAAGCTGGTTCATTGCAAGGAGAGGTACATCTTGTGTGCGGAAGATTTTTGCTACTTCAATTGGTGCTTTTCTTAATCCTGATATTTTATTTGTCTGCTTACAAGTGCCCTAGGGGTGCAGTAGAGGTTGAAAGCCTTAAAAAGGTGTTTCTTCATGACAAGCTTTATATATGCTAGAAGGTATCTTGTGCTTGTAGGCTAGGGCTTAATTTTGCGATTGGTGGAAGACAGAGGATTGGGGGTGCTGGATCTTAAGGAGATAAGTATTGTGCTTATTTTGAAGTAGGTCACGAGAATATGGGGTGATTTAGAGTACTTGAGAGTCGGTTACTTAGAGGAATTAATGGGTTTTTCGATTCAATGGATGTTTAGATGAGCGGTACTATACTTTCTTTTTCTTTTCAGAGTGGTATCCGCTTGGTGTCACCGATGGCTTTGTCAGTGTTGCATTAGATGCTCGATTGGACCGATTAACAGGTCTGACTACGTTATTTGGTGGGTTGACCGAAAAAATATCTTTAACCAAATAGTAAACGTACTAATAAGAATATTATTTTAGTATTGTTGCAGTGTTTCCATACTTTTCATTATGTAAAATAAAAGTTAAATGTGTATTTTTTTATTGTAATTCAACTTGGTACTTTTATCTTGTTAATAAATTACCATGCATGTATAAATACACAAGATTATATGTATTGAAAATAATTTCTATATTTAAAATAATTAAAAATACCTAACTGAATAATTCCGATTGGTCACTCAAATATCATTATTCCTTATTCAATGACCCTTCTGATTGAATATTGAACACTGACTTTTGCAACACTGGTTTTTGTTTTACATGCATTCAATTCTCGACGATGTCTCTTTATTCTCCTTCTGGAGCGACATCTAGTCTAAATGGACCCTTATTTGATTGACACCCAATGTAGTTTAATTTAGTTGTGAATCAAGAAACCCTTGATTTTGTAATTGTTTTTGTATTGTCAAGAAGGTGGAGGGCATGGTTAGTACATAGGCGTCTGCATTTCGACCTTCTTTGTCAAAGTAGATGTTTTAATATTTCCCCAGTTTGAATAGTTTCTTAGCACCCTTGATAGCGATGGATGTCCCGTGTCCCAAAGAGATCATTGGATTTTGAAGGACGAGGACTTTTCAGATTGAAAAGTACATATTTCGCTTTTGACGATGCCATCTCCTGAGTACAGTCATCTTGTTAGAGACCGCAGTTTGTCGTGGCAACAGAAAAATTCCATTGAGGGTAAATATCTTTTCATTGTTGCACAAATCCGGTATTACGACAAAGACTCACAAAGCGAGGATTTTCCAGATGATAGGTATCAATGCCTTATATCTTTTTGTGAGCACCGGACAACTTTGAGGAACAAATAAAATTATGGTAAAAATGAAAATTGTACTTGAAAAAATCAAATTAAATGTTGAACGATAAAAGAGAGAACTACATAGCTAACCAAGCACCATAACAATAACTTGCATATTTGTTGAGTACCTAATTGTAAACCTTAACCCTATGGGTATTTCGGTTGATTCGCTCCGTAAGAGTCGACTCATAACCCTAACCCTAGGATTCCACCTATATAAGGAGCTATAGGGTTCTCGTTCAATAAATCAGTTTACCCTATTCTGATTCCCAACATGGTATCAGAGTGGTTATCCCCCCCTCTCCACCCCATCTATCTCCATGTTGTCACTGCCATCTCTATGCCACCTCCATACCCTTTCTTCACCATTGCCAGAGCCTCTTCCTATCACCACCGCCATCATCTCCTCCCCCCTTCACCTATCTCTGGCACCCCTAGGTTACCCCGATCCTTTTCCCATCCATTATTGTTGAATCCCCACCATCCCGCCCCTAGGCCACCCTCAATTTCCCATTCTATCCTTGCCCCTCCCCCCATAGACACCACTAATCCCCACCAGACCACCCTAGGTGATCACCAACCCCCTTTTCTCCAATGCATTCACTTTCAAGCCCCCAAACTGCCCCCCACAGACTGTCGCCCTTAACCCCAGGTTGCACTATGCTACCAGATGACCTTCAGGCCGCACCTAGACCACTCCTAGATCGATGTTGCGTTCGTTCTTCGGTAGCCACACAACCAACTTTAGATCGTTGAATTATCCTCGGACTATTGCACCATCACCCGCTCTACCAAATAATTATCTTGCCGCCACCATCCGGCCTCTCTTTTGTTATAAAACCCCCACGAGTTCTGGTATGATCTATGAAGTATTCGAATCTCCGTATTACTCTTCAGAAAGCCTAATACCTTAGTCACGTATGTCTGAGTCAGAGATGACATATCAGGGATTTGAGGGAGGGAGCTCACCTACCCTCATTAGGCTCGATCCCCAAGTTGGATGAGACTAATTATGTGAAGTGGTCTCTCATGTTCCTAATGATCGTACGAGGATTAAAAAAAGAGCATATTTTTTTTGAGTTAGAACTTGTTGAGAAGATTCGAAGATACACTACATGAAAGAAAGATGATAATATAGTCAATTCGTGGATGATGGTCAGCGTCATCGACACTGGTCCAATATACCACAGTTCACGACACGTGGACTTCTATTAAATCCATATATGGTCAGGAGAAGAACTCCAACTGCATATATCGGATATATTCTGATATGATGAATATTAAGAAAGCATGTCATTTCCTAGTCAAGTATTTCTCTCATGAAGTCCTTGTTTGAACGATACATTGCGTTTTCCCAGATGCACCTGCCCAACACAAAAGCAACACCATCAGCATAAGGCTCTTTTGGTTTTTCTAGCTGGGCTCGATTTGGGCTATACTCTAGCCCGTGACCAGATGATCACTATTGTTGTCTGCCCCACTATTGATGAGGCATATAGTACCCTGAGCCGTCTAGTTGTCCCTACCACTGGCACTACTGTTGACATTTAGGGTAGGGATAGGTCCTGCACTTGCCACCCTTTTTGGGTGAGAAGGTCGTGTATCATATAGGAGCAATGGTCAGGGTCGCTTCAGTACAAAACAAGGCCAAGGCATACTCCAGTGCACTTATTTCCCAAGTTCGAGCACACAAAAGCCGTCTGCTACATCAAATAGGTCTATTCTACTCTTATTGCTCGACCCGCTATTACTGAGGGTGATGCCCCCCCCCAATGTAGAAGGGACTTCGAAGATTTGATGCAATGCCTGAACATGCTCCACAGAGAGAGATTACATACTCACGACAAAGTGATCTTCTAAAGACTGTACAGAGTGATCTTCTAGAGACTGTGATGTCTCATGTATAGGTATCTTTGTTACCTCCGTAAATAACTTTGCGAAAATAGAGTGGTTGATTGATAGGACCTAGGAGCCCGTCATGCGAACACATAGGTGATCCAGTTATCAAGTAGGGATGGAATCGACTTAAGCTCGACCTTCGATCGGTATAGGTTAGTGATGTCGGATTGGCCCCTTCCTTATAACTTGGAATCGACATAGTAGTCATGCACACTCTTGTCCACGTCACTCCATAAGAGTCGGGATCACCTCATGAATTACACTACTTGAGAGAATTCATCTAATTCTCTCCTTTGACTTGAATTTTTAAAGCCAAAAAGTCATTAGTCCCCTTTGGTCGCTTAAAGCCTATATTTGAGGTCCCCAGATCAAGACAACTTAAGAAGGCATGTTGACCTTTCCTTCTGACTCCTATCTCAAGAAAGAGAGAAAGGAGATATATGTGCCTCCACCCATCTTTGTAGGGAACAAACCCTACTACATCAGATGCGCCAAGCCCCCCTGGACAAACTGTACAAGTTGCAGATGGCAGATTTCCCCCATTAAGGGAAGACCTCTAACATCAGACTCAATAATGTTCTCTTTGTCCTCGAGTTTCAAATTACTCTTCTTCCTGCCAGTTAGATTTACAAGGAGCTCAATTATCGAGCTATATTTAATGCTGTTTCTTGTGTTTTTCAGGACATATTGACTATGAGGATGATTGGTGTGGGTCGTGAAGAAGGGGGTTTCTACCATCTCGTCCAGTTGTTTGGGACTGTTGCTTACTCTGGGACTCCTTTTTTAGCATCTTCTGGTGCTCTCTGGTACCAAATTTGGGTCACCATTCTCTTCAGAAGCTTCACCAGGTTTTCCCCCAGCTCCCTCCCACTGTCAGCCATCCTAAGATGTGAGGCTTGCCAATTAGGGAAGCACCACAAGAGTTCCTTTCCTTCATCTAATACCATTCATTCCAGCAGTGTTTTTGAGCTCCTCCTCCTTGTCATATGAAGACTCAGTCGATTTCCTGATCGTTTGTGAAAAATATACTATTTAATTCTTATATATAAATTTTCTTGTATGTCATGGACTTTCTTATTCAAAAATAAGTTTGATGTTTTCTATATTATTGTTTGCTTTATAAATGAATAAAGACTCAATTTGGTATCATGATCTAAACTCTTCGTTCTAATAATGCCAGGGAGTTTCTTTTTCATGATATGTAGTTTTTTTATCTTTACATGGGATTTTACATCATACCACCTGTGCCCATACCCAATAGAATGGAGTGCTACGTGCAAACATCGGCATATCCTTGACATTGTGTGCACTTTGCTCATAAATTATCATGTTCCATCTATATATTGAGGTGATATTGTCCTCACCGCCACATTTCTTATCAACCATATGCCCTCTATCTCTATTGATGAGCATATACCTACTCAGGGTCTTTTTCTAGGGAAGGTCGTGTTTCATGTTCCTCTCAAGATCTTTGGGTGCATCGTCTTTGTTCATCTACTTGGTCTTGGAAGGGACATTTGCTCCCGGAGCAATGAAATGTGTTTTGCTAGGTTAGAAGGACTATAAATGTTACAACCCTCCGTTCCATTCTACTCTAGGTTTGGCACACATGTTCCCCCACCATCTTATATTGCTCCTCTTATTGTTCCTATTCCACAGTCACATGTTGATCTTTACATGACTAGTACTCCACAGAGAAATACCCCTTCCGAGTTGGACTATCTCCTCAAGCACATCCTCGACTGAATCTTTACAGACTAATGACACTTCTACATCCATGGATATATATACATGCACTGCTGGAAACCTAATGTATGATGCATTGACCTTCTGATAGCTTTGCAGAAGGGGACTAGATAGTGTACCAAACATCATATCTCTATTGTTGTCTTCTTCTCTGAACTTGACGCCTCCTACAAATAGTTTGCCAGCCTAAGTAATCTCCCCTCACATTTATTCCCTGCACTTATTCCG
The DNA here is from genome assembly GCA_037367405.1 of Ottelia alismoides. NCBI lineage: Eukaryota > Viridiplantae > Streptophyta > Magnoliopsida > Alismatales > Hydrocharitaceae > Ottelia > Ottelia alismoides. Next base: position 162,478 of record JAZKJV010000934.1, read on the forward strand.
AGGCATATCGTGATTCCAGATGGTGCCTAACAATGGAAGAAGAGATGTCCGCACTTATCTTTCGAAATACCTGGAAAGTTGTTGACCTTCCTGGCGACAACAGGATGACGGGATCCAAATGGGTGTTTACAGTGAAATACAATATAGACAGGTCGATTGCTCGCTACAATGCTCGGTTAATAGCGAAGGGGTTCACACAAACCTATGGTGTTAACTTCTTCGACACCTTCTCTCCAATTGCTTATCTATCTACAATACGGATTCTCATGGGCCATGGCAATTAGTGTATAGTTATATCATGGCAGTTGTTGTACAACTTGATTAGACCTTACATCAGCTTGATGTCAAGAATGCCTTCCTATATGGTGATCTTCAGGAGATTGTATACATGCAACAACCTCCTGGCTTCAAGGCTCAGAAGGAGCGTCAAAAGGTTTGCCTACCATGCAATCCCATATAGGGACTCAGGCAGAGTCCTCTGAGAATCTAGACCTCATCAGATCATCGAAAGCTCATTCTTTATTCATAAGAAAGAATGGAAAAGAAATCGTGGCAATGCTTATCTATGTAGATAACGTCATCTTACAAGAGATGGCAATGCTCATCTTGCGATATGTATTTACTCAAATAAAATGCTTATCTATGTAGATAACGTCATCTTACAAGAGATGACTCTGATGGTATTCTAAAAGTGAAAAAACATTTAGCGAAGCAATTTGTGATTACTGACTTAGGGCCATTAAGATACTCTATGGAGATTGAAATAACTAGATCCAAGAAATGATTAGTTATGTTACAACGAATGTATGCTAGCGATCTACTTCAGGATTGAGGAAAAAAGGATGCTAGGATCCAAGCCAACATAGATACCTATGGATCCTAAGGGACATCTATGAGTCAGGGCATATTGAAAATATTGATTGATACATGCGACTAGTTGGCAAGTTATTGTATATTACCATCACTCAACTAGATATATCTCTTGCTATCAAGAAACTGAGTCAGGTTCATGGACTTCCCTACTTCAGCTCATTTCGATGCATGCATGATGGTCCTAAGGTACATCAAATCCTCTAAAGGGAAAGGTCTACTATTCACCAAAGATGACAACTTTGATCTCATGACATATTTAGATGCAGACTTTGGAGGATGCATGATAGATAGAAAATCCACTATAGGGTTTTGTACTTACTTGGTAGGAAATCTAGTTACTTAGAGGAGGAAGAAACAATCAATGGTCTCCCACTCAAGTGCTAAGAGTGAATACAGAGTAATGGCTCATGCAACAATAGAACTACTATGGATTCGATTTGTACTCACATATCTTCATATCATTCCCAACGATATCATGGAGCTCAGATATGTCAACCACACAATAATACATATAGACAGCAATCCCATGTTTTATGAACGCACCAAACATGTAGAAGTTGACTACTACTACACTAGATATCTAATACACAAAAGCGCACCACCTAGATCATACAATAGATATGTTCACTAAGGCACTGACACTTACGTAGTTCGAGAAATGTTGCAACAAGCCGAGCATGATTGATATATATGCTCCAACTTGAAAGGGAGTGTTGAGTGCTTAATTGTAAACACTAACCTTACAGTTTTTCTAACCAACTCACTTTATGAGTCGACTCCTTTTGTAACGCTAACCTTAGGACTGCACTTATATAAGGAGTCCTAGGGTTCATTCAATTCAACCAATTCTATTTTGATTCTCAATTGTGTTCACGGCGATCAGGATGACTGTCCTACTCCATGGGAAATGCAGCCTAATAGCCATGCAATACATTGTTTCTCATTGAAACTTGTAGTACAAAGCCCTATATATAGGCCCACTCATATTCTTTTTCTTATCACAATAGGGATGCGAGAGTAAATGTATGGCTCCATACTGCACAGGAGGTGGACCATTCCACAATATCGAATTAATCAATTTAACTCAATACTCCACTATTTTCAAGAAAGACATAACCAAGAAACCCTTGCCTCCTTGTTGAAATCTTTTTTCCTATATGTGCTTGTCCTTTCAATTGATTGTTCCTTTTGCTTGACGTCTAACAAGCACCGGTAATATATATGCTGATATAAATAAATTATTTATCCTGCTAAGTCTTCCTTGACTTGCTCTCCATCATCGGGACTGTGTTTGCCCCATGCACCTACTTGGGCTCATTGCAGTCCCCACCCTCAAAGATCCAAGATTCTTGTTGTCTCCTGTCTGTTCTTGGAGTTAGCCCGGTATGCTAGACAAGACTCATGCAAGAGGCTTTCCTAATTGTAGGGCAGGGATCTGTCTTTAGATTTATCTCAATGAGACTGTATAGTTTCAACAGCACTAAACAGGATAACATGTATTCATCTCCTTAAATCCTTGATTGTTAATGAAATGTCCTGTAAACAATGTAGTCATCCTGAAAGAAAAAGTAGTCCTTTCCAAATGTTGGGCATTGGATTTTCTTAAAAGAATTCAGAGGAGGTTTGTTGAAGGTAGGGGGCAACATAATGGTGTTGGAGGCAGATCTTATCACTCTGCTAGAAGCAAAGCGATTTGCGCTCTTACAAGAAGATGGTTGTGTACGTTAATTCAAACTATTCATTTGACCATGCCTAATTTGTCGAAGAATTCTCCAACCTCAATTGCTTGCGACAACAGGGTTCAAGAGAACCCTCTCAAGTAGTGATGTTACTGTATTTTGGTCTTTTGGGTGGTGGGCACACTTCTTTACCCCCAGGCCACTGTTTTCTTTGAAACATGATAAAAACTTCTACTCTAGAATGTTACTGTTCAACCTTTTAAAAAAAGACTTTTAGGATCCCTGTTAAAGCAGGTGTGGAATCATGTTTTTTTTGGATCTTAAATTGTGATGTCTTCACCCTTTATTCTTCCTTCTTATTCACAGTTGATCTCTCTTTGCTTGTGGTTCCCTTCTACTAAAAATGGCAAATCCTTCTCCCACTATAAGTAGGTCGGCCACATCGATTCTTATCAAATCCATTTTGAAAGATCTGACTATTTTTTACGTTCGTTGTTGGTTACCTAACGCGGCTCCCACCAAAGGGGGATTTGAACATTGGTCTTTTGGGTGGTGGGCACACTTCTTTACCATCAGACCATTGAAGTGGGTGCAAAATGGTAAAGCCTTCTCCCACTGTAAGTAGGGTTGGCTACACAGATTCTTATCAAATCCATGTTGAAAGATCCGGCCTTTTTTTATGCTGGCTGTCGGACTACCTAATGCAACCCCCCTCAAGGGGGATTTGAATCTTGGTCTTTTGTGTGGTAAGCACACTTCTCTACCACCACCAGACCATTGAAGTGGGTGCAATGAAGGTCTATTAAGGAATGTTTTTTAAGCTAAAATCTTTATGCTTTATGTGATTTTCTTGATTGCTTGTTAAGCTGCTCGTATCTAACACCTTTTTTTACGTAGTCAGGACGGAAACATATTGCATGAATTGTAATAAAACTCGCCAATGTAATATTTTGCAGAAAGGATGGTGCCACGTGAAAGGAACAATTGATGACATTAGGGCAACATCAAATAGTAGGAAAGAGGCTGCTATCAGGAGAGAAAGGGCACTGGCTTATTCTCATTCCCAACAGGTACCTCCATTCTTTCCTCCATTTAAATGTTCTATTCATATTTCTGTTGTAAGGATGCCATGATTATTGAGGTTCGGATTACATGGGTAATTTTCAGCTAAGTAGATCGAATTCAAAACGCAATTCATCCCCAGTATCTTTGAAAAGCAACAAGAGTGAAGTTTCTAGAAAGCAATATGGTTGGTTAGATGGATGGATGGCTCCAAAGGCATGGGATAACAAGTCATCGGGAAAATCATATTCCATTGTATCCGAACCTCAATCATCGAATGAGTGCGAAGAAATTCGTGGAAAACACAGGCAACTATCTAAGCATGATACGGTCTGCATAACTAAAAACAACATCAATAGAAATTCAGCCAATTCTTCTGAAACGCTTCACTCCAACTCGAGGCATTGTCAGGAAAATTCACGCTCTTTTTCTTCTGAAATTTGTTTTGGTGGGAATTCTGCATCCTCCTCTTCGATCAGTACACCGATATCCAGCTATGTGACTTCTGCAAAGGCCAAATGCATTGGTTCGGGATCTCACCAGCCAATAATAAAGAGACGGTTCTTTGGTGAAAATTTGCCCACGAATCACAACAATGCTTCAAAACAGAACCCAAAATTTGGTTCTTGTTTAAAGCATCCAAACAATTCTTCTGCAACTGCATGCCCAAAGCATTCCAGCAATTCTTCCACTATTGCATGCCCAAAGTTGTCCGCTACAAAGGGATCATTGAGGGAATGCAATAAGGAAAATGCTATAGGTATAAATATTCAGACATCTTCGCGATAACATTTCGAGCAACTTCCATGATAATTAGCATCTTGTTGCTGTTAGCCTTTGAAAAACTGTATGTAATGCAGTAACTATTTATTGTTATTTATTGATCAATCCAGTTTATGTGATATTCATTGTAAAAGAGGTTCTTTTTTCTTGCAACTTGTTCAATCCACACTCAACTACATTAGGATGTTCTCTCGGTTGCCCGTAGTCTGACGCCATTTTTAAAAGTGAATACTGTTGGGAAAGTTCCTGAATGTAAATCTCCGATAAACATGAATGATGTCTACTATTACATCGAGCTTTAAAGGCAAACTTTTGATGGAATAAAGTTGATGTAGCTCCAATAGAGGATAATATGAGAGAAAGCTAAAGCATCACTTAGAAGATGCGGGTTTTGAGATGTTGAGCCGGCTAAGAGACGGCGAGGAAGCTCCAAGAAGTGTTGGAACGGGACTATCTGGGACCTTAGATTTTTGGATCTAAGCTCGAGAATGATCCGAAATAAATTTGACTGGAGGCAAAGAATCCATGTAACCGACTGATAACACCAAAATACCTCTAAGACCCGGGTGAAGGTAATAAGACAAGGGTCGTTGCGACCCGGATCTCAGAGAATGGGTATATCAAGAAAAATATCGAACCGCGAAATAGAAATAAAATCAATCAATCAAGGCAAGCGGTCCTAGCTATGAGATTAACCTGGTATAGCTCCCAGGGTCGAACACAAGGAGCACGGGTTGGCCTAGGGCCTACGAAGTAGTAAAAAGAAAATAAAATGAAAAACAAGGATTTTTAATGGTTTTTAATAATTTTTATATTTTTTTTTTGGATTTTTGAATTATAAAGAAAATAAAAGAAAGTAAAATCAAGCCAACTTAAGCAATTTATTTAACACACCAAAAATTAAGCAAAAATTAAAGAAAAATTGTTTTTATGTTTTTTAGGTTTTTAAGTGTTTTTGGTGAATTTTTGGTATTTTTCTAATGTATAATTTTTTTTATAAAAATCAAACAGTGCTCAAAGGCCTAGGTACTGTCCAGCAAGGCTTGAAACCCAAAAATAAAATATTTATGGATCTCAACAAGCCCTGGAGGTAATTTTCCTGTAATCTAGAAAGAATAAGGAAAATTTGGGCACATAAATTATTGTTTTTGGATTTTTATATTATTTATTATAATTTTTATGAGTTTTTAGGGGTATTTAGATTTTTAGGGTTTTTAAGCAATGAAAAATAGCCAAAATTGGCTAGAAAATCAAACAACACACAAGAAACAGTAACTAATTTTTTTGGAATTTTTGAAGGTGTTTTTATATTTTTTTGGTATTTTTAAACCTAGACAGTAGCTAAAAAGGATGTTTTTGAATTTTTAAAAATACTAAATGAAATAAAAAATGTCCTAAAAAATTCTCAAAAATCCAACAACATGGCAGGAGCCATGTGTCAAATTTTCATCGAATTTGGAGGTGGTTTGATATTTATTCAAAAATCAAAGAGGGGGCACTGTGCACAGGGACGTAAGTGCAAATACCCGCAAGTCTGGGGGCCAAGGTGCAAAAATCCCAGCTAAACACGCGCGTGGCGCGTGCCTGGGGCACTCAGGGGCCTTTTGGTAATAAAAACCAAGTTCCTGGGCCTTTTGGTAACTCGTACCAAAAGTCCAGGGGCTTGGATGCAAAAATCCCACTAAAATCCGCACATGCGTGAATAAAAGGCTCACAGGGGCATAAATGCAATTACCTAAAAGTATCTTCTCATTCAATAACCCTCCAGAACTACAGGATAAAAGATGTAAATAGCCCACACAAGGCACGTGGCGAAGCACGTGAGGTCACATACACAGGGGCATAAAAGCGAAACTAAACAAGCACGAGGTCCCAGTTGCAATTTACCCTACGTAAATAAAAGGACTAAAATATTTACAGGACTGACACGTAAAACAAAAAGCTAAGAGGGGGCCTAAGTAATTTACCCCTTTATTAAGTCGACGGCTCGATGGCGGACGCATGGCGAATCGGACGGCTCAGGTGCATGGCGCCTCTTCTCTTCTGCAGCACGTGGGCTATCGACGGTCCAGAGGGAGACGCGTGGGAGATCTAGCGGTTCAGGTGCTGCGCCCTCTCTCCTCTGCTCTGACGGTCCGGATGACGCCTCGAATCAATCAACGGTTGCTGCTCCTCGAAGAACGGCCGATCAAGATTAAAACTGGGAGCGGAGGCTGATCGGACGGTGCTGGAGGATGGTGGAAGAACACTCAGCCGGCGAGCTTCGCCGGCCTCGTGCGTTAGCTGTAGACCTCCTCAGCTGCTCCTGATGATCGGAGAAGATCCGCGGTGATGCCCCGCGGCTGGTGGTAGCCTCCGATGGCCCACCCGAGCCCTGGAGGGGCTCCGGCGAGCTCGGCGGCGGTGAGCTCCTGGACCTGATGTGAGGGGGGCTCAGATGCCCTCCTTCTGACCTGCAAGATGTACCAAAAGCTTCGCGGGTCGAGGGCAAAGTGCCTCGACCCGAAGAAGCGAAGTGAAGGTGGATTGTGGGTCGGGATGGATGAACTCCGGCGAGCGGAAGGTGGTGGAGCTCAACTCCCAGCTCCGGGGCGAGCTGGGTTGAATGAGTGGGTGCAGCACGTGCGTGAGGGAGTGGCGAAGATGATGGTGTGTCCCGATGATCGAAATGGTACTCGATGTGGCCGGAATCAGAGGAACACGTCGGAGAGTCGATTTGGGCGAAATCAGAAATTACACTAAGTGGAAGGGCTAATCGATTACCTGGGTGATGCGGGAGACTATGCTGGAGCTTGGCTAGCTCCTGGTCGTCGCCTCGAAGGTCGTCACTGCCTGAGGCTCGAGCTCCGGTCGAGTGGCGGAGCACGGCGGCGTGAAGCTGCCGGATCAGTGACCGGCCACCTCCTCCTCGCTGCAACAAGGGCCAACGCGAGCTGTCACCTCGGTGGTTCCGATGGAGGTCACGGGAGTGAAGGTAGGGAGCCAAAGATGGCGAGAGGAGGCGGCTGAGCTCAGACTATATAGTGTGGAGGGTCCGACAAGAAGGTTGCGGGTAGGGCGAGCTGATGCGCGGATCCCGAGGCGAATGCTCCGGCGAGCTTCTCGGATGTGACGTGATCAATGCGGACCCGGATTTGGGGCGAAAGGGATTCGGGTCATCAAAAGAAAAATCCGAGAAGATGGGTCGGGTGAACAGACCCGGGCTCTGGTGGTCCTGGGGGAGGTGTTGACCGGGGGTCAACAGTCCCCCGTGGACCAATCAGAGCCCGCCAAGGCTTAATTTTTTATTTGATTTTTTTGGGGCCTTAAATGGCCGAATTTTCAAAAACTTAAAACATAAAAAATATTTGTTTTAATTTTTTCTATTTTTTTGTGATTTTTAATTTATTTTTGGAAATAAAAATAAAGTATATACAATATATAGCTATACATAGGTATATATACAATATATGATTTTTAATTTTGATTTTTAATTAGTTATTTTTATACATTTTTATTCCTATTTTATATTTTATTTATTTATAGGATAAAATGAGGAATAAAAGGCTATTTTTATTTTATTTTTATTATTTATATACATAGGTGAAATAAATAGTTATTTACACTATATACATGGTATATGTACAATATGTTTTTGTATTTTTAATTTTGTAATTTTTATTTGATTTTTGTTTTGTTTCTTTTTATTTATTTTATGTACAATATATACCAGAGAATATTTACAAAAAGTTTTGAAAATAAATAACTTTATTTACAAGGTGAAATAAGGAAGGTGGTCTATGTACATGGTGAAAGGTAATTTTTAGTCTTTTTGATTTTTTTGATTTGTTTGTTTTGTTTTTAATAGCTTTAAATATGTACAAATATTTACAACATATTTTTGGGTGAGGAAAATATAATTTTATTTATTTACAAATATATACATGTGTGAGCCCCTATCTCCCTCTACTTGGCTTTTATGCGGTCAGGCCCATGCTGAGCCCTCCCTTGGGTTAGGTTGCTCAATATTTATTCTAAATATTTCCCTCTTTTTCTTTTTCATCTTTATTCTTTTATTTTTGCACAAAAACATGCTAATTATCTATATTTACAAACATGCATGCTTTTGCTAACTTTTCCTATTTACACATATCTACATGCATTTGCATAGGTTTTTGTAGCTAAAATATAAGAATAAAGAGTGATGAATGGGTATTCATCACCCCCCTATACTATACTTTGCTAGTCCCTTAGCAAACACTTATTTGAAAAAGAAGTGAAAAAGAAAGAAAGAAAAAGAAAAAGAGAATGTACATGGATCAAGGTTGATTATTAAACTTGCCTTCATTAAATTGAGGTATGGAGCTTAATCAGATCTTTGGATTATTGATGTGTCGGAACCTTATTTAGACTTAAGCTTAAAACCTAACAGCCTCTAAGTTCCACTATTCTAAAACCAAGACTCCTCAATGCTCCAGATCAGAACAAGTCATCAATCACAAACCCTGAAGACCATCAATCTTTTCTTGTCCTGTGAAAGTGAGGTCTAAGCTCTCCACCTCAGAAATGGCAACTTGACAACCCTCCCCAACAAGGTAACTCTATGACCTCAATCTGGCCACTCTTTCCTCGAGGAGCGGGGTATTCCCTTCTAAGTTCAAGTACAACCGGCTCAAGAAGAGGGGGAAGAAGAGAATGGGTCAAGGCCAGTGTAGCCAAGTACCCTTGGGAGCTTGACCAGTGTAGCCAAGTCTCCCTGCTGCAAGCTACAACAGGTGGATCATGAAACCAAGCTTTGCTTATTGCACTTATATACATACTCCGGTGGGATTATCATTTTCTCTCAGACCCACCACTTTTTTGGAGTTCTTTTCTTTTTGCACATTTTTTTTTTCGAGTGCATCTATACAACATGTACATGTGCAGCATATATACAAGGAGTTTTTCCTCTTGAGCCAGTAGACTATCCCTCTTTTGAAGCTTTATTGCAACCCACAACTCCCGTCGTTAGACCTCATGGCAGCCAGACCGAGTTGAGACGCACTTCCTTCACTAAATGAAGAAGAGAGGTTCCGCCTAGAAGTACTACCCTCATATGCTACCCCAAGCCAAGGAAGACTGCCTCCTCACCATCTCATCCGTAGAGAGCTCGGTGCATAGTGCGGTTGTCCAAGTAAAGCCATAATCTATATGAGTCATGTGTTGTTGTTAAGTGCTCTACTTAGGCTCATTGAGATGACATGTGATCATAGCCTAGTGGACTCAAGGAATTAAGTCTCCATGGACCTGAAAAGCCTTAAACCTAAGCCCTATAAGGTTCCTCTTAGAAATTAGGTGGATTAAGATCTTAATCAAGCTCCATTTCTCAATTTGATTCCAGGTTAGTTTAAATGTCAACTATCATCCAAGAAAAACTATATACATATGTACAAAAAGATGCATATTTACACACTATTTTACAATCATGCAAAATTTTTGAAAAATGTTTTGAAATCATGAATGATGATGCATGAAGTGCAAGTTTTGCAAAAAGATATTTACACACATTTACACAAGATTTTTGCAAACTTTTGATTTTCAAAACATTTTGGAAAAATTTTGTACTATATACATAATTTTGATACAAAAATATTTACACAAGCTTTACACAAAAGATTTTTGAAATCATTTTTACAAAAATAATTTGTACACTAGCTATGTATGTGCAAATAAAAGAAGATTATGTACATGAAATTTTTTTTTTAATTTTTGTGGTTTTTAGCCATTTTTATTTAACACACTCACACAAAGTACGAGTTATGGCTAAAGTATATATAAAATATATACACACCCCCCTATACTTAGCTCGAACGATGTCCTCAGAGTCAAGAGCGATGAAGAAGACATAACTCGTGCTATGTATAGGGAAGTGAAAAGGAAGGCTATACAAAAGGAGAATAAAAAGTCAAAAAGGACTCGGGTCTTCCCCCTATACTTAGGATCAAGTAATCCTAAGTATAGCAGGCTGTATACTAAGGGAAAACCGAGTGGAGAATGTACAGGGTCTACCCCCCCTATACTTAGGGTAAGATATCCCTAAGTATAGGCAGCAAAACAGGGGTAGACAAAAACAAAAGAAATACCCGAAAGGTCTCACATCCCCCCTATACTTAGGGTAAAGTGCACCCTAAGTATAGCACAATCACAAGATGGAGAAAGGGATGTGGGACTGAGGAATGTGCTGATATGGACATCTGGATCTATGTACAGCGGAGGATCAGTAAAGCTCAGGCGTGAGATGCATTAGATGTGAGTCAAAGACCACATCTCACGCAAAATGAATAGGGGCAAGATCCACGACCCGCGGCTCATGATCTAGAAATGGCTTGAGCCGCTGGCCGTTCACTCGGAAGGTACTCTCAGAAGACAACTCAGATATGTCGATGCTACCGTTGTCGTGTACCTTCCGAACCAGATAAGGTCCTTTCCATTTGCTCTGTAGCTTCCCTGGAAATAATCTAAGCCTCGCATCAAACAGCCATACTCTCTGTCCAATCTCAAAATGCTTGTGGCTGATATGGGAATCATGCCACTCCTTGACTCTCTCCTTATAATGCAGGCTGCTGGTGAAAGCTGAATCTCTAAGCTCCTCCAGGGCAGCTAGCTCTCCCCTCCTCTGGTCTCCTATACCATCTGGATCCATAAGAATGTCTGTAACTGCCCAAAGTGACTTGTGCCTCAGCTCAACTGGTAGGTGACAGGGCTTGCCATATACGAGGCGAAAGGGAGATGTGCCCATAGGTGTCTTGAAAGACGTCCTATATGCCCACAAGACCGAGTCTAAGAGCTGTGACCAATCCTTTCGGTCAGGGCGGACGACTTTCTGCAGAATAGTCTTGATCTCCCTATTCGACACTTCGGCTAGACCATTCGTCTGTGGATGGTATGGTGTAGCAACACGATGGTTTATGCCAAACTCGCTAGCAAGTGCCTTCACCTGGTCGTTGATGAAGTGAGATCCCCCATCAGAAATAAGAACTCGTGGAACCCCGAACCGCGTGATGATATGCTTCCTCAAAAATCTGCAAACTGTCCTCGCATCAGTGGCTCGGGCGGGGATAGCCTCCACCCAACGACTCACATAGTCTACGGCCAACAGAATGTACTCGAATCCCTGACTCTTAGGGAATGGACCCATGAAATCGATGCCCCATGCGTCAAAAACCTCACAGAAGTGAATGGGCTGCATCGGCATCATATCACGTTGTCCACAAGTGCCCATCCTCTGACAGTCAGTACACCTCTTCACGAACTCATCTGAGTCCTTGAAGAGGGTAGGCCACCACAAGCCGGATTGGAGCACTTTCTGTGCCGTTCTCCTCCCAGAATGATGTCCTCCTGCCTCAAGCTTGTGGCAGTAAGTGAGGACGCTATGGTGTTCCTCCTGAGGAATACACCGACGCCAGACGCTATCCCCTCCTTCGTGGTAAAGGATGGGATCCTCCCAATGGTAGGACTTGGCCTTCGCTAGGAAGGTCTCAAGCCTCTGCCTGGGCCAATCTTGTGGGACTTTCCCAGCAACGAGAAAGTTCACAATATCGGCGTACCATGGGAGCGAGGCGATAGCAAGGATCGCCTCATCTGGGAAGGTATCTCGGATAGGATCTATCTGCTCAGTCTCCTCAGGCTGCTCTAATCGGGAGAGATGATCCGCCACCACATTCTTGACTCCAGGCTTATCCTTAATCTCAATGTCGAACTCCTGGAGTAGAAGGATCCATCTAGTCAGTCTGGCCTTGGCATCCTTCTTTGCCATGAGGTACCTGATGGCGGTGTGATCTGTAAACAAAGTCACTCTAGATCCAATGATATATGATCTAAACTTATCCAGGGCAAACACTACGGCTAGCATCTCTTTCTCTGTAACTGTATAATTCCGCTGGGCGGAATCCAATGTGCGGCTAGCATAGTGTATAGCAAATGGTACTCCATCCCTCCTCTGTCCCAGCACTGCCCCTACGGCAAAATCGGAGGCGTCCGTCATGATCTCGAATGGGAGAGACCAATCAGGCGGCTGGAGGACAGGAGCCTCAATCACACACTGCTGGAGAGTAGCAAACGACGAAAGACACTTGTCATCGACAAGGAACTCGGTGTCTTTCGTCAAGAGGTCGGTCAACGGTCGGGTAATCCTGCTGAAATCCTGAATGAATCTCCTGTAAAATCCAACGTGCCCCAGAAATGACCGTAACTGCCTCAAATTGGACGGCGGTGTGAGTTTTCTAATGACATCAACCTTGGCCGGATCAACCTCCATGCCCCTGTTGGAGATGATGTGGCCAAGCACCGTCCCTTGAGTCACCATGAAGTGACTCTTCTCCCAAGATAGCACCAAGTGATACTCAATACATCGCTGAAGTACTCGATCTAGGCAGTCAAGACAAGAATCAAACCCGTTGCCGTAGATCGAGAAATCATCCATGAAGACCTCAAGGCACTCCCCTACCATGTCCGAGAAGATCGACAGCATGCACCTCTGAAAAGTCGCAGGAGCATTGCATAGCCCAAATGGCATGCGTCGAAAAGCGTATGTGCCGAAGGGACAGGTAAAGGTGGTCTTCTCCTGATCCTCAGGAGCGATGGCCACTTGGTTGTAGCCCGAGTACCCATCCAGGAAGCAATAATGGCTCTTCCCTGCCAGTCTCTCAATGATCTGGTCAATAAAAGGCAGGGGGAAATGGTCCTTCTTGGTGGCTTGGTTGAGTCTCCTGTAGTCAACACAAACCCTCCAAGAGGTGGGTACTCGTGTAGCAATCTCCTCTCCCGACTCACTGATCACAGTCGTGATGCCCGTCTTCTTGGGCACCACATGCAAGGGGCTAACCCACTTGGAGTCGGAAATGGGATAAATAAAACCTGCACCCCACCACTTCGATATTTCCTTCATGACAACCTCTCTCAGGTTGGGGTTCTGACGCCGCTGGAACTCACGCGACGGCCTCGCCCCATCCTCGAGATAGATGTGGTGGGAGCACACTGATGGACTAATCCCATGGAGATCTGCTACGCTCCATCCGATAGCCTTGCGGTTCTTTTCAAGAACCCCCATCAAACGGGATTCCTGCTCTCCAGTCAACTCGGCGAAGATGATGACTGGGTACATCTCTGGATCGCCCGCAAGGAATCGATACTTCAGCGAAGTAGGGAGCGGCTTCAGCTCTGGAATGCTGGGTGCCGGCAAATCTGGCTGCGGAAGAAACTGAGTGAAAGCTGCAAGGTCTGCCAAATCTGCCTGGGAAAGTGAAAGCGTACTCTCGCAAACTGGATCGGGAGAAGGCGGCTCTACTGCACTGTCTCTGCTCTGCTCTGCATCTGCCTCCTCCTCATCCCTAGGCTCAGCTGAACTCAGGTCTGGCATCTGATCATAACAATCGGCCCAATCAGACTCTGAATCCGAGGGATCTGCATCAGAAACGGTGGCATCAGCACCATCGGAAAACAAGGTGGCATCAGTACCACCATCACAAATCATCGTGCTGCGATCAAGGACCGGCTCTGCTGCCGCAATGGTATCCTGAACCAGGTCTGTGCTCTCCAGACTCTCCTCTGCTGTCATCTCTGCATCAGCTGTGTCTGAAAGTGAGAGGGTGGTCTATGTCTCAAGGTCTGCCCAAGCTGCCTTATCATCTGTGATCACAAAATCACAGTCCTGGTGGATGTCTGGCTCTGCGTCTGTCAGCTGCTCTGAATCGGTACTCGCATCTGAGCGGGATCTGAATCTGGCTCTATAGTCCTCGACCGTCTCTATTTGTATACTCTCGCCCTGGACGCGAAAGTACACCTTCCCGCTATCATGATCAGTCACCGCCTTGGCTGTGGCCAAGAACGGACGACCAAGGATGATGGGGGTATCGGTCACCGACTCAGGGATCTCCATGTCCAACACTACGAAGTCCACGGGGAATTGCAGACCCTGAATCGTGACGATAACGTCTCGTAATAACCCCTTCGGCCTCTTGACAGATCGATCAGCGAACTGAAGGACTGTCCTGCTCTGTCGAAGAGTGCCCAACTCGAATCGGTCGAGAAGGGCTGCCGGAAGAAGGTTGATCGACGATCCGCTATCTAGAAGAGTACGGTCGAACCACTGCTCACTAATCTGGCATCTGACATACGGGGCCCCTGCATCTGGCCTCTTGGCTGGCAGTCGGTTCTGGATCGCAAAGCACGTGGCTTTGGTCAGCACATGGATCTCTGAAGTGTGGTTCCTCCTCCTCCTCCTGACTGTAGTCCTCTCTCTCAAAGATCTCTGGAGAAGGGGGATGTGCTGCAAAGCCTCCTGGAGGGTCAGCTGAATGTGAAACCGATCTATCATGCTCTGGCTGAACTCCTCAAGCTCTCTCTTTTTTGGATCATTTTTCTTCCCCTTCCCCATCTGAAGGGCTCTAGGGAAGGGGATCACTGGGTCCTTCTCAGATGAAGGACTAGGAAAAGGTCTAAGCGGTTCAAGGACCGGATCCACACATACATCACGCACCACAGTGGGACCAGAAGAAAGTAAACCTTTTCCTTTATTCATAGCAGAGTTCCGAGATACATGAGTGCGAGGAAAAACAACAGGACTGTCTATACAAACACCGGTGGCCTCAGTACCACCACGGGCTGGCTGCTCTGCTGCTGCTGAAGGAAGACGTCGCGCGGCATCAGTACCGCGGGCTGGCTCGGCTGCATGGGTGGCATCAGTACCACCTCCTAGCTCTGGTGAAGTGGCGGCCTCAGTACCGCCGGTGGGATCAGCATCCTTGGTGGCCTCAGTACCACCGTCATCATCTGGAGCGGTCTCAGTACCGCTCTCCTCCTCCCTCCTGTGGCGCCTCGGGATGGTGCTCAGATGAGGCGCCGCCGCCTGCTGGGGTCCTACCGCTCCTAAGTGTGACAAAATCAGCATCAAATAAATCCGAAGATGTATCATCAAATGGGTCACTAGGAGTGGCTGACTCAGTATGTACTACCTGCTCAGACTTCCGCTTGAGGCTGTTCGGATTGGGCTCTATCTGGGCTGGTATGGCGGCCTTCCCTCTCACCAGGTCCCGCATCTCCTGGCGGAACTCGTCCATCTCCCGTCGGAATGTAGCCCGCTGGTCCGTGAGGAGGCGGGCGATGTCATCCAAAGCGGGGCTCTCGTGGGAGCCCGACGGGTGGCCTCTCTGTGGATGAGGCTGTGGCTGCTGGTAAGGGTAAGAGGGGTAGGAAGGAGGGTGCTGCTGGTGCTGGTATCCCTGGTGAGCCTGCTGCTCACGTCTCCAAGGCTGTCCCTGCTGCTGATAGGGACGAGGACCGTAGGCTGACTGCTGCTGATACACTGGGGGTTGCTGCTGCGGCTGGTGATGGTCTCTCTGCTGGGAGTACTGCCCTCCCTGACCTGACGGCTGCTGCTGGGGCTGGGCACCACCACTCCCCCACCTGAATCCGGGATGGTCTCGTCGGATCCCAGGCTGGGGACGGTCGTACCAGATCCCGTTGACATCCATCAACGGCTCGGCATCCAAGGGGGCTGGCGGGAGTACTGCCAGAGGCTGGTCCGGCTGGTAGACCACCATCTGCATCTCTGGAGACGGTGGAGACTGGTAGGTGGGTTGCGGCTGCTGGTACGGCTCCGCCTGTACAAGGTGAACCTGTCTAGGCTGCACTGGGGTGCTGGAGCGCTGGGACAAGCTGCTGCTGCTGCCGGCGTCGCCTCGCGACTGAAGACGGGGCTGAGAAGCCGTCTGTGCCTCCTGGAGACACATGAGCTGTGTCTTCAAGTCGCCCAAGACCTGTGCCATCTGATCCATCTGTGCTATGCTCTGGCACTGCTTCTTCTCTATCAGCTCCATGCGGTCCAACTTCTCGCTGATGATGCCCATGTCCGCAGCTGACGACTCTAACTGTGCTGCTGCTGTGGCTGCGGACGAACTGGAAGGACCTGCATCTACCCGTGCTATCCTCTGGTACTGCACGGGTCCTGGCTGATGTGGCTGGGTCTTCTGGGTGTAGAGCCGGGTCTGGGACATGACCATGTAGTTCTCTGCCATCTCCTCAAAAATAGCCCAGACCTGGTCGTGGTCCTTGGCGAAGTAGGACCCGCCACAAGAAGCATTCACCAGGCCCTGTAGCTCTGGTGACAGTCCGCTGAAGAAGCTCTGAACTAGGTTCGGCTTCGTGATGTCATGGTGCGGGCATCTGTCCAAAAGCTCTCTGAACCTCTCCAAGCCTCGTGGAACTGCTCGTTGGGGAACATGGAGAAGTTACTAATCAGGGCCCTCGCTGCATTCGTCCGCCCGAGTGGATAGTACTTATTCAAGTACTCGGTGCGGAGCTGCTCCCAGGTATAGACAAATCTCCCCAAATGCTTCAGCCAGGTGGCTGCTCTATCTGCCAGTGAGAAGGGGAAAGCGATCATCCTGATCGTGTCCTGGTCCACATGTCTGTCGTGGACAGTGCTGCATATCATAAGAAACTCCTGGAGGTGGAGGTGGGGCTCCTCTGTAGCAAGTCCATGGAACCGCGGGAGCATCTGCAAGGTGTTCGGGGGGAACTTGAAGTCCCCCACGATAGCTGGAACCACCACCCAGTGGTGCATCAGTGTAGATCCGGGATTGTGTAAATCCCGCATCGGTCTCGGTGGTCCTGCTCCTCCTGCGGCTGCTGCCGCTGCGGCGGCGGCCGCGGCTACTGCTGCTGCTGCTGCGGCTCGTGCATGTGCATCTGCATCCGGGATCTCCTCGGGCTCGCTCTGCTGGTCTCTCTCTGCTCTGAGCCTCTCCAACTCACGCCTCATCTCCATCATGAATGCTCCCTGATCGCGGAGCTGCTGCTGAACTGTATCAAGTGATGCGATCAGGGTGGAGTTGATCGCTCCCTGGTCTAGTACAATGTGCTCTGGTCTACGGGAGTGATCATCAGAACTGCCTGCTCCGGCCATCTCGACGTCTGCAAAACCAAATGAGCCCAACTCAGGTGCCGTCAAATGAATCAGTCTCTCCTCGGGCTCATGTCTCTCAGGAAGGTCAGAAAGGGGATCGAGGGGGAACAGGGTGGAGTCGTACTCGGGCTCGGAGAGCTGGTCTGAGCTCTCGCGAGCCAACCTAGATGATGAGGTAGACGCGCCCGAAAGCGGTGCAGCCAGAGGCTGCCTAAGAGACCGTCTACCCATCATCTTGATCTAGCGAGTAGGGCGGATGAGATCTGGAAAAACTATGATCTGAAAACAAACCCCCGGTTCACCAACGCAACGCGAGCTGAAGACCGTGAAAGTTCGGTCAAATTATCTTGTCGATTTTATTTTGGTGAACACACAAATATCAGAGCGCTTACGTGACCTGTTGGGATATCCGCTGCTAACCCCAACTGACTGTCCCGCACGGAAGAGTCGGTAGTCAGTCGAGTTTAGCAACGGGGGGCTCTACCTAGTGTGCGGGGTCACTCTCTCGCGCATACAAACCAAGCAATGAGGGGGTTGCTCTCCCCAAGACAGAATTTTTAGGGTGAGCGAGTTTTAAGGTCAATAGTCTTAGCAGTCCCAATTTATGGTTACACTTTTTTTAGGTATTTTTCAAATCAAACAAAATCGCCTAACGAATTTTTCGGTTCTCCTGGTTATTAAGTCCAAAATCGGGGGGAGAAGTCGAAAAAGCCGATGCACGAAAAATCAATGATGCATGCAAAGTCAGAAACGCGTACCTGCCTCCAGCTCTCTACATGCAAAATGATCCGCGCATAAAATAAAGACAGAAATGTAAACTAAGCTATATGATGCAACGGTGAAAGCCGAGTCCTAGACGAGCAACTTCTAGCGAAGAACCGTCTAACCGGTCACCGACCTCCAAGCCAAAGGGTCCGGTCTTGGCTCGTCCCTCCCCTGCCCGACAAATCGGGGGTAGGAGTAAGCGCTTTACAGGACGAGCTACGGCACGTAGGCTACGGAGGCTAGCGAGTCGGTTATTTTTATTATTGATTTTAAGTAGGTCCAATACGGTCTATAGGAACAGATAAGCCTTAGGTGTGTGGATCCTACTCAGTTACGTCACAGTCACCAGAAAGTCCTAAGTCTAGGGGCTCGAGCAAAAACCGCGAAAAATCCGGAAAATGACAGTAAGAAAGGAAAAAGAAAACCGCGATGAAAAGCCGCGAAAAAGCCGCAGGTCCTAATGGGTC
The DNA here is from genome assembly GCA_037367405.1 of Ottelia alismoides. Lineage (NCBI taxonomy): Eukaryota > Viridiplantae > Streptophyta > Magnoliopsida > Alismatales > Hydrocharitaceae > Ottelia > Ottelia alismoides. Next base: position 181,029 of record JAZKJV010000934.1, read on the forward strand.
CCCCGAGCACGCCGGTGCTCGGCGAAACAGACCCGCTACGGTCTAAGTGTCCAAACAGAAAGGCCTGTATTATTACAATTAATAATGAATGAATAAAACTATCCTAATGCCTCGCCCACTCACTCTCTCTCTCTCGCTCTCTCCTGCGGCTTCGTAGAGAAAGAAACCGCCTCCGAACTCCGCGGCTGCACCGGCTCCTCGAAAGTCGCCTCCGCGGTCCTCGGGCCCTCGCAAGATAGACAGAAGAGTGGTCAGACCAATAAAATAATCAAATAAAAGAGAAAAATAAAAGAAAATACAAGTGAGGGTATATGTGGAAATAAATGGAAACAAAATAATCACACAAAAGAAAACAAAAATAAAAATAAAAGAAAATAAAAATAAAACAAAATAAAACAAAAAGAAACTAAATACAAAAGCCGCGAAAAAGCCGCGAGCTCCGAAGAGCCGCGAAAAACCGCGAAAATAAAAGCGAAAATAAAAACAAAAATACTACTAAGCCGTGCTCCCCGGCAACGGCGCCATTCTGATAACACCAAAATACCTCTAAGACCCGGGTGAAGGTAATAAGACAAGGGTCGTTGCGACCCGGATCTCAGAGAATGGGTATATCAAGAAAAATATCGAACCGCGAAATAGAAATAAAATCAATCAATCAAGGCAAGCGGTCCTAGCTATGAGATTAACCTGGTATAGCTCCCAGGGTCGAACACAAGGAGCACGGGTTGGCCTAGGGCCTACAAAGTAGTAAAAAGAAAATAAAATGAAAAACAAGGATTTTTAATGGTTTTTAATAATTTTTATATTTTTTTTGGATTTTTGAATTATAAAGAAAATAAAAGAAAGTAAAATCAAGCCAACTTAAGCAATTTATTTAACACACCAAAAATTAAGCAAAAATTAAAGAAAAATTGTTTTTATGTTTTTTAGGTTTTTAAGTGTTTTTGGTGAATTTTTGGTATTTTTCTAATGTATAATTTATTTTATAAAAATCAAACAGTGCTCAAAGGCCTAGGTACTGTCCAGCAAGGCTTGAAACCCAAAAATAAAATATTTATGGATCTCAACAAGCCATGGAGGTAATTTTCCTGTAATCTAGAAAGAATAAGGAAAATTTAGGCACCTAAATTATTTTTTTTGGATTTTTCTATTATTTATTATAATTTTTATGAGTTTTTAGGGGTTTTTAGATTTTTAGGGTTTTTAAGCAATGAAAAATAGCCAAAATTGGCTAGAAAATCAAACAACACACAAGAAACAGTAACTAATTTTTTTGGAATTTTTGAAGGTGTTTTTATATTTTTTTGGTATTTTTAAACCTAGACAGTAGCTAAAAAGGATGTTTTTGAATTTTTAAAAATACTAAATGAAATCAAAAATGTCCTAAAAAATTCTCAAAAATCCAACAACATGGCAGGAGCCATGTGTCAAATTTTCATCGAATTTGGAGGTGGTTTGATATTTATTCAAAAATCAAAGAGGGGGCACTGTGCACAGGGACGTAAGTGCAAATACCCGCAAGTCTGGGGGCCAAGGTGCAAAAATCCCAGCTAAACACGCGCGTGGCGCATGCCTGGGGCACTCAGGGGCCTTTTGGTAATAAAAACCAAGTTCCTGGGCCTTTTGGTAACTCGTACCAAAAGTCCAGGGGCTTGGATGCAAAAATCCCACTAAAATCCGCACATGCGTGAATAAAAGGCTCACAGGGGCATAAATGCAATTACCTAAAAGTATCTTCTCATTCAATAACCCTCCAGAACTACAGGATAAAAGATGTAAATAGCCCACACAAGGCACGTGGCGAAGCACGTGAGGTCACATACACAGGGGCATAAAAGCGAAACTAAACAAGCACGAGGTCCCAGTTGCAATTTACCCTACGTAAATAAAAGGACTAAAATATTTACAGGACTGACACGTAAAACAAAAAGCTAAGAGGGGGCCTAAGTAATTTACCCCTTTATTAAGTCGACGGCTCGATGGCGGACGCGTGGCGAATCGGACGGCTCAGGTGCCTGGCGCCTCTTCTCTTCTGCAGCACGTGGGCTATCGACGGTCCAGAGGGAGACGCGTGGGAGATCTAGCGGTTCAGGTGCTGCGCCCTCTCTCCTCTGCTCTGACGGTCTGGATGACGCCTCGAATCAATCAACGGCTGCTGCTCCTCGAAGAACGGCCGATCAAGATTAAAACTGGGAGCGGAGGCTGATCGGACGGTGCTGGAGGATGGTGGAAGAACACTCAGCCGGCGAGCTTCACCGGCCTCGTGCGTTAGCTGTAGACCTCCTCAGCTGCTCCTGATGATCGGAGAAGATCCGCGGTGATGCCCCGCGGCTGGTGGTAGCCTCCGATGGCCCACCCGAGCCCTGGAGGGGCTCCGGCGAGCTCGGCGGCGGTGAGCTCCTGGACCTGATGTGAGGGAGGCTCAGATGCCCTCCTTCTGACCTGCAAGATGTACCAGAAGCTTCGCGGGTCGAGGGCAAAGTGCCTCGACCCGAAGAAGCGAAGTGAAGGTGGACTGTGGGTCGGGATGGATGAACTCCGGCGAGCGGAAGGTGGTGGAGCTCAACTCCCAGCTCCGGGGCGAGCTGGGTTGAATGAGTGGGCGCAGCACGTGCGTGAGGGAGTGGCGAAGATGATGGTGTGTCCCGATGATCGAAATGGTACTCGATGTGGCCGGAATCAGAGGAACACGTCGGAGAGTCGATTTGGGCGAAATCAGAAATTACACTAAGTGGAAGGGCTAATCGATTACCTGGGTGATGCGGGAGACTATGCTGGAGCTTGGCTAGCTCCTGGTCGTCGCCTCGAAGGTCGTCACTGCCTGAGGCTCGAGCTCCGGTCGAGTGGCGGAGCACGGCGGCGTGAAGCTGCCGGATCAGTGACCGGCCACCTCCTCCTCGCTGCAACAAGGGCCAACGCGAGCTGTCACCTCGGTGGTTCCGATGGAGGTCACGGGAGTGAAGGTAGGGAGCCAAAGATGGCGAGAGGAGGCGGCTGATCTCAGACTATATAGTGTGGAGGGTCCGGCAAGAAGGTTGCGGGTAGGGCGAGCTGATGCGCGGATCCCGAGGCGAAAGCTCCGGCGAGCTTCTCGGATGTGACGTGATCAATGCGGACCCGGATTTGGGGCGAAAGGGATTCGGGTCATCAAAAGAAAAATCCGAGAAGATGGGTCGGGTGAACAGACCCGGGCTCTGGTGGTCCTGGGGGAGGTGTTGACCGGGGGTCAACAGTCCCCCGTGGACCAATCAAAGCCCGCCAAGGCTTAATTTTTTATTTGATTTTTTTGGGGCCTTAAATGGCCGAATTTTCAAAAACTTAAAACATAAAAAATATTTGTTTTAATTTTTTCTATTTTTTTGTGATTTTTAATTTATTTTTGGAAATAAAAATAAAGTATATACAATATATAGCTATACATAAGTATATATACAATATATGATTTTTAATTTTGATTTTTAATTAGTTATTTTTATACATTTTTATTCCTATTTTATATTTTATTTATTTATAGGATAAAATGAGGAATAAAAGGCTATTTTTATTTTATTTTTATTATTTATATACATAGGTGAAATAAATAGTTATTTACACTATATACATGGTATATGTACAATATGTTTTTGTATTTTTAATTTTGTAATTTTTATTTGATTTTTGTTTTGTTTCTTTTTATTTATTTTATGTACAATATATACCAGAGAATATTTACAAAAAGTTTTGAAAATAAATAACTTTATTTACAAGGTGAAATAAGGAAGGTGGTCTATGTACATGGTGAAAGGTAATTTTTAGTCTTTTTGATTTTTTTGATTTGTTTGTTTTGTTTTTAATAGCTTTAAATATGTACAAATATTTACAACATATTTTTGGGTGAGGAAAATATAATTTTATTTATTTACAAATATATACATGTGTGAGCCCCTATCTCCCTCTACTTGGCTTTTATGCGGTCAGGCCCATGCTGAGCCCTCCCTTGGGTTAGGTTGCTCAATATTTATTCTAAATATTTCCCTCTTTTTCTTTTTCATCTTTATTCTTTTATTTTTGCACAAAAACATGCTAATTATCTATATTTACAAACATGCATGCTTTTGCTAACTTTTCCTATTTACACATATCTACATGCATTTGCATAGGTTTTTGTAGCTAAAATATAAGAATAAAGAGTGATGAATGGGTATTCATCACCGACCCTACTTAATGTGGGAAAGGGCCGGTGTTGGAAGGTAAACTTTTGGTTGATGCATGCCGAGTTCAATGCCAAATGTTAAATATGTGCTTATGGTATGGATGTTGATTTTTCTCCTCATGGCATATACGATCAAACTTCTGACTTAATACATCAGGTTGAGGTACATCCTTTGGATCGTCGACTAGAACTCCGATTGCCAGCCACGCCCGAATATCTGCATGGAAAAACATGAAGGCAATCTAGCCCGCTTTGTATTTGCATCAACAAAAAATATATCATTTAGGCAAATGCAAACTAAGTCAATAAGTAAATTGCCGCCATTTTGTATTTGCACCAACAAAAAGTATATTTGGGGGGTTAGACTGAATTGTGATTAATGTTCTATAAATATTAATTTTCCAAAACTATTTTGTAGTTTAAGTTATAATTTCAAAAATTAACAGATACATAAAATTGTTATAAGTTTTTTTCTAAAATTCTCCACATGCTAAGTTATGAACTAAAATTAATAATGTTTTGAGTTGCATATATAAAATTTTCACACGAAATAAAAAGTTTGATTATGAAAATTTCAAATCAATTAGCTTCCTTGACGATTTTTATCGATCCTTTAAAAAGTTGATCATACATAAAAAAAACTTGCAGTTATGCAACTCCGGTTCAAAACAAAGATAAACAATGTGGAATTAAATATGAAATTATTTAAATATTATTTATGAGGGAATTCAAATGCTTCTGTACAACACGTATAGTAAGGCACTGTTTGGTTGCTGGGTTGGACTGGGTTGGGTTGGGATACACCGGTGTACCCCTCCTTCCAACCTTCTCAATCCTCCCCACAGTTTACTATTCACAGGGGTATAATTTACTATTCACAAGGGTACCCCGATCCAACCCAACCCAGTCCAACCCAGCAACCAAACATGCCCTAAAAGTAAACTTGAATTATACATTTCAAGTTATATTAACTTGAAATTCCGTATCTTAGATAGATCTCTATCAATCTTCTTCGTTTAATACAATCTTTGTTTCAAATTGCATATTAATTGTTTATTAGTATTGACATGGTATACTTAAAAACTCCATCACTATAACATACATTGAAATACAAAATATATAAAAATATCTGACCATATGTTACATATTCTAAATTGTATTTAATATATATATCGTTGAATTAATCTAGTTGGATTAGTTGATTGTTTATTCTGAATTGCAGAGTAATTGGGGATGGTGTGCCTATGAGAATCATATATTACAATAAAAGGATATTTACACTCATAACCCTGAGTAATCTTGTAATTACCCTCGATAATCACGAATTACATCCAGAACCCCGAAAAATTGTTCCGTTTTACTCTCATAACCCTCCGTTAGTTAACTTCATTAACTCAACCAGATGGCTGAGTTAATCTAACCAATATCTGATTTCACGGTTGAGATTAATCAAAAATAAAAAAGGAAAGAACGAGAGGAAAATGCAGGGCTCGACCTAACAGGAAATTGCAGGGGCGAGGGGTCAGGCGGTGCCGGAGGGAAAGGGGGGCTTGGGCGACCTGTGGCTTGGGCGCGGGCGAGGAGTTCTGACATGGGCGGGTTTCCCAGGCGGCGCCGGAGGGGAGGGGGAGGCGCGGGCGACCTAGGGCTTGGGTGAGGGGGATGGGTTCCCAGGCGAGGCAGGGGCTTGTCGGGGGAGAGGAGGAGGGCTTGACCTGACAGGAAATTACAGGGGGCGAGGGATCAGGCGGCGCCGGAGGGGAAGGGAGGGGCTTGGGCTTGGGCGAGTGGGATGGGTTCCCAGGGGGGCGACTCTTGCGAGGGGGATGGGTATCCCGGGGGGGGGGGGGTGGCGAGCGAGGGTGATGGGTTCCTGGGGGGGCGACGCCCGCGAGAGGGATGGGTTCACAGGGGGGCGAGGGATCAGGCGGCGCTGGAGGGGAAGGGGGGGCTTGGGCGAGGGGGATGGGTTCCCAGGGGGGCGATGCCTCCGAGGGGGAGGGGTATCCCAGGCGGGGGGGGGGGGGGCGGCGAGCGAGCGAGGGTGATGGGTTCCTGGGGGGGCGACGCCCGCGAGAGGGATGGGTTCACAGGGGGGCGACGCCTGCGAGGGTGATGGGTTCTTGGGGGGGGGTGGCGAGCGACGGTGATGGGTTCCCAGGCATGGCGGGGCGTCGGCGACGACGGGGGGGGGGGGGGGGGGGGAGCGAGGGTGATGGTTTCCTGGGGGGGTGACTGCCGCGAGGGGGATGGGTTCCCAGGCGCGGAGGGTGGGGGGAGCTCGGGCGGCCAGGTCTCGAGCTGGGCGCAGGCCCTGGGAAGGGGTGCTTGAGCTTGCGGGCGACCGGCGGGAGGAGCTCGCCGGCGGAGGTGGGGGAGCTAGGATCGAAGGCTTCGCCTGCCTGTCTGGGGGGGGGGGAAGAGGAATGTCATCATATTGTAAATATGATGGGTGAGGAAGGACACAATAGACTTTTTTTCTTACAGTTTTGATGAATGGTGTCATGTTGTAAATACGATAGCTTTGGAAGGGCAAAATTGACTATTTCCGTTAGACTTAACGGAAAAATTAAACGGAAGTTCACACAGGGTTATGCCATGTAAAGGTTAACCATTACTCGGGATTCTGGGTGTAATTCGTGATTATCGAGGGTTCCTGGGGTAATTACAAGATTACTCAGGGTTATGGATGTAAATATCCCTACAATAAATTATATCAATTTTAGATTAATTAATCAACATTTTTATTGGGTTTTCATCAGATATGCCCTCTGAGGTATTGCAATATCAGTTATGCTCCTCCTTTTTTGGGAATATCACTTGTACCCTCGACTTCTTGTCATTCGATCACTTGTGCCCATATGTTACTTTGGTTGTCAAAAAGTTAAACTTAACCTTGGTTTAATGAAACGATTGTGTAGTTAAGAGGGGCATATCTGGAAGAAAAGCCCCCACCTCGTCATTCACCCCTTCGACTCCTCCAACCTCGACGCCTTCTACGTGTGGGTCTCCGGCGACAAAACAGTAGAGCTCATGTATGTGCTAACGATGGATCACTGGGGGAAGGGGATCGTGATGGCGGCAATGAGGAAGATGATAGAGCAACAACAGAGGAGTGATTCTTCTACTGCCTGGGGTGGGGTGGGGGGGGGGGGGAGGTCGACCTGGAGAAGATGGGGGCGGAGGAGGGGGCAGAGGAGAGGGGGGAAGGGGGTGGAGGAGGGAGGAGGCTGGGGCCAGAGAAGAGGGGGAGGTGGAGGAGGGAGGAGGCTGGGGGTGGAGGAGAGAGGAGGCTGGGGGCGGAGGATGGGGACGGAGGAGGCTGGGGCCGGAGGAGAGGGGGAGGTGGAGGAGGCTGGGGGCGGATGATGGGGAGGCTGGGGACGGAGGAGGGGAGGATGGGGGCAGAGGAGGAGGGGAGGTAAAGGAGGAGGTCAACCTAAGGATAAGAGGAGGTCGACCCTGGGAGAAGAATGAGGGGAGGGAGGAGGAGGTTGGCCTGGAGAGGAGGAGGATGGGAGGGAGGAGGAGGAGGCCGGCCTAAGGAGGAGGAGGAAGTCGGTTTGGGGGAGAGGGGTGGGGGGGTGGGGGGAGTAGGGGAGGGAGGATGGAGAGGATGAGGAGGGTCAAGAAAGATCTCTCAGCTCCCTTTTTCTTATTTATTTCTACTTGTATTCTCAAAGTTAACTTTCATTTGTGTTGGGGATGGACATCAATTAACCCGAGACACAAGTGATAGAGCAGTAAGAAGTCGGAGGGCACAACTATTATTCTAAAAAAAGAAGGGGCATAACTGATATTTTAATATCTCGGAGGAGCACGATTGATAAAAAATCCTTTTTAATTCACGCAAATTAAAATTTCACATATTACTTTATAGATTCGCAGTCTTTGATAAATAGATTCATTATTCTAAATTTCAAAATTATGAAAAAACGATATGCTTATGAGACATCACATAATTTCTCGATCAATATAATATAAACTAAAACATATAAATCAAAAAGGTTTTAGTTATAAATTACATATTTAAAACTATAAAATTAGACGTAATTAAAATCGTTTATCTCAGTCAATTGATTCCACTACATTTATTCATACGATTGGATCAATCAATATATAACACCTATATCCCAAACATAGTCCCGCATCTGCAACTCACAAAGTGTCAGAGTGGGTTATAAGTGGTGGGGATTAGTACTTGACAACTTGAGCTTAAGCATTTTGGGTGGTTGTCAACAAATCCAATTGAACCCGAACCCAGCAAGTTATCAGGGCCAGTTTTCCGCAATAACGGATTGGAGATCTAAGCTCGGGACGTTACAAATGGTATCAGAGCTAATTTCCCTCTGATAGCGGAAAGAGCTACTCGAGAAGTGGAGCCACCCCTACAAAAGAGATAGGAGGAAATGGTTATCCGGAGCGTGCAACCGCTACTGTCGTTTGGAATAAGTGATGGGCCATGTTGCAACGAGGACGTTGCGAATATAAGTGAGTGAGGTTGCAACACCCATATCCGCAAACATAGTCCCACATCTAAACTCACAAAGTGTGAGAGTGTGTTATAAGTGGTGGAGATTACTACTTGTCAACTTGGGCTTAAGCATTTTGGGTGGTTGTCAACGGATCCAATTGAATTTGAACCTGACAAGTTGTTAGGGTCAGTTTTCCTCGATAACGGATCGGGGACGTAATCTCAGGACGTTACAAATGGTATCAGAGCCAATTCTCTTCTGATAGCGAAAACGACTCCCCGAGAGGTGGAGCCACTCCTACAAAGAGATGGGAGAAAATGTCTACTCGGAGTGTGCAACCACCACTGTCAATAAAGAATAAGCGACGGGGCATGTCGCAACGAGGACGTTGATAATATAAGTGGGGGAGGTCGTAACACTCATATGCCCAAACACAATCCCACATCTAAAACTCACAAAGTGTGAGAGTGGGTTATAAGTAGTGGGGATTAATATTTGACAACTCGAGCTTAAGTATTTTAGTTGGTTGTCAACGAATCCATTTGGACCCGAAACCCAACAAGTTGTCAGGACTAATTCTCCTCGATAACGGACCGGGACCTAAGTCCGAGACGTTACACAATACTTTATATTATGGTAAAACATATTTATACACGGCTTTAGATAAGATTATTATTTATATAATACATATTAAAGCAATGAATTAAGGTCGGATACAATAAATTTTGAATTTTGATCGAATTAATATCGACTACGAACTGATTTTAAAAAGAGCATATTAAAAATATATGTAAATACTTTGATAAAAATGTTTAGCCAATCGAAACTATAATCGCAAAGGGATTGCAACCTACATAAAGCATGATTGCAACCTACATAAAGCATGCATTGTTATAATTTCTATGAAAGTGAGGCAAAGAGGCTCAGTGGTCGTCGGAACTCAAGGGGCCGTATGGATTTGATAGACGGAAAATAAATTTAGATTGTTAGTTGTTTAAAAACATAATAAATTATATTCTAATGTAGACAATAATAATAACCGGATCTTTTTGCTTTTACCACACTCCTATTTGGAAGTTTTTTACGAATGACATCCATAGATACTCATATTCGATAATTTTCGAATTTAAAAACTTTGGACAGAAGGGTAAAATTCTCAAAAGAACTGTGCCACTAAGAAAGTTACCAATGCTTATCACATTCGTGCTACATAGTTATCATCTTTAATTCATCCACATGTGTATGACCTTTTGCCACATCCCTTGTAGCTTCTAAAAGGTACACTAACATGCTTATTTTGAAATCTATGGATGTCCAAACAAGTATACATCTCTAAATACGAATACAGGACAAAGATACGCTTGACAGAGCAAGCATTTTCCGCGTCTAAAAATGCCATCTTATGGGTCGATCTGGTATCAGGAGTCCAGAAATACAACACACGGACACGGTGACGTCTGTCTCTAGTGCTCCCTCTCCTCTTTCCACAAGGATGTAGACTCCGCAGCTCCAGCGACTACCAGTTTGACTCCACCGAGAAGAAGGAGAACAGGGAGAAAGGAAGGCATGGACGAGGAGATGCGAGGAATCCCGAGGCTTCTCTGACCTCCGCAGAGTGAGGAGAAAGCTGGCCGGGAAAACATTGCTTCTAACATCACCCAGGTGAGATGATTTCAGGTTTCGGCAATTATCACCACTCTGCTTTCTCTTCGATTTTTGGGCATTCTCCCATGAAGCTATGGATAGTTGTAAGTTTGATGTCTGTTTTTTTATATCAATGTTATATCACACTAATAATATTATTGTTGTTGTTTTATTGGTATCAAGATCTACTGATTTCTATTTACGATCTTGTGATTTCCGCTAAGCAAGTAAATGCACACAGAGATTCTATGTAGATAGGGAGGCTGTTTGGTTGGGAACGCTAATTAGTGACAAGGAAGTCCTTCCACTGGAACACCATGGCTCCACCTTTCAGTAACCTGTGAAGATAATTTTTTATCTTACAGTACTCATAAATTGAGTTAAAATGGTAAATGAACAATAGATCAGATATGAGATATGTGCCTTTTTATTGTTCTTTTGGAGCTTTTTCGAATAAGGAAGTTACATTCTTCAACTTTAACAAAATTTCTTCCGAATATATGATCTATTAACAGGTCTATTGTCTCTTTCATATATATATATATATATATATATATATATATATATATATATATATATATATATAGATATAGAGGGCTTATCCACTGCGCACAGGGCTCATTAGCGTTTCAATGAGCACCCATTCTCGGCCATACACGTGTATTAATTTCTAATTATAGGCTACCACGTATTTAAAAAAATCGTATATTTCCTATTATATAACGTCCTTAAAAATTGGAAGACGGTTTTGGAAATAAACGATTCAAATAAATGATTCCACGCGGATGATTAAGGGTCCGAATGTTATGATAGTAATAAATATAATTGGGTCAAGTAAATGCTTATTGTGAGATCAGTAATATCAAGAACAATGGTCAGTAATTTACATCCAAATAGTTACATTATACAGAATTCAGTAATATGTATAAAATGGTCAAGTAAATGTGTGTAGTGAGATCAGTAATAACATAAAAAATGGTTAGTAATACCATTGTCTATGTAATGTGCATTGCATTAACAAATGGTTACTTTCTTACTTGAGCAATGCCCATGACTTACTGACCATTACTTTGTTATTACTTGAGCAATGCCCATGACTTACTGACCACTACTTTGTTATTACTGATCTCATAGTAGCTATTACTTGAGAATCACACACATATTACTGAACATGTGGTTAGTAATACCAATGTCTATGTAATGTGCATTGCATTAACAAATGGTTACTTTCTTACTTGAGCAATGCCCATGACTTACTGACCATTACTTTGTTATTACTTGAGCAATGCCTATGACTTACTGACTACTACTTTGTTATTACTGATCTCATAGTAGCTATTACTTGAGAATCGTACACATATTACTGAACATGTGGTATAACACATAGATATATACATTACTGAACACAAACAATAATTTACTTGATAACTGTATATATATTACTTGAGTATCATATCTAAATTACTAAATTCTGTTCAAAGTAATAAAATATATGGAAATTACTGATCATTTCATATGGTTTTACTGACTTCACAACAAGCACTTACTTGTCCATTGTGTATATATTACTGAAATCTGCACCATGTAATAAAATGAATGTACATTACTGACCGTTGTTTGGATACTACTGACTTCACAACAAGCACTTACTTGTTCATTGTGTATATATTACTGACCTGAGCATTTGGATCTCGAATTTCTTGCAAGAAATCATCGATTCAAATATTTTCTTTCCAAAATGATCTTCCTATTTTTTAGGACGCGATATAATTGGAATATCACTTATTGTTAAATCGTTTTGCATATTAATCTCCTTCCAAAAACAACATCCTTCGAAATAGGGAACAACTTAATTAGTAATACACGTGTATGGCCGAGAATGGGTGCTCATTGAAACGCTAATGAGCACTGTGCGCATTGGATAAAAATCCTATATATATATATATATATGAGGATGGGGAGCTTGCACCAAGGTGCATGTAACTTTACATGCACCGGCGCTTATATCTTCTACATTTTTTTACTTTTTTGAAAAATACCACCATGTATATTCATCCATATATCCCTCTAATATGTCATTCGAATTTCGTCAGAAACAGAGACTCTTATGACCTCCATCCAGGACAGGTCGATTATAGCAATTCTAAGACCGTTAAAATTACCTATTCTAGATGGAGGTCATAGGAGTCTCTGTTTCTGACGAAGTTCGAGTGACATATTGGAGGGATATATGGATGAATAGACATGGTGGTATTTTTCAAAAAAGTAAAAAAATGTGGAAGATATAAGCGCCGGTGCATTTAAAGTTACATGCACCTTGATGCAAGCTCCCCATCCTCTCTCTCTCTCTATATATATATATATAGGGGGCCTTTCAAATGAGACGTGGTCCTTCCATCCTTAAGGAAGGCCAACGATCTGGGCCATCGGATTCAAATCCAACGGCACCTTCAATTTTATTGTCCAAAAGGGCATTTTGGTCATCAACTTTTGCAATAATTATGCACGCTAATTAATATTCCGAAATACTAAATTTAGCTAGTTTTATTTTTGGTAATTTTCGCAATTCCATATTTAAAAAATATCCAATTTTTTGCTGGACGATATTATCTGGGGCATATTTTTGTATCCTCACGCATTTTTTTGTAGAATTTAAGGTTCTTTTTGTATTGACTGCATGTTTTTTGTATAATCCATTGTTCATTCAAAAAGTCGTCCATTATTTGTAAATATTGCATGGTTCTTTGTAAAATACAATTCATATTAGTATTTAATATGTGGTTCTTTGTAACGATTGTATGGTTCTTTGTATAATAACATTTGTATAGTTTTTTTGTAAAAAAAATGTAGGCATTCACGCTTAATTGATGCGAATATACAAATCAAATTTGTATAAAACACTTCTAAAATGTATATTGTACATCCAAAATGTGTAATGCACATCAATATATACAAAATCTATAAAAAATGCAATTTTCATTCGCAACCATTTGATTTGTAAAAACACATAACAAATATGTATTGAATATCAAAGGTGCTGCAATATACGTATTGAATATGTGTTCTTTTTCCATGAAATCTATACATGGGCACAATTTACGACATACATAATACACGAACGTTACCTGATTTGTGTTATATCAGGAAGGTGATCGCCGGACTTATCCCCTCTCAACCTGTGCGTCGCTCTGTCGTACGCGAACGTCGTCGCCTCCGGCGAGTCGTAGGTCCCCAGCCACAGTCTCACCCTGTTCTGCGGGAGGAGTTGATGAGATATTTCAAACGTGTGAGTGGTTTTTGGAAAGATTGGGAGAGAGATTAATGAGGAGATAAATTAGGTTGTTATATACTATATTTAGATAACGAAGAATGACCGAAATGGGTTTTTGATTAATTAAATAATAATTAAAATATGCCATTAATAGCAACCGACGGATTGAATATGGATGCATGAGATCGTTGGCCTTCCTTAGAGGTGGAAGGACCATGTCTCATTTAAAAGATATCCTATATATATAGGGGGCCTTTCAAATGAGACTTGGTCCTTCCATCTCTAAGGAAGGCCAACGATCTGGGCCATCAGATTTAAATCCAACGGCACATTCAATTTTGATGGCCAAAAGGGTATTTTGGTCATCAATTTTTGTATTAATTATGGACGCTAATAATATTCCGAAAATACTAAATTTAGCTAGTTTTATTTTTGGTATTTTTCGCAATACCATATTTAGAAAATATCCAATTTTTTTATGGACGATATTATCTGGGTACATTTTTGTATCCTCACGCATTTTTTGTAGAATTTAAGGTTCCTTTTGTAATGACTGCATGTTTTTTTGTAGAATCCATTGTTCATTCAAAAAGTCGTCCGTTATTTGTAAATTTTACATGGTTCTTTGTAAAATACAATTCATATTAGTAATTAATATGTGGTTCTTTGTAACGATTTTATGGTTCTTTGTATAATAAAATTCATATAGTTTTTTGTAAAATTTGTGTAGTCATTCACGCTTAATTGATGCGAATAAAATAATCAAATTTGTATAAAACATATCTAAAATGTTTAATGCGCATAAAAAATGTGTAATGAACGTCAGAAATGTGTAAAGCACATCAATATATACAAGATCTATCAAAAAGATACAATTTTCATTCGTCACCATTTGATATGTAAAAATACATAACAAACTTGTATAATACATAATAAAATTGTATAATACAGACTGATATTGTATAGTACACATCAATAATGTATAAAACTGTGAATCGTTCTTCATCCAGTACTGCCTGCAATACTTTTTTTCATCATAACTTGCATGATGAAGTTCTCGATAATCACCACCACTCTCGCGTAGTCCTTGGACAATTCCCCGTCCAGGTCTGACCGACACGTTGTCATTGGCGCGGAATCATGAAGTTCGTTCCTTGCTCTCTTTGAGTAGAGACTAATAGCCTCGAATCTAGAAACACCCACAACAATGGGCACCTGCATGAAGACACGTGATGTTTGAAAATGGTGATCAGAAAATGGCGAAGATTAAAACATGCTTCTAATGCTCCATAAATGCTCATAATAGTTTGTTCCAGGTTTATTCATTTTTTATACTTCCAGCTTTAATATATGGGATACTCTTCTAAGATAAAAAAAGATTTTATTATTGAAATATTCTGGAAATGGCGATCAGAATATGGCGAAGATTAAAGCATGATTTTATCAATAGAAACGTGATGTTTGAAACAGAATCCTAATACCTTGTCGAATGTCTCTTTTTTCCATGTATCGACACATCCAAAGAAGGCCTTGGTTAATGTTGTTGATGAGATCTTTGATGATGGCGGAGACGAGCAACGGTCAGAGTACATCGCCGACGGCCGGATTACATCGCCAACGTTGTTGTCGAGCGCATCCTCCTATTTTTCTACGTTTGGGGTTAGGGTTTTGGAATGATTTGTTGGCAACGTGAATGCCAAATTAGGAGAGAGATTAATGAATAGCTATTTTAGGCTATTACATACTATATTTAGATAATGAATAATGATCAAAATGGGTTTTTGATTAATTAAATAATAAAAATAACATACCAATAATGACAACCGCCGGATCAATTTTGGATGCACGAGATCATTGGCCTTCCTTAAGGATGGAAGGACCAAGTCCTATTTGAAAGATATCCTATATATATATATATATATATATAAGATCCCGCTCGTCGCCAGCCTAGAACTGTTTACCATATGTAATGACCACCTCATGTTCTCGAAGTTAATTTCGTTTAAAGAGATTGATTTAAGCTAAGTAGTTTCTCGAAAACGATACTTTGCTATCTAATGGTACATTCATAGTGGTGAAACCTGAATCGAGGAGATTTCACATCTATGTCATGATGCGGTCCACTTGAAAGCCCATTGAAGCCAAAACTTCAGTCATTGGTCTCTGTGGGGAATCATGAAAGAATGGAATTGCTTGTTTATTCAAGAGGTCTAGAGGTTCTTATATAGGACAAAACCCTAGAGAGATCTAAGATGAAAAATACATAAATACCCTTAGCAGGGTTACAAATCTAATTATAGAATGTACTACAAACACTCCCCCTCAAGTTGAAGCATATTTATCAATCATGCCCAACTTGAACATAATCCATAACAGACGCTTCTTGGGTAGAGCCTTTGTGAATACATCAGCTAACTGAAGATCTGTGGTGATGTGAGTAGTAGTAATCTTACCAGTTTTGACAACATCACGAACAAAATGGCAGTCCACCTCTATATGCTTGGTTTGCTCATGGAACACATGATTCCTGGCGATATATGTATCAGATTTGTTGTCACAATACAGTGGGATAGGAGTAGCGACAATGAGACCGAGTTCTTTCAGAAAGGTCAATAGCCACATGATCTCACAAGTAGCTTGAGCCATTGCTCTGTATTCTGCTTCAGCACTGGATCTAGACACAACAATCTGCTTCTTGCTTCTCCAAGAGACGAGATTTCCTTCAACTATCATAGTGTAACCTGTAGTGGAGCGCCGATCCTCTGGTGAGCTTGCTTAATCAGCATCAACATATGCAATGACGTTAGTGTATCCATTTGCCCCATAGAAGAGGCTACACCCTGTTGATTCCTTCATGTATCTTATAATCTGGAGAACATCCTGCCAATGACTGTAACCAGGTTGCTCCATGTGTTGGCTAGCTCTGCTAACTGCATAGGAGATATCTAGTCTGGTGACAGTAAGGTACAACAGTTTCCTAACAAGGCTTCTGCATCGAGTAACATCTTTAAAGACATGATATGGGAATGTGACAAGCTTCTTAGGGTCTGCAGGAATACTAACAGGCTTGCATCCAAGTAATCGTGCTTTAGTCAGAATGTCCAGACAGTATTTCCTCTGTGAGAGATGGAGACCCTCTGTAGTGCGTAGTACTTCAATGCCTAAGAAATACCTCAATGGACCAAGATCCTTGGTAACGAATACCTTTGGAGGAAGGCCTTGGTCTTTAATATCCCTTCATCATGATTGCCTGTGATAATCGTATCATCTACATAGACAACAATAGTAACCGTACCAGTTGTTCGTCTTTTGACAAACACGGAATAGTCAGAGGTTGTCCTCTGGAAGCCAATAGTGTTGATTTCTGTAGTAAGTCTGTCGAACCACGCCCTTGGGCTCTACTTTAGTCCATATATGGACTTGCTAAGTCGACATACACACTCCCCCTCGACTTCATAACCGGGAGGTTGCATCATATAAACCTCCTCATCAAGATCGCCATATAGGAACGCACTTTTCACATCCGACTGGAAAATAGACCATGCCTTGTTAGCAGCCACAGACAGTATGGTCCTTATGGACCCCATTCATGCAACATGAGAAAATGTCTCAAAGTAATCCACCCCATAGATCTGTGTAAACCCTTTGCCACAAGACGAGCTTTCAACCTTTCAGTCGAACCATATGGTAACTGTTTGGTCGTAAAGACCCATTTACACGCCACAAGTCTAGTGCAATTGGGACATTGCACGAGATCCCACGTTCCTCTGGAAATAAGAGCATCCATCTCTTCGTTCATGGCCTGTCGCCATCCTGAATCCTACAAAGCACTATGGTGGTCTCTCAGAATAGAAATAGTCATGAGAGCATCTGCATAGCGTCTGTCAGTGAAAGATAAACCAACAGTAGAGGTGAAATGCGACATGGGATGAGAAGTACATTTCCTTTTAGGTCTCCGCAGAGCAATTGGAAGATCTTGAGGGTCATCCAGGATATCTTTAGGCGGGACACTTGAAGAAGGCATATCATCCTGCAAAAAAGGGATGGGTAAAGGAATATCTGGTGATGAAGGTATTGGTCTGCGTTTGTAAACAATGGGTGGAGGTGGGAGATCAAGAGGGATATCGTTAACAGGTTGGTTGAAGAAACTGGTCTGTTCATAAAAGGTAACATCTGCAGAGATATAATAACGACGACTGGTTGGATCATAACACCTGCAACCTTTCTGAGTACGAGAATAACCAAGGAAGACACATTTGATTGCACGAGGGGAAAGTTTATCTGCAGTGTGAAAACTATGAACAAACGACACACATCCAAAGATTTGTAAGGGAAGAGGAAAGGGAGATTCAGTTGGGTAAAGAAGAGAGAAGGGGTTGACCCATTTAGGGTTGGAGACGGGATTCTATTGATAAGAAGAACAATGGTTAGAACAACATCACCCAATAGGTCTTGGGAACATTCATCTGAGTAAGGAGAGAACGAGCGATATCTAGGAGATGTCTGAGTTTTCTTTCTGCTATCCCATTTTGTTGAGATGTATATGGACAAGAGGTTTGATGTCTGGTTCCTATGGGATCAAAGAAATTCGTTAGGTCATGTTGTGTGAATTCCAAGGCATTATCAGGACGAAAAATTTGTATATCACACGAAAATTATTCTTGACATAATGAAAGAAATTTTGGATAATTTTATTTATCTCCGATCGTTTTTTTAGAAGATAGACCCAAGGCGACCTGCTGTAATCATCAACAAAAACAACGAAATATTTATGTCCACTCAAAGTACGGACCGGACAGGGTCCCCAGACGTCACAATGGACTAAGGAGAAAGGAAGAGTACGAGGAGAATCAGTTCGCGCAGGAAACGGCGCTCGATGATGTTTCCCAAACTGGCATGCATCACACTCGAAGGGTTTGAGCATGGAAAGTTCTGGGAACGGAGAGTGCCTTGGCAGATGGATGACCAAGACGAAGATGCCAGAGAAGGGGATCAGCAGAGATAGAAGATGTGCCAGCAAAGCCAGAGTCTGAAGGAATGTCAAGATAATAAAGACCGTTCTTCTTATGTCCCCCACCAAAATTTGTCTCGTCCGGATGTCCTGAAAATAACAGAAAAATAACTTGACAGTTAAGTTCAGTGCACAGTTTATGAACCGATAAGAGACTAAGAGGAAAATTAGATGCACAGTGAACACCAGTAAGCTGAAGTTTAGAGGAGAACTCCATGGTCCCCACATTAGTAATAGGAGAATGAGCACTATTTGCAACACGAACAATCTTCACAACGGAAGATGGCTGTGAGGAGGTGAGAAGACTACCTTCTCCCGTCAGATGAGTTGAAGCCCCTGAGTCTATTATCCATGCAGGTGCAGAAGTGGAGGCGGAGCTGGCAATAGTTCCTGATGTAGCGGCCAAGTTAGTAGAAAGGCCAGAGGCAGGGGTGTCATTTGCAGAGTTCTGTAATAGTTGGCGAAGACGAGCATACTCAGAAGCAGTAAAGGGAGTCTGAGTATCATTGGAAGACTGAACGTGGGATGTCTCCATAGTATCATAGTTGCCATCATAAGGAACTGTCTCACAGACACTGTTGGCACCTGTAGGCATGCCAAACTTAGCCCAACAATGTTCGGACGGATGGTTCTGGCGTCCACAGTGAGTGCATGCAAGGTAGCGGGCAGTAGAATCACGACCAAAACCGCGACTTGAGTCACGTCCTCGTCCGAAATCACGGCTACGACCACGACCAAAGTCACGACCGCGTCCTCCTTGGTAAGTTGAGCGTCCTCTAGAAAAATGGACTGAAGTTTTAGCGGACTGAGGGGGTGAAGGAGACTCTAGTTCCTGTAGCCGACCGAAGATGGTCTCAAGAGAGGGCAGAGCAACAACAGTCAGAAACTGGTCTTTCACCGGCTTGTACCGTGGACGTAGACCTGATAAGAAACGATACACTTGCCATTCCAGACGTTCGCCTATCTGTTTGTCACAGTAGGCAGGTTGGAAGATAAGAAGCTCCTAAGACCTGTGAGAAGCCTATAATATTCAGTCAAGGATGTATCCCCTTGATTGGCAGACCAGATCCGTATATAGATGTCTGAGAGCCTGGACTTGGTTGTCTTCTGGGAGTAGGTTTTCTCAAGACTCCCATATTGCTTTCGCAATTTCCTTGTATAGAAGATCAGAAGCAATATTTGGTTCGACACTATTAGTCATCCACCTGGCAGTTGTCTACATACCATATGTCATAATCCTTTTCTGTCTCCACAGGCGGAACTTTAGTAAGAACATAGTTCTTGCGCTGACCACCAATAAAAATCTTGAAAGACCGAGACCATAGTACATAGTTCTCGAAACCCTTGAGTTTGATAGATGTGCCCTGGACCATCACAGAAGAAGTCGGGTACATGGGCTTGGGTTCTGTAGATGCAGATGCCATGGTGGCCGCAGAGGTCAAGAAAAAGTGACCTAGAATAGTTGAGTAGGCTTACGTATCATGTAGACCTAGCAATACATCGAATGGAGGTCCGATACAGGCAGTGCCTAACAAGGATCGGCGTAGGGGAGGGGCTGCCTAGACGCTGGAGTATTTTCGCCGCATGAAGGGAGCACTGGTGCCGCTGTGAGAGGGCACGGGAGCGTGGAGGGGGGGGGGTGCTGGGAGCACGCTGGGCCTCTAGGGCTCGCGCAGGAGGGCGGGAGAGGCCGCTGGGGGCACTGCTGGGCACAGAGAGGCGCCGCTAGGCACTGCTGGGCACCGGAGATGCGCTACTGGGCACCGCTGGGCCCCTAGAACTGACCCATGGAGGTGGGAAGGGCTACGGGAGAGGAGCAGGAAGATGCCTAGAGCCGACGCACGAAAGAGGAGAGAAGGGGGGGCTAGCGGTGGCGGTGGGATTAGGTCAGAACACCGTTCTAGGACCGCTGCTCTAATACCATGTGGAGAATCATGAAAGAATGGAATTGCTTGTTTATTCAAGAGGTCTAGGGGTCCTTATATAGGACAAAACCCTAGAGAGCTCTAAGATGAAAAATACATAAATACCCTTAGCGGGGTTACAAATCTAATTATAGAATGTACTACTAATAGTCTCAATGATAATTCCAAGTATGCTACTCTTGATATTCATCATCAACCAGAGTGGGTCCTAATAAAATTTAAAAGTCTCTATGAAAGCCCGTCTACTTTGCAAAGGTTAACCATATAACCTATTGGAAACAAATAAACCCATGACTGCATAAATATGTCAAAAATCAACCTAGACAGATAACAAAAATGGAAACCACAAGAGCAAATAGAACAAGCAAATCAAGCAATTATTTATCGACCACAATATGCACTAGGATTTTAACATAGAAAATCCCAAAAATGGTGGGGATGAAAAATCATGGGGCCAACTCGACCTGAACTACTCCACTATATTCGATGATGAAAATTGTTCTCCACAAGAGGCTACTCAAAGCCAAATCCTTGAAATGGTGTTGTATCAACAAAGAATCATCAACAAACAAATTAAAAAGAGCGAAATGGAGATGTATCACAGAATTTGACGTGGATTGGCAACTCTCTTTCTTTGATATCGCAGCAACAACTCATAATGCTCATGATGTGCACAATATCAGATGTTGTTGACTCAAGAGAGCAAGGAGATGAAGACAGGGAAATGTCTTTTCTTCAGCACAAGCACACATTCACAGAGAAGAGCGCAATGGGATTTTCGGGATGCATACTTCTGAGCTTTTTGATTCTGTCCGCTAGACACGAGAAATGAAGGGGTAAATTTCCCCAACACCCATTTGGACCCCTCGGTCTGGAAATAAAAGAAGGGGTACCACCTAGCAAGTCTCTCCCTTCAGTCCATGGGAATGATCAACAACCAACAAGTTCTATATTGAGAACATGTATTATTGTAGTCTAAATAATGGTTGAGTTCCAACGTGGAAGGAACCATCCAAACTCTTATCCATCGACAAGTTAGATTCGCTCACAAGAGAGCACAAACTTCAAACTTTTCAAGGGGTAAAGGCTTGATTATTGTTGAGATATTATTTATCTTTTCATAGTTGTATGTGTTTTCCTTCCTTTCAATCTATATTATGTAATTTGTCCAAACATGTTTCTCCTCTATACAAATGAACCATAGGACCTCATGAATAAACGATTCATTCATTTCTCTCAACATGATATCAAAGCAGGGGTCCTAGACCGGAGTTCTCGTACGCCTACATCATACCCCACCTGCCTAACTCGTTTTTGATGGGCCGTCGGGCCCCAAGGAGACTCGTGCGCCATCACTAAACCTCCAAGGAGGTTTCAGCCCAACATCGCCAGCCTCCAAGGGTACCCAAGCGATGCCGCAAGGCCCAACTAGGGCCCCAACGAAGGTGTCAGGACCACCTCAACCCTCCCACCATCGTGCGGTGGCAACCTAGCACCGCCAGGTGCTCCCAGGTGGGCCTGACACCATTGTCCAGTGCCACCTTCGTTGCTCGATGGCTTTCTTGCACCTTCGGTGGCCCCCTGCACTGCAACCTAGCCCAAATGGGCCCTTCTCACCGTCGCCCAACACCGCCAAAGCCATCTAGAGCCCTCGATATCAGCAAGGGATCCGTTATGATTCTTTTCAGCATGTTGTCCGTGTTCCAGTGCTCTTTTTTGGTCTGATTTTGACCAGAGGAGGGTGATTTCATACTTCTAGATCACATATCAGGCCCTCGCGCAGATCCAAGGTTTTAGGGATGGTCATGGTTGTATGAGTATACACATACAATCACTCGTCTCTATGATCGTGTAGACTCACTCGGATCGGTCTACTACCTTAGTCGAGTTCCGTGTCGGCCCTCTTCTTTATCATGTCAGAGAGAAAGGGTGATATGTTCTCTTTGTTCGGTGCCTTCAAGAGCCCAACTCCCATCGTCAAGATGGATGGACCAACTATGAGTTGTGGTTCCATGTAAATTCGGACCCTTATGCAGTGCAATAACAAGGAGCACATTCTAAAACAACTATAGCTGACAGATAAGATTAGGGAGAGTGCTTCGTGGAAGCAAGATGACATGTATACGCGTATCTGGCTCTCTGGGACTCTCATCACTGAGATAGCCAATGATACCATGAAGCAGCCCATCGCCAAGGCGATGTTGGATATCCTAGTAGCCACATATGACCAAGCAAAGAATGAGACCTTGATTCTTCAAGTGTAGTTTGACATCTTCACAGCCAAGTAGAATGGTCTTCCTCTGCACATCTTCTAATCTTCGCTTCGTATCATGTTCGAGAAGCTTCACATCTTCATGTATGTGACCACATCTTCTAAGCTGTAGACGGTGTACAGGAACGCCATGATGAGGCAACACACACCTAGCTTCTTACTACACCTAGCTTCTTACCGGTGCGGCTATCCCTCCCATGGAAGAGGCGTACTATCGTCTCAGTAGGATCATTGTCCCACCCCGTACCACCACATAGACCTCCTTAGCGATGACAACATCTCTCAATAGGTTAGTGATGAATCTCTGATTGACCATCACTATTCTCTCGTTTTATCCTCTAAAAATAAGAACTTCATTGGAAATCTTCATTAATTTCGCATCTTTGTCAATAAAACATTCACCTGTAATTAACTCTAAGTACTAATTATTGTATATTTAAATACTAATATTTTCTTTATTTTCTCTTTTATTAAAAATCCATAAAAATTAGATAAATATTGTAGATATTGTTTTGGTATTAAAAAGTTATTAAAAATACAAAAAAAAGAACAAAGCCATCAAATACAGTGTTTTTACCTATTAAAAATACTACCAAAAACATCTCTTTGTATAAATGACCTCTTTTGTCTTTTTGTTCAACATGAAACTTGTAAATCTCATCGAGATCTACAACTTTCATGTTTTGACTTTTTATTAGCTCCTTTTTCTTCTATTTCTTTTTGATTTTTTCATTCCTTTTCTTTTTTTAAATATTCTGGTGCAGCCACGTGGCGTCCTCTGGGCCACCCATGTGGCCACTTCTCCTTGCGCCACCCGCCTCCGTTGAGAGCCCTTGGATCTTTGCCTCTCCACCTTCATCCCTAGCGTTCATTTCTGCTTTGATCACAACCCTTGGATCCTCTCCTGAAATGATCTGGAGCGCTCCTTTCCCACTCTCCCATAGTCGTCTGATCACTTCCCCAGCTCGATCTGGACCGCCCCATAGCGCCCTAACCCTATCCGCAACATCAACCTTTGAGTCCATCCCAACCGCACCCTCGCGCATGCATCTCAACCATTAGATGCCTCCTCATCCAATGGTTGATCGCCCTCCACGTCGCCTGTTCCACCCCCTTCATTGGATGAAGCTCCTTCTTCATCCCAACCGTTTGCCCGCGCTATATTCTCCACCACTCGATCAGATCGCAGGATCTGATCCTAGCCACCACTAACGCCTTCATCTGGGCCGTTGGATTGCAAAATCCAATGTTGGCTTGAACCCCATCTTCCTCCTCTTAATGCCTCTCTCGAAGGCTTTGCACCTCGCTCCATTTCTGCCCCCTTCCTATTTGGCGCTCAAGTCCGACCATCTCCTTGAAAATCAACGCCGCCAGTACGCATACCCATCTTCCGCCGTCTTCGTGCAACCATCAAAGCCCTCATCCTGCGCCTTCATTCCTTCCGTTCTACCGTTACATCCATCATTGCCACCACTCTTAACGTCGGAACTCACCCTTTAAAACCACATCCTCTGTCTCACTTCTTTCTCGTTCACCATTTCTAGAGCTCTCTCCTAGCCATCTTCCCCTTCCCGTGACAGGGGGAGGTGGAATTGATGCGCGATAACGGGTGGAGTCTCAAGTGTTGACCCACGATGTTCTCCGCCATGCCACAGTCGCCTTGAGCACCGTAGAGCTCCTTGGATGGCTGCCTAGGTATGAGTGAAGACCCCGAGGTTCATCAGAACCTTAGCACAAGACACTCCCGTTCGCCGTTCTTCTTCTCAATCCTTCAGGTAACTTCATTCATATTTTTCTATTTTTTCTCATAATTAATCCTACGCATACACTACACTTCACATCCAATCAAATATACCTACAACTTCGTCGGACCTCCCTTATCTTCGCGGGAGGTCCATATCACCGTCTTCTACCCTATGGACCCCCTCTATTCCAGGCCTTCTCCTCCTCCTGCGACGGAGAGGAATCCAATTAGGGTGCCACCTTCTCCGCTCTGATTGCCCTCCATTCGCCTCACTTCATATGCACGTCACACCTCGGCTATTAGCTAACATCTTCTGTAGGTGGAAGCGTTCAATGGCCGGAAGCGTAGACCGTCCTTCGTTCTCGAACAAGAGCTCCGTCGATGCTCCACCGTCCCATCGATTTGAGCATCATCACCGCCTCTTTGGCTGACAAGCACCTTCGCTGGATCCTCACAAAGGTGAGGGGACATCCAGATAGCAGACAAAAGCCGAAGGAGGAAAGACATGCTTGCCGGAGCACAGCCAACACCGTCGCGAGGGGTGGCGCAACAAGAGAGAAGAAGAGCTACATGCACCGTCCGATCATCTGGATTATACAACTCAGATGATCTCTACGACGCCCGCATGAACCTTCAGGCTCGGGACCACTGAGCCATTCGCCGAGCCTCACCCGACCCGCATCAAGCAGCCATGTGTTCCGAGTCATACACTTGAGCCCCCGCCCTTCATCCAAGTCTTGCCGTGCGTGTGCCATATGCGTGCGACTGGGTTATTTGCATAGAGGCTCTCCAGAGTTTTCACATTTGCAGAAAGGTCCACCCAGGCGCGTGTTCCTCATGTGTGCGCCTGGGGTATTTTACAGGGAGGTCCCTCCGACTCTTGGAAATTACAAATAGGTCCCTCAAGAGTTTGTTTGTAATTATTTATCCATTTATTTTTTTTAATTTTTACTGTATTTATGCTCCTAGCAATGTTTTCTTCATAACTTGAGCATATGAACTCCAAATTAGATGATTTCAGTTTCGATTTGATGCGCTTGTTTTATGCTATCTAATGGCGTCGATAATTTCTCATTTTGACATTTAATTAAATGTTCTAATTTTTAATGATATATAGTGTCTTTTGCTTTCTAATTGTTTTCCATTAATAGATGATTTCATTTTAATGCTCAATTTGTCTCAGAAATCAACTTATCTTTTAATGCTAATTGAGTTGAATATTTTTAGGGCATATTTGTATATGGTTTCACGCATTGGCTATCTATCGCGTAACATACACATTGCATCTCATTTTAATTGCATAAAATCAAATAAAAATGCATACATCATATTACTTTATCGCCGCATCATTTCGTTTGCGAGATGTATCTGCATAGCATTATGTATTGTGCATCGCATTTACATATGAAGACCAAGACTTGAGAATTTAGTCGCTCCATTTTTAGTCAATAATTTTCAATGAATATATGAGGAGGCTCGTGTCCCTGTGTTCGACCTTGTATCTTGCCAAGTAAAAATAATTGCCACATATTCGAAGGTGTGGTCTTTGCATGGCTCGTTTTCACCGCCTGTACTATAACAAAATACACGACTATTAAAGCGGTGAAAATATGATTCATCAAATGGCGCCGTTGTTGGGATACAGCTCACTCTTATTTGTTTACTGAATTTTATTACTTTGATTTGATTATTTTCAAAAACTAAAGGTCTTCACATTGTATATGTTTTGCATCATCAATTCTTGATTAAATTTTTTGATATTTTTCCTTTGTGGAAGATTTTCGTGAAGATGGAAGACACTCGATCTAACTACAGGCGTGGAGTTGGGAGCTCCCGCTGCAAGGAGCCACAGAGGAAATTCAGGAGAGTTCGAGGAGTTCAGTCATCATTTTGTTCATGCATTTGTTGTAAAAGAAAGGAAAAAAAAGAAAGAAAAAATGTGTATCATTTGCATTTGTAACGGTCCTCATTTGAGGGCTCGTGTGTGTAACTATAACCTTGAACCTTACATGTGGTGTGTGAAGTCTCACCCCTGTCTGGGTGAGGCTCCCACTTGAGTGTCAACCTAGGGCTAGGCACATGACTCTTTGAGCTCTTTTATTTTTCTACCATTTGTGCTTGCCTCGTAGGATAAGATACACATTAAATTACTAGACACACGTACATCATTTCACTTAGCCAAATTAAATTGAATTCTTTCCCGCTAATAGAAGCATGTTTATGGTACGGTTTCTTCAACTTGCATGCACGTAGCATAAATTTCCAATACAATGAAGATTGTCGTAGGCATTATAAGTTCTCTTTCTCAAGCATGCATCATGATTTTCATGAATGTACTGGCTCTTCTCAAATCCCATGATTTATCACGTAGAAAATTAAAGGAAGCTGGGAATGATCGATTAAACAATGCTTGCTTGACTTGAATTCACATTAACTTCAATGACAATCTTAAATTAAAAATTGGGACTGTAATGCAAGTTGATGAAATAAATTTGAATAAAATTCACTCTTGGTTTAAAGGAGAGCAACCCCCTCCCCCCATTGTACGCAGGATGTTTAATTCCTAAGAGGTGATGATGTATCCCTGGGATAGTGCTCAAAACCTAGCCTTTAAACCCACGTAATAAACTTCAATTTTGAATTGTTGGAGTATTTGGTAGTGCGCCTATTGTGTTGTAGCAGGGTAAATGGATCCTGGAGGAGATCCATTTATCCCATCCAGTGTTTAGTCCCACATCGTCTAGTGGTGGGACTTGGAGGCTCTGGAGAGGCTATATAAGGAGCCTCAAACCTCCTGTACTCATTGAGAAAATCAATAGACAAACACGCCCCGTAGAGGGCTTCTCCTGTAGTTTCATCCCGCTCCTCACGGAGTAGGGTTCCACGTAAAATCCCGCGTTCTTTATTTTCATTATCATTTTATGGATGTTTTGCTCCCGCTTCCGATTTTCTAACATGGTATCAGAGCGGGTCGATTCTCGAGGAGTTGTTCTTGAAGTTTTTTTTCCGAGATTCGATTATGAAGTTGTTCTCGAGGATGATTATTATTTCTATTCATGTTTATGTTTTGGGTTTTTTTATGAAACCCTAGCAAGTAGCCTGATTCGATGTTCCCAACCAAACACCAGGCCGCACGGCGACACCTTTGGGAGACTCCAGGCTTTCTTTGTTATTTTCGAGATCATCAAAGTTCATGGTTCAGATCTAGGGTTTTCTAGACCCTAGTTTCACGTGAGAACAGTTCCAGGCATAAATCTATGGCCTCTCCATTTGGCCAATGGCAGCGTGACGCATCCAAAACCCTAGCGGCCCTACAGGCAGGCCACGACAAAATTCCAGGCCTCCTAAGCAGCCCTGTGCGTTGTTCTTCAGATTGCAGGGCGGCGCCGCCAGTGCCAGAACGTCTTCCATCCCCCGCACGCGCAACAGGTGCGTCTCCTGTGCGCACGTCTTCAGGGCGATAAGCCTCATCGTCATGCACCAAGGCGTTTCCGCTCCAAAGAGACCTTCCGCATCTCCTCCAGTATGCGACATCCCAGCCGCAACCCCAAGCGCAGGCGCACCCCATCCGACCTCCCAGCCATGCGCGCAGTCGACGCACCAACTCCAGGCCGCCTTGTTGTACGGTGCAGTAGCACCACCCCACCGGCGATCCTTCGACTCCAGCGCAGGCGATGCTATATCGGGACCCAAGCTCGTCACAATCTTAGCGCAGGCGGCGCACCCACGAGATACTCCAGCCGCAGAGGCCTCAGGCGACGAGGCAAACCCATCGGCGGCGACTTCCTCCAGATCTGATCTCGCGCGCCTCCAGACCTGATCGCCAAGCTCCCGCGCGCAAAGATCGCGCTGAGGGGGGCTAACCGGGTGGTGTGCCGAGCCCGTGGAGCAGTGCAACGCAAGGGCGATGCGCGAGAGATCCGACAGCAGGCTACCGTGCCAAAAGACCAAGAATGATATCACGACGGCAGCTCTTCTTGTGATGGGTGCCCGTATGGGGAGCCCTAAATAGGGTTAGCCTCGTTAGGGGCCCGCTGCTGCATTTAAAAAATGTGAGAATAGTGATCCCAAGTTGGGCTGGTTAGTTAATTTTTTTTGAGAGAGTGGGATTCGACCCAAATAGGCCTGCTGTAAAAAAAAAGAAAAAAAAGAAGGTGGCTGATTTGGGTCCTTTGGGCCGAAGAAAAAAAAGCCGCGTACAAAGAAAAAGTCGTACGCAATTTAAAAAAAAAGGAATTTGCAAAAGCCGAAAAAAAATTGTCAACGACTTAAAAAAATTGTTTCAAAAAAAATAACAGCTTAAAAAAAAATGAAAAGCCGCAAGTTTCATGTTGTTTTTCCCCCATTTTATCTTGTCTTCTTCCAACTTTGTCGATGACATTTTCCGACAAGTATGGGAGAAAGGGGGAGTATGTATGTAGAGTCACAGGTCTGTTCATGATTCAGATTCCAGATTCAGATGCCAGTCTCCAGACCAGCCAGTTGATCAGACTCTACAGTTCGGTTTCAGACTCGACGATTGATTCCGAGTCCAGTTTCAGACACGCACAAGTTTGCGGTCATTTTCAGATGAGCACAAGTTGCCATCATTTGTTTCGCGGTCCCCATCATTCTTCTTGTTGTCAGGCCAGAGTTTTCATGTGAGCCATAGGGACTCCAGAGCAGAGGATCATTCCCTATGCCATTGAGGGCAAGGGTTTTCATGTGGTATCATAGGTACACCAGAGCAGTGCACCATTCTCTGAGCCAGAAGGGAGAGACCCAGTTCTCCGACGAGGAGACTTCAGGCGCAGTTCAAACTCGATGGTCAGATTACGAGTCTTCAGTTGACTCACACTCCAGCCCGTTCGTCCTCCTTACCTGCACGGCATGAGAAGCAACGTCCTCGACTGCAGCAATGTGCGCGTTGGGTTGATATTGTCCGTAGTGTCCTGTAGCGTTGAGTTGAGTTTCTTTCTGTTTGTTTGTCCAAGCTGAGCATTGCATGCTCCAGCTTGAGGGGGAGTGTTGGAGTATTTGGTAGTGCGCCTATTGTGTTGTAGCAGGGTAAATGGATCCTGGAGGAGATCCATTTATCCCATCCAGTGTTTAGTCCCACATCGTCTAGTGGTGGGACTTGGAGGCTCTGGAGAGGCTATATAAGGAGCCTCAAACCTCCTGTACTCATTGAGAAAATCAATAGACAAACACGCCCCGTAGAGGGCTTCTCCTGTAGTTTCATCCCGCTCCTCACGGAGTAGGGTTCCACGTAAAATCCCGCGTTCTTTATTTTCATTATCATTTTATGGATGTTTTGCTCCCGCTTCCGATTTTCTAACATGAATGATCACCAATAAAAATGAAAAGATAAATGACCAACCTTTGTTGGTCTTCATACGTGTGTTGGTGAATCAGGGGATATTGTCTGCTTGGCTGAGCATGATGTGTCTTATCCCAACCCTCTCGTAACCCTAAATGATCTACCCCCCTACCCATTCATCTCTGTAAATCCACTCTACCCTCTAACCCTAACTAATCACCGGTTCCCCAGCCTGAAATCCACATCCAAATACTTAGGCTACTATTCAGCATAAGTATAGGGGGAACCTTGTATAGTAACAGATCACTCACAATGGGTCTCTCCATCTTCATTTCATATCCAATACTAAGGATATTTTCAGTTTGAGTAGAGGGGGGATCCGATTCATTCATCCCTCTTCTTGTCTTCTTATAATTAGGTCATTTTGACCTAAGTATAGGGGGGTCATCTGAGTCAGTTCTGCTACATCACCTTGTGTTTGACATGATCTATGGCTTCATACCACTTTGTGCCATGAAGACATAACAAAAGTTAACTGTAGGGGGGTATACCATATATATATTGTATATACTTTAGCCATAGCTCGTATTTTGACATTTTTCGGGGCTAGGGTATAAGTATCTTGCGAATTGATTTCTATAAAAATGTTTGTAAATGTTTTGAAAAATTTTCGAAGTATGTGACACTGTTTTGAAAATCTTTATATATTATGCGATACAGTTTTTAAAATATTTTCAAAAAACGAGGGACTAACTTCTTATTTTAAATATTATCCTTTTTCAAAAAAATCTCATAAAAATCTGAAAATTAAAATATTTTCTTAAGCAGTGATTCTGACTATTGAGCTTAGAAATGAGTAGCCATTTCTTAGTGAGGGAACTACAGCCTCCCTTAGCAGAGTAGGTGGTTAAAAGACAATGCAAATGACACCATCTTGAAGTAACACGGGTAGCCGTCTAACAGTCTGTACTTACAATCATACTGGCTGGAAATGAGTGCAATTATTCATATGAGCTTGAGCCAGTCACTATTACTCTTGAGATTAAAAAAATCCCATAAAAATTTGTAAAATTAAAAAATTCACAAAAATTCACTAACTCTAGAGTTGGTGTATTCCTGACACATTCACTATGGCTCAAGGCTTGAGGAGTTGTGGGCACTTGGTTTCTGAGATCTTGAAAGTCTGAGTTAACCAACTTTAGTCATTAGGGTTTGAAACTTAATAATCCAGACTTCCCTGGTTTGAAAGATTTGAGCGCTATATTGCACTCTTCATCTCTACCTTTTAAAGAATATGATCAACACATCACTTCCACAACTGCATGATTGATGAGATGAGTTGAGTTATCACCTGAGGATCGTGGACTGGAGATTTGAGTTTAGACCCAATTTAATGATGCTCGAGGATGGGATAAAATCAATGAAGGCTTCAAGAAACCTGAGTGTCAGCAAACCCTAGCCAGCCACTATGCAAACAAGTTCAAATGTTATCTTTTGATATTTACCTATGTGCCAGGTGTGATGAAATTAAATAATCGTTGATCAGTGTGTGCCAACCCTTGGTAAAAGCAATTGAGCTAGCCAAACATCAATGAAATAAAATTAAAAGAAGTTTTCTCATACAAGGAAAAGCTCTCGCATTACAAATACAAATTCAAAGAGCTTCCACCAAAGGAGAGCGCTCCCAAACATTTCAAAGTATCCACTTGGACCAAAGCTATTAGGACCAAGGAGTCGGCTAGCACCCAAAAGGGGCTCTGCATCGTATAGTGATACAAGTCTGGGTGTCAAAGGTACCTTAGATACTCAAAAGAGACACATCCCGGTGTACTCCCAGAAAAACAAGTGCAGATGACTCCGAGCTCTCTTGACGGAGACATTGATCAACAAACAAAAATATACATAAGGTACTCTAGAGGACCCTTGTTCCAATGTCAGGGAGAGAAAAAAATGCACAATCCCAAGTCCTCCATCATCTAGCCTTTCATCTATATTTCCAAGTCTGGCAAACTAATGAGATGATAAATTGAATGTAAGAAAAGATTTATTCTCTAATGTTGAGGATTAGGTCTAGAGGAGAGTCTCATGGACTGGAACCTTGGGTGACATCTCGGCTTGACTCTCATTATTGCAGTACAATAAAAGTCATATCCTTATATTATATGTACAAGCAGAGAGTCTAATTATTAGAGAAGTTGGATTCCTTTTGACTAGATAATGGTTGAGCCTAGACTTTTAGGATCACTTAAAGTAATGGTCTTTGATGAATTAAGCCTCGAAAATTCGTATGCATTGTCAGGAATTAATCCAGCTCCTTCATTCTTTAGATGCTCGAGGACGAGCATAGTTTAAGTATAGGGGTGTGATGAATCTCTGATTGATCATCACTATTCTCTCGTTTTATCCTCGAAGAATAAGAACTTCATTGGAAATCTTCATTAATTCCACATCTTTGTCGATAAAACGTTCACATGTAATTAACCCTAAGTACTAATTATTGTATATTTAAATACTAACATTTTTTAATTTTCTCTTTTATTAAAAATTCCCTAAAAATAGATAAATATTGTAGATATTTGTTTTGGTCTTAAAAATTTATTTAAAATATAAAAAAAGAACAAAACCATCAAATACAATGTTTTTACCATTTAAAAATGCTACAAAAAATGTCTCTTTGTATAAAATGACATCTTTTGACTTTTTGTTCAACATGAAACTTGTAGATCTCATCGAGATCTACAACTTTCATGTTTTGACTTTTTGTTAGTTCTTTCTTCTTCTATTTCTTTTTTATTTTTTCCATTCTTTTTCTTTTTTCTATTATTCTGGTGCAGCCACGTGGCGCCCTCTGGGCTGCCCACGTGGTCGCTTCTCCTTGCACCTCCCGCCTCCGCTTAGAGCCCTTGGATCTTTGCCTCTCCGACTTCATCCCTGCCGTTCATCTCTACTTTGATCACAACCCTTGGATCCTCTCCTGAAGTGATCTGGAGCGCTCCTTTCCCACTCTCCCATAGCCGTCTAATCACTTACTCAGCTCGATCTGGACCTTCCCCCAGCGCCATAAGCCTAGTCGTAAGATCAACCTTTGAGTCCATCCCAACCGCACTCTCGCGCCTGCATCTCAGCCATCATATGCATCCTCATCCAATGGCTGATCGCCCTCCACGTCGCATGTTCCACCTCCTTCTTTGGATGAAACTCCATCTCCATCCCAGCCGTTCGCCCGTGCTTTATTCTCCACCACTCGATCAGATCGCAGGATCTGATCTTACCAACGTCTTCATCTGGGCCGTTGGAACGCAAGATCCAACGACTAGAACCATGTCTTCCTCCTCTTACTCTATCGCAGGCATTGCACCTCGCTCCATTTCCGCCCCCTTCCTATTTTGGCACCTACGTCCAACCACCTCCTCATAAATCAATGTTGCTAGTATGCAAACCCATCTTCTGCCATCTTTGTGCAACTATCAAAGCCCTCGTCACTCGCCTTCATTCCTTCCGTTCTATCGTTACATCCATCATCGCCACCACTCGTAACGCCGGAACTCACCCTTTAAAACCACCTCCTTTGCCTTACTTCTCCCTCGTCCACCATTTTCAGAGCTCCCTCCTAGCCATCTTCCCCTCCCCGTGTCAAGGGGAGGCAGAATTGATGTGTGATAATGGGTGGAGTCTCAGGTATTGATCCACAGTGATCTCTGTCGTGCCACGACCGTCGTGAGCGTCGTAAAGCTCCTTGGATGGCTGCCCAGGTATGAGCGAAGGCCCCAAGGTTCATCAGAACCTTAGCATAAGCCACCCCGTCCGTCGTTCTTCTTCTCGATCATCCAGATAACTTCATTCTTATTTTTCTCTGTTTTCTTGTAATTAATCTTACGCGCACACTACACTCCACCTCCAATCAAATACATCTACACCTCGCTGGAACTCCCTTATCTTCGTGGGAGGTCCATATCACCGTTTTCTACCGTCTAGACCCCCTCCATTCCAGGCCTTCTTCTCCTCCTGCAGCGGAGAAGAACCCAACTAGGGCGTCACCTTCTCCGCTTCAATCGCCCTCCATTCGCCTCACTTCGTATGCACTTCATGCCTCAGCAGGTGGAAGTCTTCAATGAACAGAAGCGTAGATTGTCCTCCGTTCTCGAACAAGAGCTCCTGCCATGCTCCATCGTCCCGTCGATCTGGGCATCCTCACCGCCTCTTTGGCTGATCAACACCTTCGTTGGGTCCTCACGAAGGTGAGGGGACCTTCCAGATAACAGACAAAGGCCGAAGGAGGAAAGGCATGCTCGCCGGAGCACAGCCAAGACCGCCACAAGGGGCGGCGCAGCAAGAGAGAAGAGGAGCTACAAGCACAGTCCGATCATCTGGATCGGACGACTCAGATGATCTCTACGACGCTCGCACGAACCTTCAGGCTCAGGACCACCGAGCCATTCATCGAGCCTTACCCGACCCGCATTCAAGCAGCCACGTGTTCTGAGCAATATGCTTGAGTCTCCGCCCTTCATCTGAGCCTCGTCGTGTGCGTGCCTGCGCGCGGTTGGGTTATTTGCATAAAGGCCCACCGAAGTTTTCACATTTGCAGAAAGGTCCACCCAGGCACATGCTCCTCATGCGCGCGCCTGGAGAATTTTACAGGGAGGCCCCTCTGACACTTGGAAATTACAAGTAGGTCCCTTAAGGGTCTGTTTGTAATTATTTATCCATTTATTTTCATAGTTTTTACTGCATTTGTGCCTCTCCCACGGTTTTCTTCATAACTTGAGCATATTAAGTCCAAATTAGATGATTTCAGTTCCATTTTGATGCTTGTTCTAGCTCTATCTAATGGCATACCTAATTTCTCATTTTGACACTTAATTAAATGTGTTACATTTTGATGATATATAGTGTCTTTTTCTCTCTAATTATATGGTATTAATAGATGCTTGATTTTATTTTAGTGCTCAATTTGTCTCAGAAATCAACTTATCTTTTATTGCTCATTGACTTGAATACTTTTAGGGCATATTTGTACATGGTTTCACGCATGGCTATCTGTCGCATAACATACACATTGCATCTCATTTTAACTACATAAACTCAAATAAAAACACATGCATCATATTACTTTGTCTCTGCATCGTTTCGTTTGCATGATGTATCTGCATAACATTCTGTATTGTGCATCACATTTACATATGAAGACCAATACCTGAGAATTTAATCGTTCCATTTTTAATCAATAATTTTCGATGAATATATGAGGAGGCTCGTATCCCTGTGTTCGACCTTGGTATCTTGCCACGTAAAAATAATTTTCACATATTCGAAGGTGTGATCTTTGCATGGATCGTTTTCACCGCCTGTAGTACAAAAAAATATACGACTATTAAAGCAGTGAAAATGCAGTTCATCAGGGAGTAACTACTCAGTTCAAAGGACATGGTCGCCGTCCATGGCAGAGGAGGCGGATGTCAACGCGGTCCATGCACCTATTGCTATCGTTCTAGTCATTCAGAGGGGACATGCCATCTGAAGCATGGATATCTCGCTTCTGTTCATGTAGCCGAGCAATAAGAGCCTCGAGACAGTTTAGACCCTTCTACGGATTCATGATTAGATGATATTATCACCCGTCTGAGGGAGATAATGCCTCATGCTTCAGGTACTACTACAGGTCCCTCAAACATTGCAACCTTTTCCAGAACATATTCACGCTCCTCTGGTATAACCTATGCTTTTACCAGTTGTAGCAGGTAAGATATTCATGCATTCTACCTTCCAATGTGAGGCTTGCCAGCTTGGGAAGCATCACTGGTCTTCTTTTCCTGGTCGTCAGAGTCGTAGTAAAAGACTAGAATTCATTTAGTTAACCTTGTCCATTATGACATTTGAGGTCTCAGTCGTGTTCCTGATCACCAGGGATACATGTTTTACCTTGTAATTGTGGATGACTTTTCTAGACTATCTTGGATTTTCTTTTGAAAAACAAGTCTAAAGTTGGGTATGTCAGTACATCTTTCATTATTGAAATAAAGAATATTTTCTCTGCTACTGTTAAGTTTATTTTCTCTGACAATGCCTTAGAGTTCTGCAAATTACCACTTTTTGAGTTCTTTAGGTCTCTTGACATCATACACCAGACCTCGTGTGCTTATACTTCTCAATAGAATGGTGTTACCGAATGCAAATACCATCACTTGATGTTACTTGGACACTTTTGATTTAGAGTCATGCACCGCACTCTTTCCGGAATGATGCAATCATCATTGCTTGTTACTTGGTGAACCGTATTCCTTTGTTTAGGAGATAATGTTCCTTTTTCGATTGCATTTCTTGAGAAGGACTTATTATCCCTTACACCTCGTGTTTTTGGCTCAGTGGCATTTGTTCACTGCCTGACTCCTGGTCATGACAAGCTCCCTGTAGAGCTGTCAAGTGTATCTTTGTAGGCTACTCTCATACCCATAAGGGGTACCATTGCTTTGACCCTATTAGACGGAAATACCATGTCAATGTTTGTGTCATCTTTTTTGAGTCTATCTTATATTTCTCTCCTACATGTGACATGTTGACTGCATATAACTCTGGAGAGGAGGTATATGTGCCTCATATGGCATCACCACCTCCAGTCCCCACAAGCACCTCCACCACCTCCACCACTGCCTCCACCACCATTTGCTCTTGTGGCTCCTCCACTGCCATAAAGTACCTTGGCTCACTTATTGCCAGTTTTTACATTTGCAGGCCTTCCGCAGTTCCCTCTACTAATGGGCCTTCCCCAGCTATGTACTGACATTTTGGTTCTACTGATGGAACTAGTGATTTGTCCATGCAGCAGGCTCCTTTACAGGTTGCCCTTTCAGGAGACTAGTTCACAGGTTGAAGAGGATGTAGGTAATCTTGATGTGCCTATTCCTATATGAAAGTGGAGACATACACATACAACTTATCCTTCTACAACCCTTGTTTCTTTAGGGTGACTCTCAGAGGATTTTGGGAGATCTTTCATAGGGATGTCAACCATAGAGATATCACGGACACACCAGGAGGCGACATATGACAATCAGTGGCATCTTGCAATGGAGGAGGAGATGGTTGTGTTACCATTACGTGGTACACTGAGCATTGTTACAGCTCCTACATGAGCATCTGTCATGGGATGCAAGTTGGTGCTCACGGTGAAGCATCGAGCAGATGGTTGCGTGGATCGCTACAAGGTGAGGCTTGTGGTTCGTGGGTTCACTCGTGCATATGGGTAGACTATCGGGGTACTTTTTCTTCAGTGGATCAGCATTCTACACTGCATATCCTTCTCTCTATTGTAGTGATACGAGACTGGCTCTATATCAGCTTGATGTGAAGAATGCATTTCTTTATGGTGATACGAGACTGGCCCTATACACAGCATAATTTTGATTTAAAGAAATTATGGTATTTATTTGACTTTGTACCATTTTAATTTGAATAATTTCTTATTTTTACTGCTTATCGAACCTTATTTTCGAACTCCAATTTCGAACTTGTTTATATAAACAAGTTTGAGTTAAGTTAAATCGTTAACAAACTATTATCAAATCGAACGCGAATGCTCGATTTTTAAACGAACTCTGTTAGAGTATTTCGAGCATGCGTCACTTATGTAATAGGTGGGTAAATGGATCCCTCTAGGGTCCATTTACCCCACCACTGAGTTTAGTCCCACATCGTCCAGTGGTGGGACTTGGAGGCCCTGTGAAGGCCATATAAGGAGCCCCATGCCTCCTGTAACAGATGAGAAATTCAATAGAAAATCCGCCCCTTTGAGGGCTTCTCCCGTGGTTTCATCCCGCTCCTCACGGAGTAGGGTTCCACGTAAAATCCCGCTGTTCTTCTTTGTTATTTATCTTTTCCATGTTTATGCTTCCGCTTCCGATTTTCTAACATGGTATCAGAGCGGGTCGATTCTTGAGGATTTATTTTTTAAATATTTATTCTATTCAAGATTCTATTATCAAGAGCCGATTATGTTTGGACTTGAAGATTATCATTTATGTTCGGTATTGTTGATCAAGCTCCTAAGGTTTTGGTGAAACTATTATTCTGCACGAAGATCCGAGCAGCCATCTCCTTTCGAAACCTCCATTATTCCAGATCTAGGGTTCCAGGAGGAACTCCTTTCAACATCTCGAGACCAGGAGGCGAGCATGCCTCATTCCAGGAGTAGGAGCGGCGCAGTCCCGTGTGCTCAGCCTCTTCATCGCGTTCCTCCTGGTTGCAACAACACACCATGCGCATCCCAATCACGCGTTGATCTTCGCGCGCAGCCCAGGTCACGCGCAATCCAGCATCAAGGCCCAACTGGGAACCCTAGTTCCCTTCGTCGAGCAGTTCCTGCTTCGTGCGCAGGCGGTGCGAGCCGTAGGAGGCATCCCTCCCTCGCGCGAAGTCTCGCTCCAGTCGCCACCCTTGAAAGCACCAGGCCATACTTCCTCCTCTCGTGTTCCAGGCGTCGCGCGTGTCCAGGCGACACGCGTGTCCAGGCGACACACCCTCCTCTCGCGATTCCTGGTGCCGCTCCGATGAAGAAGCCCTCCAGGTCGCCCCCCCAGGTGGCACCGACGACGAAGAAGCAGGAAGAGGCGTCCCTATCCCGTGCCCCGATCCCGTGTGGTGCTCCCCTGGCGCAAAGAGGCGCCTCCGAACCCTCGCGCCGCCTCCCATCGGCGATGCTCCAGCGGCACAGCCGCCGCTCCGAGCCACTGCTTCTCCTTCAGGCGGTAGAGCCCGCACCACCATCTCGAACCCTTCAGGCGGTGCCCTCCGTCTACCTCCCTTGGGGCATAGGCGTGCCATCTCCCCAGCTGCGGCTCCTAT
Source organism: Ottelia alismoides (assembly GCA_037367405.1). Lineage (NCBI taxonomy): Eukaryota > Viridiplantae > Streptophyta > Magnoliopsida > Alismatales > Hydrocharitaceae > Ottelia > Ottelia alismoides. The sequence goes on from JAZKJV010000934.1 coordinate 219,703, forward strand.
CCAGAAACTCCAAGGCGGCTCTCCACGAAGGGCTTCATGCGTGAAACCCTAATAAAACAGCAGGTGCGACTCTCTCTTTGGGCCCGTTGGGTACTTTTATTTTTTTTAAAAAAAATGTTGTAAGTGGGCCGTGTTATCTTATTGTGAATAGGGTTCAAGGGGAACCCAGAAGAGGCGCAGGTTAAAAAAAAGGGTTATTTGTGTAAGAGCCCAATGGGCTGTATATTCAAAAAAAAAAGAATGAATTCTCGAAAAATAAGAGGCGCGTACATATAGTAAAAAAAAAGCCGTACGCTAAAGTTCAAAAAAAATTGAAAAAAAAGGAAAAAGGGGAAAGAAAAATGATGCAAAAGCCGAAAAAAAAGTATTGGAACGGCTTATAAAAAAATGCTCAAAAAAATGGGCGGCTTATTACAAAAAAAAGAAGGAAAGCTGCAAGAGAAATTTTTTTAGAATATTCATGTTTTTCCCCATATTTATGTATTATCTTATCTTCTCCCAAAGTGGTCAACAATGTCATTCCGACTAGTATGGGAGAAAGGGGGAGTATATATAGAGTCACAGATCTTGTTCTAAGATTCATATATCAGATTTTCCAGACCGGTCAGATGATCAGACTCTACATTTTTTCAGACTCAGACTCGACGATGACGCATGCCAATCATTTGTCATTCTTGTTGGTCGGCCAGAGTTTTCATGTGAGCCATAGTGACTTCAGAGCAGAGGACCATTCCCTATGCCATTAAGGCAGGGGTTTTCATGTGGTATCATAGGGACTCCAGAAGAAGAGTACCATTCTCTAAGCCAGATGGGAGAGATCCTGTTTCACACTCCAGCCCGTTTGTCCTCCTCACATGCACGCCATGAGAAGCAACGTCCTCGACTGCAGCAGTTGTGCGCGTTGGGTTGATATTGTCTGCAGTGTCATGTATTGTGAGTTGAGTTTCTTTCTGTTTGTCCAAGCTGAGCATTGCATGCTCCAGCTTGAGGGGGAGTGTTAGAGTATTTGGAGCATGCATCACTTATGTAATAGGTGGGTAAATGGATCCCTCCAGGGTCCATTTACCCCACCACTGAGTTTAGTCCCACATCGTCCAGTGGTGGGACTTGGAGGCCCTGTGGAGGCTATATAAGGAGCCCCAGGCCTCCTGTAACAGATGAGAAAGTTCAAAAGAATATCCGCCCCTTTCAGGGCTTCTCTCGTGGTTTCATCCCGCTCCTCACGGAGTAGGGTTCCACGTAAAATCCCGCTGTTTTTCTTTGTTATTTATCTTTTCCATGTTTATGCTTCCGCTTCCGATTTTCTAACATTTAAACTTAAATATGTCCTATCGAACATTTATCGAACCGAGCTCGAACTTTCTTATCAAACCGAACTCGAACATAAGTCCATTAGTTATAGTTCTGTTCGATTAGCAACCCTACATGTAGCAATTGTCGAGGTTGTTGTTGAGGGGGAGTATCGTATAAACTTCAAAAGGCTATCTATGGCCTTAAGTGGAGTTCAAGAGCATGGTTTCAGAGCTCTTGGACTTGAAAGAGCAACATGGGTTCTTGAGATCGACTGCAGATCATTCATTGTTCCCTTAGAGGACTCAAAAAGGTACAATTGATACATTGGTCTACGTTGATGATATCATTGTTACATAAGATGATGCACATGGCATTCACATATCTAAGGATTTCTTGATCAATGGTTTGTAACCAAAGACCTTGGTGATTTACATTACTTCCTTGGACTTGAGTTCGCTAGGAACCAATGAGGTCTTGTTATGACCTAGATGAAGTACATTACAAATCTTCTCTTTAAGACAAGAATGGCAAATTGTAGGTCTGCCACGACTCACAAGGACCCGAGCATGAATCCTTATGATGATAACACATATGAGGTAGCCAAGAGGAGGTACATGGAGCTCATTAGGAGCCTCCTATATGTGACAATCGCTAGGCCTGATAATATCCTTTGCAATGAGCATAGCCAACCAGTTCGTATAGCAGCCTAAATAGGCACATATGGATGCAATCCATATGATTTTGAGGTATCTAAAGACCTTTCCTAGCACTGATCTTTTATTTAGCAGAGAACATCGCTTGCCGTTATAACATGTGTAGATGCAGATTATGTAGGATGTCCCAAGGATAGGAAGTCTACCATAGATTTTATAGTGTTCCTAGGGAGCTCCTTGGTGTCATGGAAGAGCAAGAAGTAGATGGTGGTTGCCGGATCGAGTGCAGAGTTTGAGTATGGAGCCATGATACAAGGGAGTACAAAGATGACATGGTCATATACAGTATAACTAACCTAGCTATTGATGTGCTTCTTCCCATGCATCTCCAATGAGACAACCAGGTTGCTTCTTTCATTGCCAACAACCCTTCCTTTCATGAGAGGACCAAGCATATCGAGGTCGATTGTTACTACACTCGTGGTATGATTCAGAAGGGCTTCATCTCCACATCTCATGTTAGCTCAGGAGAACAATGGATGTGTTCATTAAGGCCCTAGCCAGATGATCATTCCAAAGATGTTGTACCAAGCTAAGCATGATTGATATCTATGCTCCATCTTAAGAGGGAGTGTTGAGATATTATATATATTTTTATAGTTCTATGCATTTTCCTTTCTTTCAGTTTATACTCAAACATGTTTCTCCTCTATATAAGAGAATCCTAAGACCTCATGAATAAGCAATTCATTCATTTCTCTCAACAATTATCATATTTGAACCATTGTCATATGTGTGGTACTTGTCAAGAACAAGTTGTTGTTCTTCCAGAATAATCGTATCCAATGATACCTTACATTGATATGCTTCAACCTTGTATGGAAAGTGGAATTCTTTTGAAGGTAGATGTCATTGTACCTGATATTTTACTGGCTCTTCTACCTCTCTCCCTCTCTAATCATGATTCCTACGTAGCTCCCTATTATTATAATAAAGCAATGTAAGTTGAGTAGGTAAGACCCGAAGTGAATGAATGTAGGTCCGGCTAAAGCAGAGGTGAGTGGATGGGAAGGAAAGACCCTAAGGAGAGTGAATTAGGCCGACAAATCCCCGATATCAATCATTCCTATTTTTGAGATTTGCTGGTTCGGGAGGAGACCCTAACCATGCATTCTTACACTACATTCCGGCTTCGGAATAGTATTCTGTTCCATTTAGTTTAGTACACCATTTTTTATAATTATAAACTCGAGGAGAAGATCCAGAATTGGGGCATCAAATCTAGTAGGAAAATCCCGTATCAACGCATCATCCGCATTCCTTGCCCCATATTCTAGTCCTCTTGGACAGTGTAATCGGAGTCAACATCCGAGGTTGGGGCTCATTGGGCGTACCATTGTTGGCTTCCTGATTCAGTCACATACTTGTCTTAACCAAACCCACATTCTTGCATTAACTTCTTCATCCACAACAACTCCCTGCAAGCCTTTATAGCTATACTAAACTCGACTTTTATAGTAGACAAAGATGCACAATTTTGAAATCAAGATTGCCAAGAAACTACACCATCTGCCATGGACATCAAGTAACCTGTTATGAATCTTCTCCCATCAATATCACCTACCATGTTTGAATATGTGTTGTTGAAGTTATGGCTATTTTATTTTATTTATTGAGTCATGTAACCCTTTGGGTCTCTTATTTAATTATCTCCAACTAAGCTATAGAGTTTCACATTATATAAGAAACCCCATCCCACATGAATAGTTCATTCCATTCATTCACAATTCTTTTCTCCAAACACACGCCACTGACATGATCCTCTCCTCTGCGCGTCACGAACTTGTCCTGGTGGACCTTCGCACCACCACTGGGCAATTGGCGGTGGTCCCATCATACCTCCTTCGACATTGCTTTTACCCAGGAGACACCATTGTGCTCTTTACAGGCTATCGCCATCACCCAGATCAGGTGTTTCATGCCCTAGCCACGGCCAAACAACACAATCGAGAGGTCATGTACAAGCTATGTCCAGATCGGGTGGTCCATCTACCATCTCTGGAGGCGAAGCCACCATAGCCATCACTTGATATTTCCATCACTGGTATGGAGCCATCATTGAACTGATAAGCCATAGAAGAAGACGTCCCCTTGGTCTGGAATCGCTATTGCCCTATCATGCATGAAGATCTATAGTACAACCCACCATCATCCTTGAACTATCACCTTGATCTGGAACTATCGCCTTGGTCTGGAATCATCAACCTGATTATAGCGAGTCCTTCTAGCATCACTTACCACACAACCCTATAACACGTGAAGATCTAGGATGCAAAACTAGGATCGTGTACCCTAATCTCATGTGTACTTGAAGTTCTTGCTACTACATCTTCAACACCATATCTGACCACGATGGCCGTGGAGTCTACTGAGACCAAGCCCATGTACTCTACATCTTCTATGATGATTCTAGGGACTTCTATCAAACTCAAGGGTGCGGGTAACTACATGATATGGTCTCAAGCCTTCAAAGTGTCCGTGAGCAGTCAAAGGAAGATCTATATTCTTACGAAGGAGACGTTAAATGAGATTGATAAAATAAGGAGTCCTGGCTTGAGGACAACCATCATTTCATGACATGGATGACCAACAACTTTGAGTCCCACGTTGCTGCGAATCTCCTATACAAGGACACTAAAGGAATATGTGGGATGAACTATCACACACTTACTCTCAGCAGACTACTAAATCTGGTCTTGCTGAAATCTATAAGCGGACATGGGTTGCCTCTCAGGGGAATTCACTCTTGCAGAATACTATCGACACCTCATCGGTCTCTACGAGGAACAAGCCATCCTTCAATCAGTCTATTGTCCTAAACATGTGGTAGAGTAAATTTTTGGATTTTTATCAGTTGTGCCCCTCTAAGATATTGCAATTTCAGTTATGCCCCTCTCTTTTTTGGAATATCAGTTATGCCCCTACCTTCTTGCGAAATTCATAGTTCTGTCTCCTGTTAAGGTAAAGTAGGGGCATAACTGATATTACAAAAGGGCATAACTGTGAATTTTGCAAGAAGATAGGGGCACAACTGATATTTCAAAAAAGAAAAGGGCATAACTGAAATTGCAATATCTCAGAGGGTCACAAGTGATAAAAACCCTAAATTTTTCAGTCGGCCTGTTGCATGGGCCAACACCCTTGTCCTGATTATTTTGTATATAGATATTCAGATCCGTCTGTATCTGGGTTCCTTTTGTACAGGAATAGTATAGAACTTCCTAGGGTTAGGGATATCCTTTGTACTATTTTTCTTCTCAACATAGTGAAAATCGATAACCACCACCCAAGGACGTAGCCAAGTTATGAGTGAACCTTGAATCTGTGTGTTTATGAGTGTTTGCTTCCACTACTCGCAAAAGGAAATGCTCTCTTTCCGTATAATTGACACCGATATGGGAATTTAAAAATTGGTACAGCAACAAAAAGAATGGCATATCTGAAATGCAAGTAGGTCTCAGTTTTCTTTTCTCAGGAAAAAAACTCGTATGATGCATAACTTATATTGATGACTTAATAGAAGGATCAGAGATGGAATTTTTCTCATTTTTTTTTCGAGAGATTAATCTCCTAAAACTAGAATGAAGAATGGTAGTCGGATTCAAGAATCAAAGCAATTTTTATCTTAGTTCGACTGGAAAATGCTCTATTATGTCTGGGACTCATGTAAACAAATTAATTATTTGGTGTTAAAATTCTAAAAACGGACAATTCTTAAATTAAAGGGAACCAAGATAAAAGATTCTTTCCTAGCATGACATATTGCTGAGTACGCCAAAGAGTTGTCATGCCAAACATTTTTCAGGCATAGCATGCGAGGTATACCATTCCGGATGTATGATCTTTTCTCGCGACACATATTTGGAATTAGACCATTCTGATTATCATTATTCCTCAGCTTATAGGTTGGACACCATTGATAGAACTAAAGAACATCATGAAGAAAGATGGAATCGATGCGAGATTGGTAGGAAAGTTGGAATTTTATCAGCCTACGTCTTCTGTAAAAGACCGCAGTGCTCTTAGGTTTGTGTGTACATCATTCTAGAATTTTATGTTTATTGAGGCTTGTGAGGAAATGCTATAGAAAATTTGGAACTACTCTCATATCATCAGTTTTTCCTCTTTCGGTGATGTAATTGTTGTGGTATGTTTTCATTCTGCAGAATGATAGAAGATGCAGAGGAGAGGGGTCTCATTATGCCTGGTGTTACTACATTGATTGAGCCTACAAGTGGAAATTTAGGCATTGGGTTGATGCTTGTTGCCATTCAGAAGGGTTATAAATTCATTGCAGTTCAACCGGCTAAATATTCACTTGAGAAACAGATTCTTCTCAAATATTTGGGTGCTGATGTCATACTGACAGGTACGAGGAAATAAAAGCACATAAACTAAATAAAAAGTCAATTGTGTGCTTTTAAAAGATTTTACTTGTTCATTTTGAAAACCCCTTTATGCAAGATTGATCTTTTTTTTTCTATCGTTACCAATTAATAGTGAAGAGGGGAAGGAGAAGATGGAAGTGTTGAAACATTGTGTTGAGTTAAATGTGTTAGAATTATTATACTTACATTTATGTTCGTAACACTTCGGGTTCCGTAACCCTTCAGGGGTATTTATGCATTTTTCCTTTTGTACTCTCTAGGGTTTTCTTTCTATATAATAGAACATCTTATTCGTTTCTCTTCTCCACATGGTATCATAGCAACAGACCTAGACCGAGATTCTGACCTAAAATCTCCGCCGCCACCTTCAAGCCTCGCAAAAGCCTGCACAGACCCTCTTCATCTAATTAGGGCCCCGTGCAAGGCCCTCCAATTGCCTCCAATGCAGCAACTCGACCCGAAAGGAGCATCTCCAGCACCTACTGGTGTTGCTGCAACCACCTACGGAGGCCCGATAGTGCCGCCAGGGGACCACAACCCTTCTGCTAGCGCTACCCAACGCTTTCAGGACTTCCTAGGAAGGTCGTCAGCCCCACAGTTACCCTTCACGGATACCATAAGTCTCTTTGGAGATCCAAAACTCATCCCGGACCGCTGCTAGGAATCCAAATATGTTGTTCGTTGAGATTTTTCAGCCCTTCTTCAAGGGCAAATGCGAGCTCTAGGGTATTTTCTAGCCCTTTTATGCATCCTTCGTTGATCACAAGATCTTTCTATTTAAGAACACCATGGTGCATTCTTCTACCAAGACAAAGCCCTTGGTCACGAATATTATGGCACAAGACACTACTATCAAACTCAAGGGCACATAAAATCGCATGCTCTGGTCTCGATCTTTTACGATGTTCAGTGGTGGTTAGAGGAAACTCTACATTCTGACTAAAGATCCGTTAGATGAAAAGGACAAAGAGTATGACAACTGGCAGACAGACAACTATTTGGTTATCAAATGAATGACCAACAATGTTGAGGCTCATATTGCCTCAAATCTTCTTCAAAAAAATACAGCCAAGGAAATGTGAGAGGATATCGAGCAAACATACTCCCAGAAGAAGATGAAGTCACACCTTGCAGACATTTACAGGCGAATCTGGTTGGCATTTCAGGGTGATTCCACCCTCATCGAGTACTACAGGCATCTCTCCAGCCTATATGAGGAGCTTGCAATATTCCAGCCCTCATGTTGCACCAAACAGATCGCGTTCTGACTGGAAGGTATACCACTTTCTTGATGGCATGCATTGTAGATACCATGCAACAAAGGGGTAATTTCTTATATCAGACACACTGCCAACAATGAAGGTCATCTTTGACCTACTTGAGGAACTCGAGACATCGGCTGTGCGACCTCCCATCTTACATTCAACAGAGAACTTTGCACACATCATCTCATCTGGACGAGGAGGCAGATATGGCTTATGAGAGGATGCGATCGTGATCCAAGTCGTGGCCATGGACGTGAATCTGGATGAGGCTGTCACTTTGGTCGTGGCTATGGGCGAGACTCTACTGCCCCATGCACTCACTATGGTAGGTGGAACCACCCGACTGAACGATGCTGGAAGAAGTTTGGCATACTTTCTTATCATGCCAATAATGCCTATGAGGATGCCTATGATGTGGAAGATGGATTGCCTACAACAACCTCCAGTGACAAGACTGTCCATCTTAATGGTGCAGATTACTCTTGCCAGATGCAGATCCTTCAGACTCCATGGCCTACTATCACCAGTAACACTACCACTACTACTCTGGCTACTCCTTCAGGTACAATAGCCAACTCTGCTGTCACTCCTACTCTAGCTTGGATTATTGATTCCGGTACCTCTATTCATCTCATTGGAGAAGGTAGTCTGCTCACCTCTTACATACCATCTACCTCTGTGAAGTCAATTCGAGCCGCTAATGGGACTCAATCCCCAATTACTACTGTCAGAACTATGAAATTCTCTTTCAAGCTTCGACTTTCTAGTGTTCACTGTGCTCCTGATTTTCCTCTTAGATTGCTGTCAATTCACAAACTTTGTGTTGAGCTTCATTGCCATGTGATATTTGATGAGTCTTGTTATTTTTAGGACATTCAGACGAAGCAGATTTTTAGTGGGGGTCATGAGAAGAACACCTTATATTATCTTGACATACCCTTGGATTCCAATTTTGTTTGTGTTGCGTCCATCCCGAAGATCCGTTCCTTTGGCATCTGTGCCTTAGGCTTCCCTCTGCCAAGGCCATCTCCATGATGTTTCCTGAACTCTGCTCTGAAGCCCTTTCAGTTCGAGGCGTGTGAGTTCGGGAAACACTGTCGAGCTTCGTTTCCTGTTCGTACTGAGTCTCGTAGTACTGTTGCTTTTCATCTTGTTCATTGTGATGTTTGGGGACCTTGTCCGATCCGCACATTAAGTGGTCATCGCTATTTTATAGTTTTCGTTGATGATTATAGTCGATCTTTTTGAGTATATCTTGTTAAGGAGAGTTCGGAGATTAATCAAAATTGTTAGAAGTTTCTTTCAATATGTTAAAACTTTCGTTTCTAGCATTGTTAAGATCATTCGTACTGGCAATGCTCTTAAGTTAACCCAACAGGGCTTGACCTCTTCTTTTATGTCTCAGGGAACTGTTCACCGAACTTCATGTTCATATACCTCACAACAGAATGGTATAGCTGAGAGGAAATTCTGACACTTGCTAAATGTTGCCAGATCTCTTCTTAGTCAAATGAGTGTTCCTAAACATTATTGGGGAGATGCTATCCTTACTGCAGGTTATCTCATCAACTGTGTTCCTTCGTCTGTTCTAGAAGGGGCAACTCCATTTTCCTTACTTTACCCTACTGAATCTTCTTTCCCATACCTCTGCAAATTTTTGGTTGTATTGCCTTTGTTCATATCTTTCATTCAGCTGACAAATTATTATCTTGTGCCATCAAATGTGTCTTTCTTGGTTACTCTCATACCTAGAAAGGCGTTGTTATGATCCTATTAGGCGTCGATACTATGTGTCTGCTGATGTCACTTTCTTTGAGAAAACAAGTTATTTCACACAGGTTGCGAGTAACATTCCTGTAGACCTCCCTCCTCCACCAATCGTCTATACTCGTCAGCGTACCTCTATACCTTCTACACCAGTGTTTATACCTTTGCCTGTCCCTTTTATGTAGGATGATATGACCACTTCGAGTGCTCCCACCACTGCTGCTCTGGATGTACCCGAGGAGCTTCCTATAGCTCTACGCAAGAAAAAAAAGTAGTGTACATATCACCCCATGTCACATTTTACTTCTACAAATGGTTTATCTAGCTGTGACAAGAGATTTGCAGATGCTATGGATGCTATTTCTGTTCCAAGAGATCATTCAGTGCAATGCAGGATCATGGTTGGCGACATGCTATGGATGAGGAGATGGATGCACTTACCTCCAGGGGCACGTGGGATCTAGAGCCATGCCCCCCCCCGAGAGTTCATCCTGTGGCTTGTTGATGGGTCTTCACGACCAAACTATCATTTGATGGTTCTATTGACAGGTTGAAAGCTAGACTTGTTGCCAAAGGTTTTACACAAACCTTTGGAGTTGATTATTTTGAGACCTTCTCTCCCGTTGTCAGAACGAGGTCGATACTTACCATTCTCTCTGTTGTTGCCAATAAAGTTTGTCTCATTTATCAGCTTGATGTGAATAACGCCTTTTTTTGTGTGATCTTGAGGAGGAGGTCTACATGATGCAATTTTCAAGGTATGTAATCGAGGGGGAGCATGTATGTCGACTACGCAAGTCCGTTTATAGCCTGAAGCAGAGCCATAGGGCATGGTTTGACAAGCTCACTATGGAGATCAACACACTTGATTTTTAGAGGACAACATCTGACTACTCTATCTTTGTTAGACGACAGTCTACTGGCGCGATCATTCTTGTTGTCTATGTTGATGATATGGTTGTCACAGGAGATGATGTAGACGGTATTCAAGAGACCAAGACCTTCTGTTTGTCACGAAAGACCACAGCCAACTTTATTATTTTCTTGGCATCGAGGTAATACGTACTACAGAGGGGCTCCATCTTTCACAGAGGAAGTATTGCCTCGATATTCTGACTGAGGAAGGATTACTTGGATGCAAGCCATCTGGCATCCCTGCAGAAGTGAGAAAATATTCAGCATTTACTGATCCAGCTTTTGAGGATGCAATACGATACATAAGCTTAGTGGGAAAATTACTCTATCTCACTGTTACTAGGCCAGATATATCATATGATGTGAGCAGAGCCAATCAACATATGGAGAAGCCTCTTTATAGTCACTGACAGGGTGTTCTTTTGATCCTTCGATATTTGAAGGAATCTCCCGTACATGGACTCTTCTAAGGGGTGAATCGGCACACTAATATCCCCGCCTATACAGATTCTGACTATGCTAGCTCTCCTGAGGACCATCGATCTACTACAGGATACGCCATGTTTGTTGGGGTTAACCTTGTCACTTGGCTAAGCAAGAAGCAGACAGTGGTCTCCAAATCCATTGCGGAAGCAGAATACAGGGCAATGGCTTAGGCCACCTGTGAGATCACGTGGCTTGTCTCTTTCCTAACAGAACTTGGTGTGTCAGTCGCCACTCCTGTACCCTTATACTGCGACAACAAGTCTGTCATATACATCGCCATCAATCTAGTTTTCCATGAGCAGACAAAACACATTGAAGTTGATTGCCATTTCATTCTTGATGCAGTATGAGGAGGATGAATCAACACTCCACATATCTCCACTGAACTTCATTTTGCAGACATCTTCACAAAGGCTCTTCCAAGGAAGTGCCTCATGTGCTTAGTATCCAAGTTGGGTGTGATCGATAGATATGCTCCAACTTGAGGGGGAGTGTTAGAGTTATTGTACTTATATTTATGTTCGTAACCCTTCGGATTCTGTAACCCCTCAAGGATATTTATGTATTTTTTCTTTTGTACTCTCTAGGATTTTCTCTCCATATAAGAGATCCTAGCCCTATGGAATAGACATCTTATTCGTCTCTCTTCTCCACAAAATGGATATTGAGTGTGAATCCTTATAACCAATTTTCCTATTGTACATGTCCCTCCTTTATTTTTAACAACTATACAAAAAACCTAGACGCTTGAGAGAGGTTGTTAGGTCGTCTTTTCCAGGGTTTCTACATAATCGTTGTTTTTTACATAATTCCTACTTATTGGATTCTACATGGTATTAGAGCTAATTTGTTCTCGGGTCAGAGTTTTTTGTCGAGGCTCTTTGAGTATTAGATAAGAGTTATGGGGTATCCATATAATCTTTTGTGTGCGGAGGACAATATTCACTCTCTCAAGGAGATCTCTCATACCTCATTGGGTCAAGAAATGAATTTAAACATTGGAATATCTCATATATATTAGTATTGGTGGGGTTCAATATTGAGATCATCCTACATATCTATTTCTAAGATATCACCTGATATTTCACGAGATATCATTGAATATCGCCGATATATTGAGATGTCAATGCATATTGATATAAACTTGAGATTTTGAATGCAAATTTCTTGGTTATCGATGGATATTTCATAAGATATCGTCTATAAAACAATTACAATTGTTGTTTGTATTGAAGTTTTCAAGAGGATGTCTCTCAAGGCCAACTTGGAGTGACCAAGATAAACAAAAGGCAAGAAGGAATGGAGAGTTCAACGAATTCATGCTTGAGAAGGAGTTCAATGTAATATATGATTGTGATGCTTTTGTCTTTCTAGACGATATTCAGACCCAACTAAGATGAGGGAATATAGGAGGGAGACACAAAAATCATTAAGAAATGTACTATGTATGTGGTTATTTGTTTAAATGTATACCTTCTTGTTTTTGAACATATGATTATTTATTATTATAGAAGATGGAGGCGAAGAATCCATGTAGCCGACCCTACTTAATTGTGGGAAAAGGCTTTGCTGTTGTTGTAGTAGAATATGTACTCTATATGTTGTTATTGTATGGATTTCATTATTTGCTTCTAGATAACTCTCAACAACTAACACTCGGTAGGATATTATGTATGCGATATTACAATATGTGCGATGTAATGTATATTAATGCACTGAATACATTTTTTTTTCCCATAAGAGTGTATTTGTATGTTATCATGCACAACCTCTTGTGCAATGTATATTAATGTACTAAATGAGGTAATCATTGCCCCCTAGAACTCCCAGGCAATGTGGTATGAGAGTTGGATGTGAAGTGATAATAGAAGAACACGAGTAGAGAGAGGTGACAGGGAGGAGAAAGCAAGATCGGGGATGTTGTGCACAAGGGAAGCAGGGGTCCAAGGGAAGTGGTGGCCGTTCAAAGTTGGTGTGGAGATCGGTGCGATGAGTCCTGCAACCTAGTGACGGGCTTCTCTTTTTGCTAAATCTCACGAATGTTTTAAGTGTAAAGACCTGGGATATCAAGCGGCGGTGTGCTGCAACGTGATTAAGTGCTTTGAATATGAGGGATTTGGCCACAGTCATTAAGGGTGTAAACGATCTCGAGGAGGATCATCATTGGAGAATAAGGACATGAAGTCACCTCTGGGTCATGCTCCGATACGATAGATGCGACCTTTTCCTCAACCATATGTGGTGAAGGTCCTGGTGGGGGTTTGCTCAACTTGTGAGGAGTGTGTTTACGTAGCAATGGAGGACATCAGACACAAGATTGGCATGAGCTTTGATAGGGATTTAATTCTACCAGGAGATTCCCTCGTATGCACGAGGGGTTTCATCATCGGATGAGATTGACGAGTTGATGCACTCGCGAAAGCTTGATTTGGAGGGTAAAGTTTGCTAGTGTCACCCCCACGTTGAGAGATGGTGCCTCCCAAAATCTATTCTTCAAGATCCTCTATCTCAAAGGCATTCCCCTCCGGGCACAAAGCTTTCAAACCATTGCAAGGCTGATGACGGATCATAGTAGCCTCATCTCAATCATTTTTTATGGTCTTACTAGGGGCTTAGATTTGCATGTGACGGACGAAATGGCGATTTGTGGTGGATTTGTGCTAGTGGAGGTGCAGTTGCGGATTGGAAAGGCACTATTTTGTATCGAGGTCGAGTAGGTTCTCCCCATCGTGGTCGGTGTCAGAGGGCAGTAGATGGTGGGGGGGGGCAGACCTCCAGTGGAAACGGAAATGGTGCATCTGTTATTCCACCGTAAATCTCTTGGGAACCTGTGCGTATTCAATGGCCAGAAAGATCCTAAAGTTGTTGGGAAGCATTGCTTGCGAATGAAGCCTGTGTAAGTCCATATATAATTCTCGTCTGGTGGGTTGGATGCTCACATGGCCTATTCGGATCCAGGTTTTACGATATGTTCTTATCTGCTAAAACGAACCCCTCTTTGGGTCTTCCTTTGGGTTCGATAATTTCAGGGGCTCACTTTACAGATCACACAAAGACCCCTTCATCGCACATGTTGTCTTTGGAGTCGGATGGAAGGATCAACTCTTCGTGCATTAAGGAGGTGTCAGATTTGCTGCAGCCGAGGTTGGGGGTGACAAGGGTAGCAAGATGCTCGGAATGGTGACATGCGCTGTCGTGAATGGTGATATCACGACGGAGTCAAGATCTGGTGGAGCTATTATGGCATCGATAAGGATTGCTAGTTCTTGCCCTTCTCCGTAGATGATATAACAATCTTAAAACAAGTCTCGTCCTCGAGTCTTTAGAAAGTAATACCAATACGAGTCACTTACATTGAAACTGCTTTTTATATCCATCTATGATGTCATCTTATGATATCTATTTGTACATATCCACAACGTCATATTGGACTTATCATTCTTTTTAGAAACATGTCCATTACGATTTGCATTGACAATCTATATACTTTGTTGTTGTCACCAACATTGATAACAATCTTAAAAGAATTTCTCTTATTGTAGAGGCGATAATAATCTAAAAAGAGTTTGTCCTATTTCTTTTAAAATGCATCTTTATCCACACTCCACCCATCTATTGCGGGAGTGACAACAATCTTAAAAGAATATTAGTTATCGCAACTGGTGATAACAATATTAAAAAGGAACATAGTTATTGCCTTCAGTGATAACATTCTCAAAACGGATAGAGATTATTGTAATCGACGATAATCCCAAACGCATCAGTATTATCGCAGTCGGTGATAATAATCTTAAAGAATTGATCAATATATGTTCAGTTTACTCTTTCAATTCTTCGTCTTATCTTAGAAATTAATGTAAAGACTATCTCATGTAAATTTATGTCACATAATACACAAAATCTTGTCACGATATAAGCTTTTGAAATCTTTTCAATCATTGACTTCTAAGAATAGTACGCATGCATCCATTCATGGTTATAATACAACTCACTAAAGAGAAACCAAATTTCTCTTATCCTCTCGTTTTCCTCTAGGCACACTTATATGGCATACAATCACATACAGTAGCATATATAATGACATTGATGATAATGTTTCTCAATTACAAAAGAGGAAGCTCTGGATACCAACAAAATTCATTCCATTAGTACTCATAGATTCTAAGCATAATCTAGTTCATGTCCTTTATCAAGTGGATATTCATCATGTGTAGAAATTTTGGCACTTCTGACTTACTGCGGACATTCAACTCGACTATGCCCCTTTGACTAAAACTACTACACTTGTGGCTTCTAGTATGACATCTGGATTCCATAGCAATACTTATGTTGGTGTTATACATAATTGGATTCTAGTTGTCATTATAATAACCTTGACCTACAGAAGGTGTAACTTTCCTCGTTCTCCTATAGTTGCATCGATCCTCAAGGCATGAGATAGCTTCAACGATAGTGAACGAGCACATATTTAGCTCATCTTGAATGTCAAATTGAAGTCCGCACCAAAATTTAAAGATCTGTTCGTTCTCACATATTTCAAGCATAAGCAAGTGACATGCTAATTAATCAAATTTAATATGATATTCCTCATCTCTCATTGATCATTGTTTTCATCTCATCCAATTCTTTCTTCTTTCTCCTCATCCAGTAATCGAGAAGAAATTGCTCTCTAAATGACCCACAAAACCGTCCCAAGTCAAGGGATGGGGTAAGTATCATGCCAAAGTTGTCCACCATCGCGTAACATACCCAGGACTCAAGAGTGGGGCATAGCTCTCGTGGTCTTGGTGGATCCTAGATGATTGTTATCTACGTCCGACGGCTTCTGTGGTTTTTTCCATTATTCGAACAATGAGATGGCATATCCGACCCGTTCTGTACCTACGGTATTTCCGGTCTATAGTTCTATGGTGGGTGACGCACTCAATCGAAGATCCACTCCTCTGAGCATAACACAAGCAAACAAGTATTCATAATCTTAATTTCATTTAATGGTTATTCTCGTCTCACTGGGATAACTCTAACAAGTGAAATATTTCTTTGAGTTCTGCATTCACAACCTCTCACAAGACCAACATCAAGTGGTGAGGCAAATCGAGAACACATACAAAAGTCATCGTGGAAACGCCCAGATCCCCTACCCATCGATAAAGACCCACGATGGCATAGGGCACTAGTCAATGCATAAGATTATGCATATTGCTCATATCCATCAAGCAATCCCAAGTGGTCCAGATAACTTATGATTACTATTATTTTCTTGGAATAAATGAGAGCTTGTACAAATCATTATATGATTACCATACATCTCATATTATATCATCAGATAACCATACCTCTCTTACATTTCACATTATATCATCATACATCTCGTATAAATATACCTTTCAATCCATATGATTCATACTTGGCTCTTTAATGCAAACCACCCCTTATTAGGGTTTTGTACAATCCAGTCAATTGGTCCTCTAGGGTATATATACTTATCCTCTCATGGTTCATTTAGTTATCAAACTTTAATATCATAGATAGTCTGCAGTCTTGACATGTATTCATGTCTCACGCTATAACTCCAAGATACTTGGTACCTTAGGATTGGGGGCCTCCGTAGGTATGCATTGAGGTACATGCATCATCATTAAGTTCCCAACACTCCATGAGTTTCATTAGTCTTTTTAAAATTGTGGTAAATCTGAGATCTTGACCAATGTTGAGTCTCACGCTATGACTCTAAAGTACTTAGTACTTTAGGGTTGGAGTGCCTCCATAGACATGTATTTGAAGTACGTGCGCACTAGCTAAGTTCCCAACACTCCCACTTGCATCCACAAACCTTATACATAGTTATACATATATACATATCTTAGTGCTTATACTTATGGGATCCTTAAGCGCTTTATGATATACTCACCTTTCCACTCAATGTCTCCTAAACTCATGAAATCATCACAATTAACCATGTTATATTCCTATTAGCTGGATTAACTACTCATTATCAACCATGATTAGTAGGCTAACTTATGACAGAATCATGGTGCACATCATTAAATTAGTATCTCGGTGTACAAAGTGTTTGCCAACTACTGATATTATACCTAAGGAAAATCATCTTAAGTTGATCTGATCAATCCAAGGAATACCCATTCACTAAACTCAAGTAATTGATAATAATCAGATCTAGAATCCCATATCTTAGTCAGGAGGCCCACCGCATAGATTTCAACTTAATCGTCTGATCGACTAAAACAGATACAACCACATATTAATGCACAACTTTTTGTATTTGATCGTGGAAAAACATATGCATGTGTAGTACAACTCTCCCATATCCACATTCCACACACAAAAGTTTCATTGCAATACGACGGTTGGATCGCTCAGAAATCAGCCTCGGACTTTGCGATACTCCACCAAAACACGTCGTTTGTGAAACCGTCCAGATCCTTAATCTGAGGACATATGTGTGGCGATCTTTTAATCCACATTACTGTGCGATGTCCGGATCTCCCAGAATTTCCCTAAACATGTCATGATAAGTTGATATCACCTAAAACATGTCCCGCATGAAATTGTTCAGATCTTCGATCCGAGCACATGTATGTGATCATTATCTCACCTACATCACAATAGTATAATTTTATCGACATGCGACACCTGGATTTAATGAAATCGCCCCAAACATGTCGCGATAATGGGATACCCTAAAAAACAAGCTTCCTCGAAATTGATCAGATATGTGATCCGAGTATGTGCATGTGATCCTCATCTCGCCCAAGTCATAGTGATATAATTTTTGTTTACATGCGATGACCGGATCATTCAGAATTGACCAAAACATGACATGATACAAAACGAAAACCCGCCCCAAACTCATCCGATTGCGATAAAAACATCTTTCTTGGGTAGTACACAATGCTCAAAACCCAGGTTGCTCCCCCGTGACGTTCCCTCTCCTAGAGTGACAGTTCCAAGGCATTTTGCGCAACAAGCGTGTTCCCACGTCGATATCTGTGTCGAGCTTTTCACAACGGCACCCTCGGATTATGCTTTTTGGATTTGTGAGGGTCCTTGCATTGTATTATGTTTTTTGGATTTTATAAAAAGAAACGTCGGAAGGAAACTATTTTTGAAGACTGGTTTATTCTCCTCAAACTTTACTATGTGAGATAGCCGATAGGTATTCAGTTTCATATCAATAATTTCACTATCAAAGATTGTGTTGAATGCAGTATATATTGATGCATGCCCCTCTTACAGAAGCAAATACATCAATGAAGATGCAAGATGTCTTTACATATCATTCGTTTAAGATCATACTAAAAAGGGCAGTTACATCAAGATTCTTACTTCAGACATCAAAGATGCAAATGATCAAGATAGTATTACATGTCACTCATTCGGGATCATTATGAAAGCAACAAACAAATTGTTTAAACTTATCTATGCAACATCAACTTCACGGATGAAGAGATCTTTATGAATTTCAGAAGCTGCAACTGCAACACTATACATCAGTAGAGCAGATGAAAAATACATGTTCATTGTTAAAGGATTGTAGATTCAACAGTTGAAATCGTACCATTATGTATTCTCAAATCAACTTATAAAAAGTAAGTTGAAAAGAAAAACACACATACATATTCTTTCAAAAAAAGGAAGGAAAAAGAAAGAGGTAGCATTTTTTTATCGCAAAGTTTTAAGTCCTTTTATAATCTCCAATCTCTTCACAATCTTCTGATTTCCGTAAACTTGTGTTCAATTCTTGTCAAGAGATTGTGGATTTTGAAACTCTTGTGCTTCACGTATATTATTCTAAGAGTAAACCTAACGAGAAAATATTTACTATGCAGTAAAACTGATAAAATATAATAATATATTAGATATTAATATAAATTCTGTAAGAGATATTTACAACAATTATCTTTTGCTTTATACGATGTAAATTTGAATTGTTGTGTTGATTGTAATCTGAAGGCAAAAGGAAATCCATCTTGAGGGTGTTCAAGGTTGGTGTGTTTGAAAGAAGGATTACACTACTGTTGTAAAAGCAGAGTATGGTGGAAAATCCTACAAGGTTGTGGGAGGTGAAAGTCCTAGATTGGGATGGGATTTCCTTTATAAATATGTGTATTGTGCTTTGTGATTTTTATTTTATGTTCAAGTGCTTCCTGATTGACAATAGTAATTGTTTTCTTTCGTCTCTTTACTTTTCAGTAGATTAAAACAGATTTTTCCTGATCTCACTTATAAACAAAAAAACTGAATTATAGTGGAAGAATCCAATTTCTATAATTCACACCCCTCATAGCAATTTCAGTTACTTAGACGGACATGGTACTTTTGTATCTAAGCTAGTGTATGACTTGTGTTAAGTTATTGTGCTTATATGGGTAAACGGATCTTTGGATGATGGATCATTTACTCATTCTTCTCTATATATTGTACTCATCCTCCCTCATTGGAATTTATCTTAGTGAAGAGAGCCCGAATTTCTAGAAAGGGATATTAGGGATTGTGAGCCCCCGTGGCTTTTCCCTCTTTGTAGGTTTTTCCACATAAATTTTTGTCTTCATCTTTGTGTCTGCTTTTCATGTTTGATTCTAACATGGTATCATAGTCTCGTTGAGATCTCCGTTCAGGCTCTACAACGCATAAGTCGATGTGTTGGAGTCTGGTTTCCACCCAAATCTGAAGCTCTTGCCATGGAAGGACCCATACTCGTCCAAATTGAAATATGAAGCCATTTGTTTGGTGGTTTTTGCAAGAGACTTGACCCCCACCATGTGCCCTAGTTTCACCTCTACATGTGTGGCTAATCCCTTGGCGGTTGTTGTTGATGTGTTCGAGGGACTTTATCTCCCTTGGTTGTTGTTGTGTTCTGGACAGCAACTGTATACGTTTTTCGCTTGGACAAAGAGGGTTACTGTTATGTTCTAGACAACAACCAGTTTAAGGAGTTTATGAGGAGTGAGGGGTGCGTTTTTTCTCGCTCTGTCAAAACATGTGGTTGTCTCTACCGCATGGGATTGCTATGACTTGGGTTAAGTTCCTGTTGTACTATTGGGCTGTGAGTTGCCTTTTTTTCCTTCTCTGCATTATGTCTGTTGATATTTTTGGTTGACTTTTGTTTGGATCAAGTTCTATGTGTTTGAACTGCTATTTGTATTGAACTTAAGGTATTTGAATGAATGTCTGTGAGAGATAATCAAAGTCTAAAGGGCACAAATTTGCTGGTGAATGACATTATGATGTTTAAAGCATTGAGAACCTTACTTGAAAAAGGATACCATCATAGAGTTACAGTCCTTCTTGAAGGAATCGTTGATGAACGGACATGTCTCTTTGCAATCGATAGACACTGGTTCAACTCTGAATATGAGGAGAACTAGCAAGGCTTGTTCTACCAAATCTGAGTGGATTATTGACAGTGGTGCATTCGATCACATGACAAGTGATCCTAGAATGTTTCATGATTACAAGTTATCGTCTGAGAGAGGGAAAGTTACAGTTGAGGACGAGTCTCCTACTATTATTACTGCAAAAAAGAATGATTTCTATTTTAATCGTTTCCTCCTTATCGATGCACTTCATGTCACGAATTTCCCGATAGATCTTTTGTCAGTCGGTAAGATTTTTAGAGAATTTCATTGCATGCCGATTTTGTATCACAATTCCAATGTTCTAGAAGACTTACAAACAAGAAAAAGATTGGAATTGGATTAGTTGAGGATCTCTTATATCATCTTCTAGCTTGATTGTGTCAAGTCCTTGCCTCTGCGATGAAAGCTCGGCTTGAAAAGGACAATGCCACTAAAGTATGAAAAATTGCATGAACGTCTTATTTATATCAAATTTTCATCTTTACACAAGTTAATGCCTGAAATTTTCCTTGGATTGTCTGAGGATGATTTGCAATGTGAGGATTTCCAATTTGCAAAGCAAACACACATTATGTTTCCAGTATCTACTAGTAAATCTACTTATGCATCTGATTTAGTGCATTCTTATGTTTGGGGCCCATCAAGTGTGAAGAACATGGGTGGTCATATGTACTATATCACTTTCATTGATGACTTTTCACATAGTATTTATGTATACCTTTCAAAACATAGAAGTAAAGTTCCTGTTGCTGTAAAGAACTTTATAAATATGGTAAGTAATTAGTATGCAAAGAGAATAGTAAAGCTCATGACTAATAATGCCAAGGAGTACCTGAAAATTTCCCTACGTGCTTTTCTTAATGAGAATGGTAACAGAACGAGATTGCTGAAACGAAAAAACGTCATTTATTGGATTCGCCAGAGCACTCCTACTCCAACGAAATGTTCCAAAGAACTTTTGGGAAGAAGTCATCTTGATTGCTTCTTATTTAATCAATAAGATGCCTTCTGTCATAATTGGGAAGAGAAGTCATTTCTCTGTCATCTATCCAGATACTTCTCCCTTTAGTTTAGACCTACGTGTTTTTGTACGTGTCAGTTTTCTTTATAACTCTGGTTCAGGTTGGCAAAAGTTGGATCCAAAAGTCACGAAGTGCATCTTTTTTGGCTATTCTGGAATCCAAAAAGGATACAGATTTTATGACCATGTGACACGTTGTCTTCATGTGAGTAAGGATGTCTCTTTCTTTGAGAGTGAGTCGTACTCTCAGAACTTTCCTCATGGGAAGTCTGTGAGTATAGATGTTGAGAAAAGAAGAGAATGGGATTTACTTTCTTGGTGACATACAAGGGACTATCCATATAGGGGAGGTAGTGGGCAAGATAGAGAAAAAATGAGGATAGAGGCATATTTGGACAGACTTATAGCAAACGAAAGTAATCACATAAAGTAGTGGAGACCAGAGAAGAGATGATACTTAATCATGATGCCAACCTTTCATCTGACTATGATGTTAACCTTTCCACAAGTGATCTAAGCCATGAACTCTACAAGTGTTCCTCTCCCTCCATATATTCATATCGGTAATGCTAACCCTTTATCAAATGATCGTCCCATTGCTATGAGAAAATCTATTAGAACTGTTCAAGCCTCTACTCATGTATGGTGGAGGACTTTGTTGCTTACACCAAGATGAGTTTGAGATATAAATGTTTTATTATCTCTCTTGATGCTCATCATGTTCTTAAATATATTGATGAAGCCAAAAAGGATCCGAAATGGATCAATGCTATGAAGGAAGAAATGGATACCGTGATTAAAAATTACACTTGGGATATTGTTGATGCTCCTAAGGGCAATCACCTTGTTAGCTTTAAATGGATCTATACGATCAAATATTATGTTGATGGGAATGTTGACAGATTCAAAGCTCACCCTGCGACTAGAGGATACAACTAAAAGTATGAGACTGACTACCTGGAGACGTTTGCTCGTGTTGCCAAGATGAATACGATTAGAGTTGTTATTTACCTAGCAATTCATTTTCCGGGAAAGTGCATCAATTAGATGTGAAAAATGCTTTCTTGAATGATGATTTTAAAGAAGTGTATATGAAAATGCCACCTAAATTCAAGAATGATAAAAAGTGTCGCAAACTAAAAAGTTCTTTATATGGACTAAAGCAGTCACCAAGAGCTTGGTTTGAAAGTCTCTGTGTAGTCATGATTAGGAATAGATATACCCAAGCGAATGAAGACCGCACTCTATTTATAAGGAGGAATGATGAGCTTTCCAAGTGATGACAAAGGGGAACTTTCGAGGCTAAAGAAAACACTTACAACTAAATTTGAACTAAAGGACTTAGGGATATTAAAGTAGTTCATATATATTGAGATGGCTTGATCTCCATGAGGTATGTCTAAGTCAATGAAAATATGCTCTGGACTTATTGAAGGATTGTGGCATGTTGCAATGCAAGCCTATTACTAATACCATTTAGGCAAATCATAAACTAAATAGGATGGTGGGATTCTTGATGATGCAAGGAAGGGTAGGTATCAAATATTGGTGGAGAAATTGATCTATCTTACCCTTAGGCCCCGTTCGGCAAGAACCCACCCTTTCTCTTTCTTATACGGGCCCTACTTTTTATTTTTTAAAAAAATAAATAAATCAATTCTCCATCATCAATTCCATAAAAATATAATATATTATACCATCATATCATATAAAAATTATAAACTAATCCACTTCTACTCACTTTTTCAAACTTCAATACAATCACATCACAATAACTACTCACTTTTTTAAACTTCAATACAATCATATCACAACAAACCCACTTCTAACCCACCCCAGTTTAACCCTCTATCCAAACATCAAAAGCCAAAAATGGGTTACTCTCTACCAGTTTAACCCGCCTTAATCCGTGTACCAAACGCACCCTTACTAGACGGATATTACATGTGATGTAAATGCGATGAGTTGACTCATGCATGCTCCTACTGCCTCTCATGCTAATATGGTAAAATAGAATTCTGTGCTACATAAAAGGAGCACCACGAAAAGGTCATATGCTCAAGAAGAATATCGAGATCACAATTGTAGGATACAGTAATGCTGATTGGGTTGGCTCTGTTGATGACAGAAGATCCACCTTAGGTTATACGGTCTATCTATGTAAGAATTTGATTATTTGGAGAAAACAAAAGCAAAATGTGGTTTCAAGATCAAGTGCTAAAGCGGAATATCTTGCAAATGGCATTACACAAATTTCATGGCTAAAAATTATGCCTTATGACTTGGGCATCAAGGTTAATATGCTAATGAAGATATTTTGTGACCACAAGGTTGTAGTAAACTTGACCAACAATCCTGTAATGCATGACAGAACAAAGTATTTGGAGATTGATAGACACTTCGTATATGAGAAGATTGATGATGGGTTGTTGTGTCTTTCTTACTTGGAATCTATCGATCAGGTTGCTGATCTCTTCAAAAAGGGGTTGCCTACTATACAATTTTAGTTGAATGTAGGCAAGTTGGGCATGGTGGACATGTATACCCAACTTTAGGGAGAGTGTTTAGTTATGGGGCTTATATGAGTAAACGGATCTTTGGATGAGGGATCGTTTACCAATCCTTCTCTATATATTATACTCATCCCCCTCATTGGGATTTATCTTAGTAAAGAGAGCCTAATATCTATAAAGGGAGATTAGGGATTGTGAGCCCGTGTAGTTTTTTCCTTCTCTGTAGACTTTTCCACATAAATTCTTGTCTTCATCTTTGTGTGTGCTTTCCATGTTTGATTCGAGCAACTTGGAAGAAATATATTCATATAGTTGACACGACTTATAGTAGGAAAAGATTTCATGGTGGTGGTTGTTCCGATTCATAGTGCTCTAATTAGTTGTTTTCCAAAGAACATATTTTTCTCCTCTGACAGAAAAAGCTTACCGGCTGATAAGACAAGTGGTGAAAACCATCATGGCTATGGGATTTTATTTCGAGAACTTGAATATCACTTTCTGGAGATTTGAGATGTTATTGATCATGTCCTTCCATCGAGAAATGTAGAAGAAGTACGGTATTGACGTGGAATGTTCACGATTCAAGTGGTATTCGACAAATGTTTTGTGTGGATAATGATGACCTAATTTGGAGGTCGTCCTATTTGTAGATGTATTAAGGTAAGATGTGTTATAAGAGCTTAAAATGTTATCCTTTTTAGTAGTTCAGAGCATTGCGTTTCAAGTATACTTATAATTGTTCAATTTCTTCTCCATCGTTATGTAAGTTTATCAAGTTCAAATTTTCAGGAAATAAAACTTGACAGCTAAGGTTCCTACCTTTGAGATTTGCAGACCCTAGCCTTGGCATTGATGGAGTGAAAGCAAAAGCAAATGAATTAAAGGCAGAAATTCCGAATTCACATATATTTGACCAGTTCTCTAATCCAGCAAATCCTCAAGCTCACACTACTGGCACAGGCACGTTATTGTTTTAAGACTTTTTCTACAGAAATTACTAGCATGCATAAAATTAATCTCCCAAGATTCGGCTTGCACGTATTCTCTGAGTGCATAACTTGGATGTCATAAACATGATACTAATGTTCTGTCTAAAACCAAGTAGCACTACATTTTTTTACGTTATAGAAATTTTAATTACAAATATTTGTTGTGCATGGCACCATAATATATAGTTCGTGAGTTCCAATATAGTGATCGGTGGGGCTCCACAAGGCCCTTCTTTATATATCCTTCAAAAGTTCAACTTCCACAAAGCATAGTTCTAAATAGGGGTGCGCATGGATCGGATAAAATCCGTCATTCGATCCGATGCTATTGGATTAGATTGTTTTTATCATTCTAATGTATCAGATCGGATCGGATTGGAATTTTTTAAATCCATTCAAGTATGGATTAGACCAGATCTTTTCAGAAATTAGATCCGATAATCCGTTAATACACACACATATACATATATATATAAACATACATACATACAAACAGACTTACATACATACATATAATATTTATGTGCACCAACTTCGAATTCCTCTATTATCATAATCAATGTCATTCATCTCACTTTGTCGCGTATAAATCTTAGATACAAGTCCTCCTGTTACCACCCTTTCTTCTCTTTTGAAAGCCAAATGTTAAATTTCTAAAATAATAAGTATGACTATAACTTTTAAAATTGTAAACCATGTTCAGTTATTCTCCTCCTAGTTCCCCTTCTCTCTCTCATTTCACTCTTGATTACCGATATTCCTCTTAGTTCTTTTTCAATCCATTTGAACTCTGCCCCCATTGCACATTGTTATTCTCCTTAGTACAACCACCACCCCCTCCCTCGCGATGTCGCCACCCGTCTTATACAATATCATCCCCCTCCCGTGCGACACCATTTGCCCTCAATATGCTACCACGCTTCTGATCTTCATTAAAAAAATATAGTTTTGAGATAGTTGCTTAGTACGTTTGTTAGTTATTCTTGACCCGTTTGCTTCTTATCTTTTACTTGCTCTAGCTTGAATCCTTATTGCAGGATGAAACAGAATCAGTTACATGATCAAATGTACTGCACCCATTTAAGAAGAAATAAGTACTACTTTAATTCCTTTCATTTTTAAGTTGATATACAATTTTGATTCATATTTTTCATAAAATATGTATATTTTTAGTGTATATATAATCTTTTTTCTTATTTGAATCATTTGTTGAAAATTAATTGAAAAAAAAATAAACTAATGCATCATTTATAAGAAGAAACTTAAATTTCAAATTCAATATCCCCCTTAACCCACACCCCTCTCTCATGCATGGGCCCCACTTTATTTCTTTTTAAAAAATTAAATAAATCAGTTCTCCATAAATTCCACTAAAAAATAATATATTATAACATCATATCATATAAAAATTATAAACTACTCCACTTCTACTCACTTTTCCAAACTTCAATACAATCACATCACAATAACTACTCACTTTTTCAACCTTCAATACAATTATATCACAACAAACCCACTTCTAACCCACCCCCAGTTTAACCCTCTATCCAAACACCAAAACACAAAAACGGGTTACCCTCTACCAGTTTAACCCGCCCTAACCCGCGTACCAAACACCCCCTTAGTTTGATTGTGTGGTCTTCAAATTTTTATAATGGGCTCCTTCAACTTCATTTGATTTGGTCTTTCTCTTTTTCACGTATATTCATCTAATCAATTTTTAAGATATTATTCAAATGTTGAGGGCTAGTAGGCTATAAAATACAAACACGAGAGAGTATATTATTGAGCGGGAAAATGTGAGTGTAAAAATCCGATCCAATCCGTAATCCTATGGATTGGATCGGATTGGATTGAAGTATTTGATGGATTGGATTGGATTAGAAAAAAATAAAAATCCATTAAGATTGAATTGAACATGGATTAAGCTAAAATCTGATCCAATCCGATCCACGTATACCCTTAGTTCTAAGAACACTAACAAGATTTGGCCTGCCTTTCTTCGGTTATGTTATTCATTGTATTTTCTCAGTATTTATATTTTTATTATTTTCATTATATTGTAGTATAATTATAGAGAATACAAATAAAATTTAAAAAAATCAAAAATATACAAAAAGAAATAAATATACTTATTATGTTGGTAAATTGTACCTATACTATATACGTATTTATTTATCTTTGTAAATATATTTATAAAAGTACAATTAAAATCCTTTTAATGTACTTTAAATAAAGAAAAAATAAAAATAATTAATTAAAAATAATTAATAAAAGTAACTATATATTTTTATATAGGTATCTATACCTATAATAGTATACCTATATAAAACATGCAGTATACTATACTATAATAGTAAATATATATTTTTTATATAGGTATATTATACATGTACCCACTTAAAATTGAATGGTGGTAGTGCAGTATGCCTACCGCTCAAAAGACCAGGGTTTAAATCCCCCTTGTGGAGGTTGCGTTAGGTAGTCGACAACTAGCGTAAAAATAGTTGAATCTTTCAACATGGATTTGAGTAAGAATCCATGTAGTTGACCATGCTTATAGTGGGAGAAGGCTTTGCCATTAATTAAAATAGGGATCTTTACCCAGCAGACCCTATAATCTTTGTAAATTACCTCTACGACCTTTGAAACATCGATATTCTTCCCTAGACCCTGTAATCTTGCTCCGTCTTACCACATGGACCTTCCGTTTGTGCACCGTCTCGTTCGTAACCGAACCAGAGTTGTCTGGAGTAACCCTTGTACGGTACAATTGCCAAAACATGCCACGTGTCCTCGGTGATATTTACGGTATAATAGAAAAAAAACAGTGAGCAGCGGGGGGAGGGACTCCATCGGCCTCGGAATGGGGGAGTGTGGGAGATCCATCGGCGAGAGAGACTCCATCGGCGGCTGGGGGTTGTGGGTGCTTTGCAGGCGGCTAGGGGGTGTGGGTGCTTTGCAGGCGGCTGGGGGGGTGTGGGTTGCTTTGCAGGCGGCTGGACAGGGATGCCGACGGGGGGCTTTGCAGTGGGAGGTCGGTGGACAGGAGGTGGGCTGCTTTTGCAGGGGGGTGGGGGGTTTGCAGCGGGAGGTGGGGTGCGTTTGCAGGCGAGGGCAGGAGGAGTCGGGGGGACCGGGGGGAGGGGGGTGCGGTGGGTTGGTACGTGGAGGGACGGTGGTGGGGGAGGGGACATGGGACTGGGGACGGGAGGTGGGTAGGGAGGTCGGGGACTGGGGGGGGGGGGGGGGATTTGCAGGTGGGTAGGGAGGTCGGGGGACCGGGGGGGGGGGGGGGGGGTGGGGGGATTTACAGGTGGGTAGGGAGGTCGGGGAGGGGGGCGATATGCAGCGGGGGAGGGAGGTCGGGGGACCGGGGGGAGGGATTTGCAGCGGGGGAGGGAGGGAGGGGCACCGGCGGGGAGGGGGGGCGATTTGCAGCGGGGGAGGGAGGTCAGGGCACCTCGGGGGGGAGGGGGATTTGCAGCGGGGGAGGGAGGTCGGGGCACCGGCGGGGGGGGGGGGGGGGGGGCGGATTTGTAGCGGGGGAGGGAGGTCGGGGCACCGGGGCGGGGGAGGGAGGTCGGGGCACGCGGGGATCGGGGGGCTACAGGCGGCGGGACGGGACCCCTGGGTGGGGGGCGGCACCACGCGACTCGAGCCAGGGGAGGTGGTAGGTACGAGATCAAGGCAGGGGCCTTCGAGCAGCGGCGGATCGGGGGAGGGGGGCACCGTGTTCAGCTGCAGGTAGAGGGTGGGAGGTGAGGTGGGAGGCAATGGCACTTGCGGTAAATTTGACCACTAAAATGGGTATAATATAAAGGAGAAGATAATTAGAGTTTGGTTAGTTCTAACGGTTACATGGATGGGAGTTAACCACATGGTCTGTAGAGTAAGGGTTAGCAAGAATTACGGGGTATAGGAGGAATATCGATGTTTCAAAGGTCGTAGAGGTAATTCACAAAGATTATAGGGTCCGGCTGGGTAAATATCCCATTAAAATATAAGGTATACTATACCTATAATAACTCAGCCATAGCCGGACCCATGCCCGGGTAAAATGAGGGTAGCGTTAGGTAGCCACAGCCAGTGTAAAACAGTCGGAGACAGCTTCCTAAATAATATTATTTTCTTAAAAAAAATACTATTTAGGAAGTTGCCTCAAGACAGTCATATCCTTTTCAACATGGGTTTAAGAAACATTCAGATTTTGTTGGGGCATCACCCGAATGCAATGAAAAACTGTCAAGAGCCGCTACATCGCTACCTGGATGTAGTTCAAAATTTGCAGGGGTTCTCGCATGAGGAACACATGTGAGTAAATAAGCTAGTTCTGATGCATCGCCACTCATATGCAGTCCAAAATTTACAAGGGTTCTCGCATATTGGACGCATGCGAGAAAAGAAGTTAGTCCAAAAGAGGTTGCAAAGGAAGTTGCGGATACGTAGTTGGAATAGTGGCACTTTGACTGAAAAATTGATGGATATAGTAGATACGATGGAAAGAAGGAAGATTCAGATACTATTGCTCCAAAAGAGAATATTGGTTGGAGAGAAAGCAAGGAAGATCGAGAAGACATGCTTTAAAACTTTGATATTCAGGTAAAGATAAGGATGAAACCGTGTTGGAGTGGTTGTTCATAAGGATTTGATGGATTGTGTGGTTGAGGTGTAAAGATTCAAGGATCGGATTATTTTCCTAAAATTGGTGCTTGAAGACAAAATTGTGAATATCATCTCAGTTTATGCACCACAAATTGGTTTAGATGAAAGGATTAAACAAGCTTTTTGGCAGGGTCTGGATAAGATTTTGCAAGGAATCCCACAAAGAGAGATGATTTGCCTGGGTAGAGATATTAATGGACAAGTGGAAAAGGATGCTTCAGGGTATGCTAGCGTTCATGTAGGCCATGGCTTCGGGGATAGAAATGAAAAGGGAAAAGTCATTCTGGATTTTGTAACAGCTTAGGATCTTTTCATAGCAAACACTCTCTTCAAGAAGAGGGAGGAACATTTAATTACTTATAAGAGTGGCCCGACTAGAACACATATAAATTACTTTACGTTGAGGAGAAGAGATCGATTGTGTTGCAAAGACTGCAAAGTAATCCCAGTAGAGAGTTTGGCAACCCAACATCGCTTGTTAGTTGTGGATGTGCAAATAAAAGGGCTGGTAAAGAAAAGGAGGGTTTCCAAGATCACTAGAACTGGATGGAGGAATCTTCAACTGAAGCAATCATTCTTTATGGAGAAGGTTTTAGAAGACTTATCTTGGGTTGTAGCGGAAGTGCGAACGAGATGTGGGATGCGTTAGCATCTTGTATCCGAAGGGTAGCCAAAGAGATGCTAGGCGAGTAAAAGAGAAGAGCTCCGAGCCAAAAGAGGCTTGATGGTGGAGTGAAAGGGTGCAAAAGAAGCTCAAAATTAAAAGAGCGTGCTTTAAAGCTATGTCTAAGGATAGAATAGCGGAAACTATCATAAAATACAAAATAGCGAAGAAAGAAGCACAAAAGGCTATAAGTGAAGCTAAGTCAAAAACTTCTGAAGTTTTATACAAAAATCTCAACTCTAAGGAGGTCCAGAAAGATATATTCTGGTTGGCCAAAATAAGAGAAAGAAAGACCAAAGACCTTTCTCAAGTGAGAGGCATTAAGGATGAGGAAGGTCACGCGCTTGTTACTCAGAAGGATATATAGACTAGATGGAAGCAGTATTTCCATAAGTTTTTCATTGGGGAAGGAAATAGAGAGATCACTTTGGGTGATCTAGCTAGTAATGAAAGTTACTTGAATCGTGCAAGTTATAGACGAATACAAAGAAAGGAAGTAGAGGAGACTTTGATGGTTATGAGACCTAGGAAAGGTGTAGAATCGGATGACATTCCTATAAAAGTATGAAGAGTTTTATGTGAGTGGGATTTGACTTGGCTTACATATTTATTCAATGTTATTTGGCGAAGCAAGAAAATGCTTGAAGATTGGAGGAGAAGTATCGTGGTGCCTCATTATAAGAACAAAGGGGACATTCAAAATTGTTCAAATTACTTGGGTATCAAGCTCATGAGTCACACTATGAAAATTTGGGAATGTATGATCGAAAGAAGGTTGAGGCAAATTTCCAAAGTAAAAGAAAATCAATTCAGATTCATGTCAGGTCGCTCAACCGATAAAGTCATCGATTTGCTGAGGAGAACAATGGAGATTTATAGAGCTAAAAGAAAAAACCTCCGTATGATTTTTATTGATTTGGAGAAGGCTTATGATTATGTCCCATATGAAATTTTGTGTAGAATTTTGGAGAAGAAACAAGTACATGTCCTATACATTAACCTCATAAAGGATATGTATGATAGGGCTTTTTTGTGGTAAGGATCCAGTCTAGGAAGACTGACTATTTTGACATCAACATTGGTTTACATCAAGGTTCAAGTTTGAGTCCATTTCTTTTTACTTTGATTATGGACGAGTTGACAAGTCACATTCATGATGAGATACCTTGGTGTATGTTATTTGTTGATGATATTGTATTGATTGATGAGACTAGAAATGGAGTAAATGAGAAGGTTGAGGTCTGGAGACATGCACTAAAGACAAAAGGATTTCGTATAAGTAGAGCTAAGACTGAATATATAGAGAGAACTTTTGATGGAAGCAATGATGAAGGAATCAAGGTGAAGAGTGGTGATGATAACATTCAGAAGAGGGATTCTTTTATATACATGGGATCTATTTTGCAACATGATGGGGAAATTGATGGAGATGTTACTAATAGAATAAATGATGACTGGTTAAAGTGGAGTGGAGCCTCTGCTATTCTCCGTGATAAGAAAATTCCTTTGAAAATCAAAGGAAAGTTCTACAAATCAGTCATGAGACCTGTTATGCTCTATGGATCTGAATGTTGGCTTGTGAACCATAGACATGTGCAGAGAATGTCAGTAGCAGAAATCAACATGCTAAGGTGGATGTGTGGACACACACACACACGTAAAGATCAGATTTGGAATGATGCAATCAGAATGAAAGTTGGTGTAGCTTCGATCAAGGATAAGATGCGAGAAAACCTCTTAAGGTGGTTTAGCCATTTGCAAAGGAGGTCAGTTGATGCACCGGTTAGGAGATGCGAGTTTTGGGATGTTAATCCAACTATAAGAGGGTGAGGAAGGTCAAAAAGTGTTGGAATGAGACTAGATGAAGGGATCTTAGTTTTTTGGATCTAAGTTTGAGAATGACCCAAGATAGATCTGAATGGAGGTAAAAAATCCATGTAGCCGACCCTACTTAATGTGGGAAAAGGTTTTGTTGTTGTATATTATACCTATAATGTACATACATGTATTTATTTATTTGTTTTTAATATTGTCATAAAAATACAATAAAGTATATTTATAATCCTTAATTAATGCATTAAATTAACAAAGTAGAAAAATATAATTATTTGTAAAAATAAATAATCAGAAATAATTTTCGATTGTACATAAGTAAGTTATACATATAATTCATATTAGGTTAATGGGGCTACCCCCAGGGGGAGCTAACTTGACTACCCCCACTCTTATTTTTTATTTTTACAGTATTTTCTGAAAACACCCGGGTCGATTCAAATTTTATGTGAAACAGATATTCCCAACACATCCATCTAGTATGGGTCGATTTCAGCAATTCTAAGATCGTTAAAATTTACATGCATGATGGATGAGATATAAGTCTCGAATTGAATCAAATTTTGAATGAGAACATGGTGGTATATAGTGATCTAAAAACCGCCAAGTGTTTTCAAAAAATACCTTAAGAAATAAAAAATAAAGGCGTGGTAGCCAAGTTGGCTCCCCCAGGGTAGCCCATTAAACCATATTATTTAATTAATTAACCAATTAAATTAAGAGATTTTTACCCCATAGACCCTATAAACTTTACCAATTACCTCCTTGACCTTTGAAATAACGTATTTCCCGTCTCGACCCCATAAACTTGCTAATACTTACCCCACAGACCCTGTGGCTAACCCACATCCATTTACCCACTAAATTTAACCGAATTCCGTTAAAAAGAGATACATATTACCCTCTTTGTTTAAAAAATTTACAAAAGATGCCATCCATCTTCTTCCCTAACCCTCCTCCTTACATTCCCTTCCAATCCACCTCCACGCGTCTCCCTTGACCTCCCAGTCCTTCCCTTCACTGCCGCCGATGAGGACGGGATCACAAAAAATGGAGGTAGAGCTCCTTCTTGGTCTGGTGAGGCACCGGCTAGACCGCACTCAAGAGGATCTCTCTGTAGTCGTTGGGGAGGAAGCCCCCCCAGACCTCGTCGAAGTCCGCCGCCGACCAGAAGTGGAGGACGTCGCCGCCGACGTATTGTGCGGGGACGTGAAAGTGAGGTCGTGGGAGACGCAGCCCTCCGACAAACCGCCGAGACCAACATCTATTGATTCCTCTTCTTCTTCTGGAGAGAGGAGAGGAATGGAAAGAAAGCGAATTGAATGGTGGCATTTGAGAAAGCTTCGGTATTAAGTTTTTGGGCTGAGATTTCCTCCCCAACGCATCATGCAACCTTGCACCCCCTCCATGTGACCTCCCCCGCACCGTCGGCCTGCACCCCCCAGGCCGCCGCCGATTTGCACCAACTCCAGGCCGCCACCGATTTGCACCCCTCCTTGTGTCGCTACCGACCCCTCCAATCCACCATCAAATTCGTCATCAAACCCTTCAAACTCCACCAAAATACCTCCTCATTCCTTGTGCCTTTAGTATTGCTCTTTTGCGTTACCAGATTTTCAAAATCAAATAACAGAGAGGTTGTTAGTGGTCGAAATCCATGTCTGCGTGTGCTCTCTCTGACATGTAGCAGACATCAACAGAGAGGCAAACCCACAATTTCAAACCACGATTGCGCTCCCTTCTTCACCGTGAAGCTTCTCAAGATGCGGCATCTACCTCCGACAAGTGAGGATAAAAGGATCGAAGATGTGGCATTGCTCGCGGAGAGGGTCTCCATAGGGAGCTCGAATGACACCGATGCAAATAGGGATCGAGTCTCGAAAACATGGCCGGAATCCCAAGCAAGCAACAGAGGAAGAGGGAGAGAAGAAGGAAGGAGAGAGAGTGTGTGTGGAGGAAAAGTTACAGTTGGATTTGATGTGGTTTGATTAACTCACATTTAATACAAGCAAGTTAACTTAAGACCTGTAAAATTGACGGTAGGGTTCATAGGGTAAGACAGAGCAAGTTTACGGAGTCGAGGGGGGAAATACGTTGTTTCAAAGTTCGAGGAGGTAATTGGCAAAGTTTATAGGGTATGTGGGGGTAAAAATCCCTTAAATTAATTGTTTAATTTATTAAAATTCATCATAAACTAATTTATTAAATTAGTTATAATTTTTATTTATATTTTTTATTTCTTTAAATTTAATTTGTCATTTGTAAAATACCCTCTTAAATGGTCTGGTGGTAGTGCAGTGTGCCTAGCACCCAAAAGGCCATGGTTCAAATCCCCCATTGTGGGGGTTGCGTTAGGTAGTCGTCAGTCAGCGTAAAAAATAGTTGAATCTTTCGACGTGGATTTGAATAAGAATCCATGTAGCTGACCCTACTTATAGCGGGATAAGGCTTCACCAATTTATCATTTGTATTGTAATTTAAATTGTATTTTATAAAGGATTTATTGGGGCTACTCCTAGGGGGAGCTAACTTGGCTACCACCACCCTTATTTTTTTCTCTTAAGGTATTTTCTAAAAACACGTAGGGGATTTAGATCACTATATGATACCATGTTCTCATTCAAATTTTGACTCAATTCGAGGCTCCTATTCCATCCATAAATCCTGTCACATTTTAAAGGTCTCAAAATTGCTAAAGTTGACCCCTTATAGATGGGTATATTAGGAGTGTCTGTTTTTTTATGAAAATTGAATGAGAACATGGTATCATATAGTGATCTAAATCCCTTTAAGTGTTTTCAGAAAATACCTTAAGAAATTAAAATAAGTGTAAGGGTAGCCAAGTTGGGTAAGCCCAACTAAACCCTTTTATAAATTGTGTGTAAGCTTTTGTCTATTTTTTTTCTTCTTTTGTCATGCAGTACCATGTCTATGTGGCGCTATGTGATTAGTTACTTCAAGAGAAGTTTCCTATGGTCTTCTTCCCCCTCATCTTCCTCTCTTCTCACCTCCTCTCCTCTCTTCCTTCAAACAACCTAACAACCCTTCTGGCTTCTCTGTCCATGTCATCTTGTTTGCCATGTTCCCCAAGTTCTGATCCTTCTTCTGAGGCGATCTAATCCCTTTTAGGTTTGATGAAGCCGGACCTCCCTCCTATATAAATAGGTCTTTACCTCCCTCGAGTTCGTTATCTGCTATTTATGTCTTCCACTCCTCAAATCCGTGAGTTCCGAGAGATAGAGAGAGATTAAGTAGAGTAGAGTAGAGTAGAGTTGTGATAGGTCTATGTTCCCCCCACTGTTGAGCAAGAGAGAGAGAGATTCTTGTGTGATCGCCACCGGCATTATAACAAAGCACCCCCCGTTATGCGTGATTGCCATCGGCATTATAGTGAAGGATATGGGAAGATCCTTAAACGCATCACGGAAGCGTGAGGATCGCATCGTATGCGATCGGAAGCGACTAGTCGCACTAGTTGCTCGATGCAGCGGAATTTAAAAAAAAATCATGCGATGAACCCACATGATCCAAGAACACTTCTCGGATCGTTTCATCTAAACCCACAAACAAGTACTAGGGTTATCTCTTGAAGCGTGTTGCGATCGAGTCTCTAAACGAAGAGACGTCTGTCTCAAGTCCGATCCGACAGAGGAAACGTTGCGAGCGTGTTGATGAAACACGTGCTTCTCGCAATCCATGTTGATGATCCAAGCGGTGGATCTCCTGATCTCGACACACGAGATCCGACGTCTTCTTCACGAGCGAGGCGTACCGAAGGAGACAAAGATCCACGAGCAAACGATCGGGCAGCATAACGACAACGTTGCTGCGATGGAGATTCTCTCTAGGGCATCCATGGTGGACAGGCCATATGAGAGAGAGAGAGAGAGTGGACGTGTAGAGAGAGAGAGACTTATGTTCTCATTAGCATTTGAAGAGCAAGGGGTGCCCTTCTATTTGTAATATTTTGGGATCTATGGATCTCAATCCATGGGCAACACAAATCCAATGGCTCTCATTGATTTGTGTTTCTTTTAATGCTAAGATTTGTGTTGGTAAAAGCCAACAACAAATTAATTTAATTTGGATTAAATATATGTTGATAAATCAACACAATTTAATCACAAAATTAAATCAACAATACATGGAGATAATGGAAGAGAGAGTGTCTCCTTCCATGTGGAGAGGGGGGACGGCCACCCTTTCCTAATAGGAGTAGTGGTCGTCTACCCTCCTCTTTTAGGAAGGTGGCATTTTATCTTTCCCATGTAATCTCCAAGATTTGCAACAAC
Organism: Ottelia alismoides; assembly: GCA_037367405.1. NCBI lineage: Eukaryota > Viridiplantae > Streptophyta > Magnoliopsida > Alismatales > Hydrocharitaceae > Ottelia > Ottelia alismoides. The sequence goes on from JAZKJV010000934.1 coordinate 255,887, forward strand.
TTTGTTTGCAAATTATTCTACAAAAATAATTTATAATTATTTTGTGAATTTGTGAATCACATTCACAACCCAAAATAAAATGTGAATTACATTTCCAATTAATTGTCCAATGTGAATCCAATTCACATCAACATTTTATTAACAAATGTAAATATAAATAGCTATCTCTTATATAATATAAATCACATTTATAATATTTATATGATTAATATGGATAGTGCTATCCACATTATTCATATCCAATAATCATCTTGGACCTCTATTCTCATATGTCCAAATAATATGAATCACATTCACATTATTTACCTCTTTGATAATCAAACTACATTTAATTATCTTAGATACCTCTTTTATAATATGAATCAATTTCATATTATTCATTATAATTAAATCACATTTAATTATTTATTTTCTCAATGCTCGGATACATTTATATCAACAATGAAATTATCCTAAACTCTTTCAAGGATAAGCGCTTTCTCCGCGGATACTTGGAGATAAGGACAGGGCGCTTGTATTGTTCCACGTATAGTGACTTGGATATTGAGATCACATCTCAAATCCAGATCTCGGGCCTCCCATAGATGCTTGATTAAATCAAGATCGCAAATCTAATCTTCTCATTGCATCCGAATCACATTCAGATCAATGTCCAACATTTGGACTAAGATCAGATATACTTCTCTACTGAGAGGAGTCACTAAAATCCAGACTCATTTCATCACTCCCTGAATGGAAGCGTCATGGTTATACAATCGTATATGATCACATCACCCTCAGGTATTCCCAATACCTGTACATACTGTATACTGGAAGATCCATATCTAACCCGAAGTATAAGATCAATTTTACACTGTCTACTTCAGAGTTTTATCATCAAGTTTCTCATTCGATCATTGGGAGTTGGTATCGATCATATACTTTCCAAAAGTATATATCATACCCAGGTGTTGATTCATATACTTTCCAAAATGCATATATCAAACCTACAAATTCAATCAAGCTTCCAAAGCGAGACGACTGTGCATGGAATTTGATTCTCCCCAATATCTCATGAGTGAGCTCTTGTCTTCCGGTTCAGTAACTGAACATGTATGATCCCTTTAAGAGATTGTATTACTCATATGCCCTTATATGCACACCAGCGCGCCGGTGTATAGACCTTGATTAGGTCATCAACCTATTGGTCTGCCAAATGTACATACTCAGACATATAGTAACACATCTGTCTCCGGTCAGAGGATGTGTGCCTATATCGTGACAGCATATGACATAGGACTTTGGTTATCTCGATCTTGTTAAGTCAACTCTTTGACCTAACTAATCTGACACCTCCGATTCTCTATTCCCATGCAGAGGACCTGCATCAAGAGGTTGGTCAGATATCAGCCAAGTGAGAAAGGATTGCCATCTCCTACTCAGGCTGGAGATCATCTCTTAACAAATCATTTGACGGTACTTGATGAGTCCTCAATCTACTCTTTAGATATTCATCCAAGTACCAGCCCTCTATGATTCAATACTTGAATCAACAGCTGTATGATCATCAAGATGGCCATGGTACATAACCCTAATTGTACTATGGGACCTATTATGCAATTTGGTTATTCTTTATTTCAGATCAGGGAATGATATTCGCAATAACATTTAATGCATAATGGCTCGCGTGGGCTCGCATGTCCAACAATGCGAACCTCCCAGTCGGTGGTTGAGGCGGAAAACCTTGGAGCTCCGCCACAAGCAATATCATCCGCAATTCCAGATTAGGGCTTCTATCTCCTCTTCTCCCTCTATTTTACCTCTCTTTTTCTCTTGATATTTCTCATCTCTTCTCAATCCTCGCTTCTTCTTCGATTTTGATTGGAAATCCACATCCATTCTGACTTCTGATCATCATTTTCATCATGATTCAAACTGTTTTCCATGTCTATGTCATACCTAGGGATGGGCATGGGCCGGGCCTCGGTCCGCAAATTTTTTTGTGATCCGGCCCAAGCCCAGGCCCGGCCCAATTCCTTTGGGTCGGGCTTGGGCCGGGCCGGCCCATCCTCAATTGTGTCATGCTTCTCTTTTATTGCTCTTGTTGTTGATGATGCATTTTCTGGTTGTTTTTATTCATGCAATAGATACAGTTAATGCTCATTTGTTATATATCTCTAATAAAAATGTAAATTATGGATGATAATAAAAGTTGTATATATCTACATCTGCTAAATTCAGATGCAAGTCTGTCCCCAAAATAGTTGTGGACACCCTGATGTTTTTAATCACAACTAAATTAGTGGGAAGCGTGGTTTGTGACAATATGATGTGCAGGGAAGATGAGGCATATACTACATTTGGAGAGATCATATATAAATATATGCTTGTAATTGAAGTAGTTTTGAAAGTAAATTTTCATTCAAGATAAAATATAATGAGATTTTACAGTAAAACTGAAGTAAAAATTGGTGGAGGCATAAATGATAAATACTAAAGATGCTAACAAATAATGATTTACTATAAAAGATGGAGAAACATTTGGGAAATCAGAGTTGCAGCTAAGACAGACCACCGTCCTCGTGTAGGTGCTTGTCGTGGTTCTTCTTTTGCAGTGGGAATGTCCGACAGAAGGAGAGAAGGGATAGAGGGAGAGGATGGCCGGAAGAGGTGACAGACAAGGCTGCTGAGGAGGGACGGCTATCGAAGAGAAGGGAGAAGGGGTGTAGGGAAGGGGGAAAGCGATTACAAGGGAAGAAGGATGGTTAGGTGTGCAAGTAGGTAGATCTATTGGGCTACATATTGGATCACCATTCGGGCCTTACGTCGGGCCCCCAAACGGGCCGGGCCTTGGGCCGGGTCGGGTTGGGCCGAGCCAAGACCATGGTTTTAAAAGGCGACGCCTCGAGGCGCAAAGGCGTACGCCTCGAGATGAGGCGGGCCCAAAACGCCCCGAGGCGCACGCCTCAGGTACATCATAAGACGCGTACGCCTCAGCCTCGCCTGAGGCGCTCGAGGCGTGAGGCGCTCGAGGCGAGGCTGAGGCGTAAGCCTCAAAAAATCGTATTTTTTTAAAAAAAATCAGCTTTTTTTGTAAAACCGAAGGGTCGGGGGGAGGAGGCGTTCAAAGAGAATTGATCGCTTGAAATAAGTGAAGCTACATGATCTTGTATACATCATGTTCCATTTATCATACACCTACACATACTATTTCTATTGCACACAGATTTGAGTTTGAATTGTAATAAATATTTTATATTAGTTGCAAGTTTTCAACTTGATGTTGTTATTTGGTTATATAAGTTGTGAATGTTAGATTAATTATCGTATATATGAAGAAGAAAGTTTGAAAATAAACAAGCGAGACCCCCGTCTTGTTGGGGTATCATATGGCAGGAGGGGATGCATACGGTTCTCCAACAACGTCCAGCAAGACAAATGGTTGGGATTCAAGGTATGTTGGTATTTTTTTACTTCGAACACTAAAAATTATGGTTTTTATTGTACTTTAGTATTAAGTATAGACTTTAATTCAATACTCATATTGAATTATTGAAGTTAGAGTTGAAACTTGATATTCCATATATTAGTAGCTTAGTATTACTTTTTTTGAACTACAATGCCTTCATCGCTTACGTATTGTATCTTTTACTAGTGTTAAACTATTCTTAAATGTGTTTTTGGAAAAACTTAATATTATCATATACTTTTTTCAATGTATTTTGCTCTAATTTTAATTTTTTTCCAAAAAATTGAGGCTTACGCCTCGACCGCCTCGAGGCTTACGCCTCGCCTCAATTTTAGGAAAAACGCCTCGGACCGCCTCGCGCTTTTTTAAACCTTGGCCAAGATCGAGCCCGGCCCAAAAAAATTTCGGGCCGAACATTTAGGCCCAGGCCCGGCCCGATGATATTTTGGGCTTGGGCTGGGCCTCGGGTTGGGTTGGGCCGGCCCAGCCCAATGCCCATCCCTAGTCATACATGATCATCTCATATCAGATCGGATATGAGTTCCGATCCCTTCCACCACATTTGGGTTCCATTCCATTCAGTCAACTTTCCTATGTAGTTTAGGGGCAAGGCATCGCCCTCAAGCCATCAATTTATCCTTGTTGCAGGTAGTGGACGACTTCTATGTATCAATCCTTATTTCTCCTACAATAGAAGGGGTTACAACCAGTTTTGGTATGTTTGGAGATGTGTTTATTTTTGAACCTAATGCCTGCATCGCATTTGCATGTAAAAGAGTAACATCTGGAAATCAGATCTTACGCATCACCTGCAATCGAGGGCCCTATAATCACTTGGAAATTCAAGATAGCAATCCTCGCATGAAGCACCTGGAGTTGGAACCTGATTGGCATCACAAGAAGTATCGCAACGAGGAAACACCTGAGATCGACCCTTCATCGTATACCGCTATTTTTCTGGAAACAAAGCACTCACTGGTGATTCTAGTTGATTTGCATATGCAAGCGAGGTGCACCTTGAGATTCCATCGGGATTTCGATGATAAATCATCCTGAGATTCGAGATTTGAGCTCCTCTACAAAGTCGAAGACCACCACCGCTTGAAGCCTTCGGCAATTAAGGAAGAACACTCGTCGAGTCCCATGCGAAGCGGATACAGTTTATATGATCGGATTGAAGCATAGTTGTTTATCATGTAATAGCATAGCCCTTCGATAAACATCATCCCTTGATTTGACTCGTTTGTCGCCCAAGCTCTGTAACGAGTCCAGCACGTAATGTCTCGAGATATTTTGGTGAATTTTGCAAGGACCCTTTTGCAACTCTTTGATTTTTCGTATAGCTGTAGCTTATTCGAGATCACGTGAATGAGCACGTGATCTCCTGGTTATATTACAGAATTACCCTTAATATCGTATAGGACATGTCAAGGCATGTGAATTATCGCATGCATCTACGGTCTCTACGCTCCCACGATTCTTTTAAAAACAAAATATTTCCGTACTGTTCAATATTTTAAAAATAGAAAAATAATGTTATGCAATTACTTAAAATCTTGTTTTCCAATTTAAATTCAATATAAAATTCATAAAAACGTAAAAAATTCAAAAATAACTCAAAACAGTAAATATAATATAAAACATAAAAATATTTTTACCTTAATTGAACATATTAATACTTAGTAGAAATACAAAATCTTTTTTTCATTCTTATATACACATGTCTTTTATAATTCAATCCAAATATTAAAAATCCATAAAAAATGTAAAATAAAAATAAAAATCTAAACTCAAAAATATTAAAATATAAACCTTGTACTTTTACATATCTTATCATATAGGTATATAAAATGACATAAAAACTACAACGACTTATAAAACAAACTAAAAAGCTTAAAACACTTAGAAAAATACATAAAACTATAAAGCTCTACATCTTACATAAAACTATAAAGCTCTATACCTTAGATCACTCTACTATTCCTTCCTAGTTTCCACAGTTTGCTTCCCTGAGTTTGACACTCTCGTACTTACATTATACACGTTAGCTTAGACGTATAAATAAAATTAATAATTTTTTTCTGATTGATTTCATCTCTATCTTTCAATGATTCTTCTCTACTCCTAGAGAAGTGATCTGGACGATTCATCATCACACACCCCTTGTATTTGATGAGAAATATATTACAATAGTGATCCCTTAGTAGCTTTCTCCAGTGATTTCATCCCACTCCATAGGGAGTGGGGTTCCATGCAAAATCAAAATATTTATCTCTTGATCTGATTATGTTTCTGCATTCTTATTTCCTACATGGTATCATAGTCGTTTGCTCTTGGAGTTGTTTGTTATTTACGAGATTTGTTTACATGCCAAATTTTGTTCATCGAAAAAATGCTACCGTTTTCTTTCCTTATTGTTCATTGATCGGAGATTGTGTAAGATTATGTGTAGCAGTAGCCACAGTGTTTTGCAAACCCTAGCATATTAAGCAAGAGTTTTACGCATGCTCCCGACACAATGCATTTTGTGCCAAATGATGTCATGCAAGGAGAAGAAGCATAATATACGACATCTGCGGGTACCCCATGGAACCCTTGATTCAAACATTAAAGCATGGTGGTATGGTTGCATCTCCAAATGATGTTGCAAAAGAAGCAGCAAGCAGATCTCGTTGCCGGAACCTCATATTAAAGTAGCTGGAACTCATAAGTCAGCACAGCTAGCGATGAAAAGCGATGGATTGATGGGTTCCTTCGAAGAAACTCTAAAGGAGGCATGAGTGCAGTCCATCTATAACAAGTAACGATAGAGATCAAATGTTAGGACCCCAACATCATCAATGGGTTCTTCTGCTCATCATTCTTGACAAGGTGGCAATGACTTTAGTATTCGGTGATGGTGTCGACATAAGGGACTGGCGACGATGCCCTTGGCATGGTCGGATTGGAGCATCTAAGGTGGTGGTGGCTCTCTACTAATGGGTATCCAAAGAGAACCCCAGTTGTGTTTTGAAGAAGAAAATAGGGAAAAGAGTCCCATACATCTCTGTTGGCAATGGGCATCTATAATCGGTTCTTATTTTATCTATTTCTCTTTATTCGGGCCCAAGATCCATCAGAAATACTCCAACTGTGGTGGTGCTTCTGTACGCCTTCTGTTGATCTAGAGATGATGTCAAAGGCAAGAAGTTGTGAAGCTTCTCAAATATGCCATTGATAGATGAATATAAAGTATGAAGACGATGACCATTCTTCTTGGCTGTGAAGATCTCATACTAGAGCTATAGTATCTTCGTCTCATTCTTTACCTGAGAATAGGTGATGGCGAGGATGTCCCGCATTGTCTTGGTAATGGACTGATGCAGCATATCATTGCCTGTCTCTAGGGTAAGAGTACTGAATAGCCAAATGCATGCGTATATATCAACTTGCTCCCAAGAGCCATTAACCCTAATCTTGTCGGTCGGTTCATCTTATGTCAGAATGCGCTTCTTCCCATTGCATTGTATTAGGCTCATGAATTGCATGGCTCATAACTCATAACTGATCCAATCTATCTTCACAATTGGTGTCGGACCTTTGAAGGCGCCTGAAGATGATAAGTTGACCTTGTTCTCTAACATGATACTGGGAAAGGAATAGATCGTGGCTATAAACTGATGCGGATGTATCTACCCAATCATACAGGGAATCGATCGTGTGTGCAGACTTATGTCATAATCGTTCCCATCAACCAAGGGAGCGCTCTAGGTCTGGCATGGTAATAAGATCTGAAATCACCCTTTCATTGCCAAAATCAGACCTCACGGACCTTGGACGTAGAAGAACCATCAAGGGGATAGGCTCAAAGATCCGTGCAACCTTAGGTGATGCTAGAAGATGCTATGGAGGCAAGAGGTAGCACCAGGAGGGGGTCCGCAGGGCTACGAGGGCTTGTAGTGGAGAGGTGGTACCGCTAGGGCTCTGGCGACGGTGCATTGGTGTGGGACCATGCTGGAGCCTACGCGGCACAGGGTGGGGCTGTAGGACAGCGACGTTTGGAGGATGTCCCGCGAGATATGACAGCAGTAGCAACTGTACGGTGAGTGGCCAAGGGAAAGAGGGGGCAAGCAGGTGTGGAAAGGGTGTACGGCTTCAGAGCTTCGATCTAGGACCACCACTTTGGTACCATAGGGAAAGAGAAATATTGCTTACATTATGAAAGTGACCATAGGTTCTCTTATATAGAGAGAATAAATCCTAAACAACAAATTATATAATAGAGACGAAAGAAATAGAAAATACATAATACACAATGAAAGATAAATATATCTCTCAATAGCCTCACTTGTCGACATTCTTCAAGATTCATTAATAATAAGTAATGAGCAACCATCTCATTTGTAATGGTTTCCTTTTCATAGATTATCGTCGTAATATGATTAGAAGAATATAGAATAGAATTCGACAAGATCAATGGCGCATCCTCTTCCTTGAAGATAAACTCTACTTTGTTTATTTTCTCCTTAAGTGTAAGCATGGTTATAGAAATCCTATTGAACTCGTCTATGTGTATCTCCTGTGAGATATGGGATTGTGGTTCCACTAGAGGGGGGGAAATAGTCGTTCGAGACAGTTTTAGAAATCTTTGCGGAATAATCAACAAGCACATAAATAATAATCAATCAAACCAATCAACACACTTGCACAATATGTTTACATGAAAACCCACCTAGGTACAAACCATGACCCTGGTCTTCTTGGCTCGGGATTTCCTGGTTAGCTAAGCTAATCAACTGCTTTACTAAAGCCTAAGATATTTACGCAGATATCTCAACCGTTAACAAAGCTTTTGCTTCACAATCTTGGATCAAACACCAAGATCAACACTACAGATCAGACACTATAGCCCAAGCAGAAGAACATGCAAGCTTTCGACTTTCTTCATACTTTCTTGGAGGTCTTATGTCCAAGAGCTTCTCTGCACACTTGTGATCAGGGACCTAAGATCATGCAGAAAGAGGTTAACTGGAAATAAGAAATATAACAGTAATAATATCCAGGTAAACAATTATCTCCCTAAATATCAAGAAATAATTCTCCAATTAATAACAGATGATGTTTGAGATAAATAATAATAGTATAATTGCACGGATAATTCATAAAGAATAGCATAAGCAATTATAGCACAGATATCACAAATGGATAAGCAATATCAAATAAGATAGTAAATATCATTGCATTGAGAAGAAGCTGCCAAAAGTACTCCGACTGCTATCAGAATAACACGTAAAGCGACTAGCGAATCGAATATTGCTGAACAAAACAACTTACTTTATAGATTTTTAACAAGGAATTTTCTTCTCGATCGAACGAATCAAAAAACTAGAGAAAGAATATCGAGAAGATCACTGAGACAGAGCTTCTTGCTTTTCTAGAGAAAGTAGGAGTGATAACTCGAATGGCGTGTATTTCAACAATAGGTATGTGGTCCTTTATATAGGAGCTCAAGAAAAGTGGTTTGTTGGAAATAAAAATGGTATGAAATCAAAGATTATTTCCTGATATGATCGATCGGGTTAACAAGTATGATCGATCAACTATAAATGATCGGACAATGATGACTGTTTAAATATTTTTCAAATAATGATCGATAATGTTAAAATACATGATCGCCAAGGAGTGATCGATTAATAAAATACATATGATCAATAGATATGAAAATATGATCGATATGCTCATCAAAACTTGATATTCCTGAAAAGGAAGCTTTTGGTTGAAGCTTGTTGTAGTTACAATTTTTGCAAACCTAAAACAGAAAAACTATTACAAGCCTTTTGAACAAGAAACAATAAGGTTGAGCGTCTACTTCTGCTTCTGAGAGATGATGTCACAATCATGTCGAGCTGAGATCCACACTTGAAGTCCTGCAATCACATAAAATATGTGAGAGACTATAATATAATCTTGTGTGTGTGTGTCGTCTTTAAAATCACGAAGGACCAAGTTACTAGCACCTCTAACTTTCTCATGTTTATCATCCTTAGACCATATAGCTTCTTCCTCAGCAATAGCATGTTTATCAAAGATTTGGACTTGTATCATCCATTGAGCTTCTTCCAGATTTTTGTCGTATCATCCAGGCTGATGACTTTGCGAGGAGTATTGTCCCTTAAGAACATTTGTATTTTATTGTCCGTAGTTCCCCCATCTCCTTCAACTCTTCTTCTTTCATCTTACCTGAGAATTTTTTTTCAAAAGCCCCTAATGTGTTCGTATATTATTCACCTGATGTTGCCATAAGGTGAAGTCAATTTTCCATTGAAGGGTTCTATTGAAAATAATGTATGCTCTTGCATATGTCCCTTGACGTACATCCTCGTCATTGCACCCAATAAGGACCTTACGTGGAGTAAAACTCTATTTTTATTAGGATTAGGAGTCTACTCCATTTAGGACTCTTGATCCTAATATTATATAAAAGTGTGGCTTTTACTTTGTAAGAGTACAAGTGTAACTCATTGAAGCTCCTCAAAAACCTCAACAAGTGTTCTTCAAAAATCATGCTAAAGAGAATAGTGGAAACAAACCCAACTTTTGAAAATGTGGCTACTAAGAAACTAGATAAAGCACTTAATAAAAACATAAAAGAAAAATATGTGCATAGCAATGATCACAATTATTAGATGTGAGTGAAACAAAGACTATGCAATGCCTTATAAAATTTGTAAGCATGGTGTAAGAACTTTATTTGAACCTATCCTAATAAATAGATCTTGTACTAGATCCATCCAAAAGCTCAATAAATCATCGCTCAACATGATTCAAATTGAAACAGTGTACCTTATCGGTCATGGTATGGTGCAGTTTTTTGGGAAATCTCTTGTAAGTCTCGAGCTTAGATCTCTGAACTGGTATGAGAAAAAATTGACCCTGACAACTTATTGGGCTCAGGCTCAAATGGACCCTTTGATAACCACCTAAAATTCTTAAGCCTAAGTTGTCAAGTAATAAACCCCATCATTTATAACATACTCTCACACTTTGTGAGTTTTAAATGCGGGACTATGTTTGGGATGTTACAACCTCCCCCACTTATAATCACAATATACTCGTTGGGATATGGCTCATCATTTATTCCCAGTATTAGTGACAGCCGCACATTCCAGGTAACTTTTTTCCTATCTCTTTGTAGGGGTGGCTCCACCCTCGATAGCTCCTTCCACTATTCAAAAGAAACCGGTCCAATAGCATTGTAATTTCCCAGACTTGGGTTCGAAAATTGTTATTGAGGAAAATTGGCTCTGACAACTTGTTAGGTTCTTTTCCAATTGAAGCCATTAATAAATACCCAAAATGTTCAAGCCCAAGTTGTCAAATAGGAATATCTACCACCTTTTAACCCAATCTCAAACTTTGGGAGTTTTGGATGTGGGATTTTCTTGGGGTGTTACAGTTCTACCGTCAGTGATCTATGTGCTATATGTAATCATAGATGTCAAGAATCAGCCGTTGTTTACTTAAGCATGTCTTTAACTCTCATTGATTAGCTGTCGGATTACATGAATAATGATTTTTTCATCCGAAAAGAAAACTTAGGTTGGCGGGGAATTTTCTCGGGTAATATTATCAATGGAGATGAGAAGAGGAAAGCTTTGAATTCGTGATCACCTGAATAATGTCCTAAAGTTTAATAGCCAGTCTCACTTTCCCGCTTTTAAAAATTTTATTTTTTATTTTTTGGAAAGCTGCTTCTGAAAGTTTTCATGTCACAGGCCCAGAGATATGGAATGATACAGCAGGGAAGATAGATATTCTAGTATGTGGAAGGGATCTGGTGGCACTATAACGGGTACATCAAGATACCTCAAGTTAAAGAAACCATCTCTGAAAGTTATCGCTGTCGAACCTGAAGAAAGTCCTGTTATCTCAGGTTTTAATGAACAAATTATTAAGCACGATTTCAATTTTTTTTCTGGAAATTCACATATAAATATACACTATGCAGTGGACATTTACTAAACCTTTTTACTGTAAAGGTGGAGATCGAGGGAAACATATGATTCAAGGAATCGGGCCCGGTATTATACCTGATTGTCTGGATACTTCACTGATAGATGATGTGATTACTGTCACGAGTGAAGAAGCAGTAAGTCATGCAAGAAGATTGGCAAAAGAGGAGGGTATTCTCGCAGGCATCTCTTCTGGTGCTGCTTTAGCAGCATGTTTAAAGGTTTGCATATCGATCATCTCAATAGAAAATTCCTCACAGTTTGGAACTTTGGGTAATTTTCAGAATAACTAAAACTTTGGTAATTTTCAGGAATAACGAACTGTAAGTTAACTGAACTTATGGTTGCATTATTTTGTGTATGTTCTCTCTTTTACTATGCATTAACTTGTATCTTCAATATAAGATGCACTAATTATAGTCCTCTATGGCACCTTCTCCCACTTTAAGTAGGGTCGGCTACATTGATTCTTATCAAATCCATGTTGAAAGATCCGACTTTTTTTACGCTGGTTGTCGGCTGTCTAATGCAACCCTCCTTGAGTGGGGATTTGAACTGTAACGTCCATATTCTAACAAAACGAACTCGTCCGATTTTGGGTCTAATGAACCCAAAACGTTGTCGGTCAATACTAAACAACCTAAACGACCCAATTGATCATAAATCAAAAGTCGTTCGGACGAAATCGACCAAAAATCGGTCCCTTCGTAATGCGTGCCGTGAAAAGCCGGACGCAAATTCGGAAACCGCAAAACAAACCGAGACCGTCATTAGATCCGATTCGACGATACAAGACCAACCGGATCGACCGTCGTCAATCGGAGGTCGTTTGATATTTTAAATCGTAAAATTTAACCTTAAACAAAAATCATCGTATCCGAAAATTTCGGATATTCAAAACTTGATCGGAAATATATCGATATGGTACTCATATTGACCGTCATTCGGAGACGATCAAAATAAGATATTGTGCGTCAAATTCCGAGACCCGAGATGCACGTATGGTTCACTTTAAGTATAATAAATAAATAAAAGATTTTGGTTTAAAAATAATACTAAATATATATATATATATATTTCTGCTAAACAGTAGCAGACAGTGCTAATTAACGACCAATTTTTTTTAAAAGAAAATGGAAAAAAATTCTTTTCCATTTGGCCTTCAATTCTTATCCACTTGGCTTGAAACTCACCTCCACTTGTCAATTAACAAAGACACATCTCTTGTTATATAATACCCTCTTTTTCTCTCCCCATTCCCCTTCTTTCTCTATAAATTCCCAACGAAAGGCCCGTCTTCTTTCTTCCTCTATTGTTCCATTTCTCCAACATGGGAAGAACCCCTTTTCTTTTATATATTTCCCAAGATTCCCACTAAACCTTAGCTGTGAAGTCCAAAGCTCCAACGATTCCTTCTCCTCCTACGGTCAAAGTATTGGAAACTGCAGTCCTCCTCCTTGCTAAAATCAACACCTGAAGAAGGTGCTTCTGCTGCACCAAAACTTCTCTGGAAAGCCCAATTTCCAGCCCTGATTGCTGCATACAAACTCATCCTCTCCAAATTCTTGAGGATCTAGGTACACTCCCTTTCCCCTCCTACTTGCTGCCAATGCATGCACATTTTACTTGATTGTTTGTTCAGTCTAAACCTTTCCTTACTGCCATTCATGTCTCTAAATACTTTAGTTTTAAATCCTTATTATTATTATAGCCAATTTCTTCCAGTGATCAGATTGACCATCTTATATATTACATGCAGAATTTGAAAGTAATTGTAAAATTTTTTCACTAAATGCAAGTGGATTTCAGATTAAGAAGTCAAGCAATAAAACCTTAACCAGTGACAGATTTTGTACTATTCAAAGACCACAGATGTCTGGAAAGGTCAAAAATCCATTTTAGGATCTTCATTTAGTTTTTTTTTTAAAAAGTAGACAATGAAAAATATTAGCAAGAGCTGGATTTTGGAAAGTGACACTTAATCAATTGCATATAGAAGAGATTTGAATGTTCCATTATCCATATCGATGGAATATTTCAACATTTTTTTAGAAGGGTAGAAAGGAGTATATCACGTCTGTGTATATAAGAAGAGAAAAGTTATAGATCAATGACGTGATTTGGGTTAAGCGGCTGTATAAAAACAATGTGGTTTGTAGACTTTGTTGAATGTGGATAGCTTTGATTACTATTCCAACCTTCGATATTTTTCCTAAATTTGTGTCACGTGAAAGAGCTCAGTAAATGAATATTTTTTTTCTTTTAAAAGCTTAACTCTTATAAATAGATGAGACTCCACATTAAATAGGCAAATTGTTGTATAACATTAAGTCATACAAGGATGTTAAGGAATGGACACAAAAATACACAACGTTGAAAGGAATTGGTTATATTTAATACTTTTGTCCAAGACTAAGATTTTTGCCTTTGACTCTTCCATTCATTTCAATATGGACCCTTCCCCAAACTCCAACTTCACCGGTCCCTGGATATGCTTGCTTTGAATAAAGCCTTGCAACCGAGCCATTTGTGGATCTTACTCTTTGAATTTCAGTAGTACTGACTAAATGGTTCATAGGGTTATTTGCTTGCGTATGAGTGATTGCAACAGATTCACTGCGAATGGAAGTGAAATTTTTTTTTCATAGACATGCTTTTGATATTTGTAATATTTGATTTGGGTACGGTACTGAAAAAATGAATCTACAAGGGATTTCATGATTTTAGATGTTTAGAAGAATAATGCTAATGCTTCCCTTTGTCACTTGATAAGCAAGGAGCTTAACTGGAAATATGTAATTGTGCTTGATTCATGAATAAAATTTGGAAATTTAGGGTAATTATTCATAGCCAAAGAATAACGGCTAAACTTAGGATTTAAGAATGATAACCTGAAATCTCAAGGATCAATTATCTACATGAATTAATCTCTTAGATATATCCTACTAACTTTAGATTTCTACTAATGAAAGACTTAGATCAACGAAATCAAACAAAGAAATGATTGAAGAAGAAATGAGTAGTCAAGTAGGTGGAAAAATTTGAAATCACTTATCTCTAATGATGAATAGTGCCGATCATGATGACTTCTACACATGATCGTGCGAGAGAGCGGTGACTCTCAACTGGGCGGGAGAATAGGAAGCCCAGTTTGGGCAGCGGCCGCCAAGTGCGCGGGTCTAGGATTCCAGTCTTTTACACGGTTTTTACGCGAGCTCGCAGTGTTTTTACGCCTCGTTGGGATCCCGATTTTAGACCAGTTACGCTGACCCTGTTTTAGGATACCCAGGCGGGGGATCCTTGGTTTTCAGTTTTACGTATGAGCTCGTTTGCCTGTACTAGTCAGGCAGGTTTCTAGAGTGACTTTTCTAGGGAGTCTCTCTCACCTGTCTCAGTGGCGTAGTTGGGGAGTAGACCTATCCTCTATTGGATCGCGCTTCCAATTAGAGGGCGAGACGGAAGAGCCATTTGTAGGCTTCTTCACCGCTTGAGTTTACCTCGCCAACAGACTTGACGATTCTACCTCTAGATCATCCATATCTATATCTACATCATCTGAAGTTATATATGAATCAATTGAAGTCAAGAATTGGAGAGGTTATGATCAAAAGTTGAGATTTCTAGAAAATGATATATATGTCTACACTCATATACTCATGAATATTCAATTACAACATAAATATGTCTTATGTGGGAAATGTTGGGTTCTGGGGAAATCATTAGAAATACATTACAAACAACTTGAAACCTCTTTTTACTTATGCAAGTAGAAAAAAAAATGTGCTTGTTCTACCTTTCTACTTGCTCTCTTTTGCACATTAAATTACTTGTTATTTATTTTAAACTACGGGTTTGTATTCACGTTTGTGACTCCTCTTCTTCCTTGCACGCATGGCAGGAAAGGAGTCTGTTGTTCAGTAGCTATACATGATTCCAGGAGACAAGGTCTATGCTAGACGGTATGTGGTTTTTGTGACAGTTTTTAGTTTAAATTGATATTGTAAATGCTATCTCTTTTTGTATCACTTGGGATATATGTTGTAATATGGAAGATGCTTGTGCAAGTTGTAAATGGATATGAATTTTAATAAAAAGGAATTTTGGTGCCAATTGTATTTCTTTTACTTTGTGGTTATGTTGTGGATGTGAATGTCATGTGGATAATTAGCCGCGCGAAAAATTTTCCCTGCTTTTCTACAACTTCTGCGATCAATGTGAATGAATTATTGCGAATTTTGTCGTAAACAGGTACCCGGATCCTGAGGGGTTTACAGTTTGGTATCAGAGCAGTGGTACCCCAATACGCACATTCGCAGTATTACAATTCCGATCGCATTAAGTTCTCGGATAGCGACAGTCTTCCGACTTGTCGTGAGTCCGAGAAGGGAAATATGACATTCATATTCAATAATCACAAATGTCACCAATTTCATTAATTTTCATATTATATCCCGAGAAGAGAAAAGCATTTACGATAAGTATCTGTCTATGGCATTTTTTTTACTAATTATGGTTCTCATGCAGAGCCATGGCATCTCGACCAGGTCAGGATACTTCTGATCAGCTGGCACGCATACTGAGCGCACTTACTGATCTTCAGCAGCAGCAGGCTGCTATGAGAGGCCAGCAGGAGCAGATATTGGCCCAGCAGACCGAGATTGCTGACAGGCAGACGGACATAGAGATGAGATTTGAGGACCTGTCAGATTTCACGTACCATCCATCCCAGGATGGAATACGGCAGGACCAGCACCAGTCTGTTGAGGTAGAGCAGCCTCATCCTGACGATCCACTAGAGGACATTCCAAAGCATGGAGCTGAGGAGGATGCGGACTTAGACAGGGAGCAGGACCTTGTTGACTTTGCTGGCGAGGATGCACACGAGTATTCAGTCATCCACAGGCACCAGTCGGTCTTCACTTCTTATCAGCGGGCCAACATACCCCTGTTCGAGGGCACAGGTCCACCAGATGATGCTGAGCAGTGGCTGAAGAGAGTGATGAAGGTGCTCAGGGAAATTCATACGCCACGAGACACGTGGCTATCTTTCATAGAGTATTCACTGACAGACTTCGCCGAGCGATGGTGGGAGGTCTAGTGTCCGAGTTAGGCCGAGAGCCTACTTGGAACGATTTCGAAACGAAGTTCCGAGGCCACTTCTTTTCTGCGAAGTGGAAGGAGTCCCGGCGCCGACTTTTTACAGAGCTTCATCAGGGACAGATGACCGCCAGAGATTATTTCATCCGATACACAGAGCTATCACGACATACCCGAGCAGCTGGCGCATTTCCAGAGGAGAATCTGGAAAAGTTCATTGGCGGCATGCGAGAGGAGGTGCAGGAGAAGCTGGCAGGACTACACATCACTTCTATCTTCGAGGCTACCGATGCTGCGGAGAAGTTCGAGGACATCGGAGAGAGACGTTTCGAGAGCTCGTCTGGAGCAGCACCTAGACCGCGGCGATATTTTGGACCGATACGTCGATCGTTTCAGCAGCAGAGGTCAGACAGACGATTCCGACCCACAGGTTCGTCCTTCACCGGCAATGCTCGCTCTTCTCCATCGACTACTTTAGGAGGAGCACTTATCGGACGTGGCACAGAGTCCGCTCGACCATTTGGGTCGCAGCGAGTAGACTGACCACCAGCCAGACCAGCTCGGAGCACAGGCACAGCTACTCCACCTACCAGGCCAGTCAGATGCTATCGATGTCACGAGTGGGGGACATTACCGAGCACAGTGCCAACAGGCTTCTGGCGGAGCCTCAGCCACAGCCTTCACAGTCACAGCCTCAGACACAGCGTTCAGGGAGCTTCCGTAAGGAACTCCAATTTTAGGTGACAGCAGCAGAGACAGACGCAGAGTGTGGCGGGATCTAGTGCTGCATCAGCCAGGCAGGGACAGTTACATGCCGTTACTGAGGAGCAGGCACGTTCAGCGGCTACTGTGGTGAAAGGTATGGTCTCAGTCTTGGGCCGACCTTTCCATGTTTTATTCGATTCTGACGCGACACACTCTTTCCTTGCTTCGAGGTTGCTTGTTTCTTTAGATAGAGTTGCAGAGACGCTATCGTCTCCATATCACATCCGAGGGCCAGGTGGCCAGTTATTTGTCATATCCCTGATAGTCAGGCACTTGCCCATACTGATTGGTGGTCATGAGATGATCACAGACTGTCTATTTCTACAGCTTGATGAGTTCGACTTGATTTTAGGCATGGATTGGCTATCCGCTCATCATGCACTTGTTGATTGCTTTAGGAAGACGGTTGTCTTCAGGATTCCAGATCTACCCGAGTTCACTTTTGAGGGTACTACACATGACTCCACCATGGAGTACATTTCAGTATTGCGAGCCCAGCGACTTGTTGACCAGGGTTGCGATTCATATCTCGCTTTTGTTCGGGAGGTGTCTGATCAGGAGCCGATGATACAGGATATCCGAGTAGTATCTGAATATCCAGACGTATTTCCTGATAAGCTACCAGGGCTACCTCCTGAGAGAGAAATCGAGTTCGAGATCACATTGCTGCCAGATACACAGCCGATCTCTATGACACCTTATCGTATGGCACCAGCCGAGTTGAGGGAGCTAAAGGTGCAGTTGCAGGAGTTGCTTGATATGGGATTTGTGAGGCCGAGCACTTCACCATGGGGTGCTCCGGTTCTATTTGTCAAGAAGAAGGATGGATCCATGAGGTTATGTATTGACTACAGGCAACTGAACAAGAGAACGGTGAAGAACCGTTATCCTTTGCCGCGCATCGATGATTTATTCGATCAGCTCCAGGGATCTTCGGTTTTCTTGAAGATCGATCTTCGTTCAGGCTACCATCAGCTGAGGATTCGCGAGTCGGATATTCCGAAGACAGCCTTCAGGACTCGCTATGGACACTACGAGTTTGTGGTGATGCCGTTTGGGCTCACCAATGCACCTGCGGCTTTCATGGATATGATGAACCGTATCTTCCGTCCATACTTGGACAAGTTTGTAGTGGTGTTCATCGATGATGTACTCATCTATTCACGGAATGAATGGGATCATGCGAATGATCTACGGATTGTTTTGGACACATTACGGGAGCGCAAGCTATATGCCAAGTTGAGCAAGTGTGAGTTCTGGTTATCCCAGCTCTCATTTCTCGGGCATATCATTTCTGGAGCAGGCATTGCAGTTGATCCTGCGAAGATAGATGCAATTATGTTTTGGAAGCAGCACAAGACAGTTACTCAGATTCGGAGCTTTCTCGGACTAGCAGGGTATTACAGACGCTTCGTCAACGGATTTTCACGCATCGTCCGTCCATTGACACGATTGACACAGAAGGGAGTTCCATTCATTTGGAACGATTCATGTGAGCAGGCCTTCCAGACACTGAAGGAGAGATTGACTACAGCGCCTATTCTTGCTCTTCCTTCAGGCACTCAGGACTATGCTGTCTACACAGATGCATCTGGGGAAGGTCTGGGAGCAGTGTTGATGCAGAGAGGACAGGTGATTGCTTATACATCACGGCAGTTGAGACCGCACGAGCGGAACTACCCCACACATGACTTGGAGTTGGCGGCAGTTGTCTTCGCCTTGAAGATCTGGCGCCACTATCTTTATGGGGTGAACTTCGAGATTTTCACAGATCACAAGAGTCTGAAGTACATCTTTGATCAGAAGGAGCTGAACATGAGGCAGCGCAGATGGCTCGAGTTGTTGAAGGATTATGATTGCACGATCTCTTACCATCCTGGTAAGGGAAACGTGGTGGCTGATGCACTTAGCAGGAGAGCGCATGCTGATGGTACGGCAAACTGGCTATACACGTGGGATACGCTTGCAGCTTTGATCGATTGGCATCCTCAGGAGAGCGCATCCATTTCTACCGTCGTGCCTCCACGATACAGCAGTCTTTGGGATCGTATTGTAGAAGGCCAGAAGACCGATCCTTGGATTCATGATAGATACATGCGCGCCGTCAAGGACGAATTTGACGACTTTGTTGTGATGGAGTCTATTTTATGGAAGGCAGGACGAGTCGTTGTACCCAATGACGAGCAGCTTCGCAGAGACATTTTGGACGAGGCACACAGTTCACGGTTATCTATCCATCCAGGTAGTACGAAGATGTACCGTGATCTGCGTCGACATTTCTGGTGGGATGGAATGAAGCGCGATGTGGCACTACATGTTAGCAGATGCATGACCTGTCAGATGGTCAAGGCTGAGCACAAGAGACCGCCAGGATTACTGCAGTCTCTCCCCATTCCCGAGTGGAAGTGGGAGAGCATTTCTATGGATTTTGTCACGGGATTGCCGAAGACACCAGGTGGCCATGATTCCATATGGGTCGTTGTTGATAGGTTGACCAAGTCAGCCCATTTCATACCTGTCAACACGACTTACACTCCATCCAGGTTGGCCAAGCTCTATGTGCAGAACATCATCAGACTGCATGGTATACCACGAGAGGTGGTGTCTGACAGGGATTCGAGATTTACATCTCATTATTGGCATCAGTTCATGTCAGCACTACAGACAGAGCTGAAGATGAGTTCTGCATATCATCCACAGACTGACGGTCAGAGTGAGCGCACTATTCAGACACTAGAGGATTTGCTTCGCGCTTGCACTTTGGAGTGGAAAGGGTCTGGAAGGACCATTTGCCTTTGGTAGAATTCACGTACAACAACAGCTATCACTCCAGCATTGGCATGGCACCATTCGAAGCCCTATACGGGCGGAGATGCCTCACACCTCTCAGTTGGCGGGAGGTAGGTGACCATGCACTCTACTCCGTAGATCTCTTGGAGGAGACTGCAAGAGCTGTTGATCTTGTGAGACGAGGCTTCTGACGGCACAGAGTCGCCAGAAGAGTTATGCAGACCGTCGGAGAAGAGATTTGGAGTTTCAGGTATCCAATCTTCTTCTCTTCCCGTTATTACAACATTAATTTAATCTCATATAATGACATCTCTGTAAATTTCAGGTGGGAGATTGGGTATTTCTTCGTGTATCTCCCATGAAAGGAGTGCAGAGATTCGGTGTTTGTGGCAAGTTGGCGCCGCGATACGTCGGACCGTTCGAGATTCTTGCGAGAGTGGGGAAAGTGGCATATCGAGTAGCCCTTCCTCCACATCTATCAGCTATTCATGATGTTTTCCACATATCCAATCTAAGGAAGTATGTCCACGACCCTCGGCACATCATCAGTTACGAGAATCTCGATGTAGAGCCGGATCTAACTTATGAAGAGAAGCCAGTTCAGATACTTGACCGTGCTGTGAAGAAGCTTCGCAGCAAAGAGATTTCATTGGTCAAGGTTTTGTGGCACCGTCACGGAGTCGAGGAGGCGACGTGGGAGACCGAAGCCGACATGCGGGCACGATACCCGCAGCTTTTCTGAGGTAATAACCGAAACAAGCTTTTGTAATTAAATACATGATTAATATATGGCTTGTTTTCCCTTTGAGGTTTTTATGGGTTCAAAACCCTTTGAGGTTTTTATGAACCTATGAAATTTAAACAAGACACCGAATAGCCTTAACTCGAGTCTCGAGGACAAGACTCCCTTTGAGGTTTTTATATTTGTAACGTCCATATTCTAACAAAACCGAACTCGTCCGATTTTGGGTCTAATGAACCCAAAAACGTTGTCGGTCAATACTAAACAACCTAAACGACCAATTGATCATAAATCAAAAGTCGTTCGGACGAAATCGACCAAAAAATCGGTTCCTTCGTAATGCGTGTCGTGAAAAGCCGTGACGCAAATTTCGGAAACCGCAAAACCAAATCGAGACCGTCATTAGATCCGATTCGACGATACAAGACCAACGGAATCGACCGTTCGTCAATCGGAGGTCGTTTGATATTTTTTAAATCGTAAAATTTAACCTTAAACAAAAATCGTATCCGAAAATTTCGGGTATTCAAAACTTGATCGGAAGTATATCGATATGGTACTCATATTGACCGTCATTCGGAGGCGATCAAAACAAGATATTGTGCGTCAAATTCCCGAGACCCGAGATGCACGTATGGTTCACTTTAAGTATAATAAATAAATAAGAGATTTTGGTTTAAAAATAATACTAAAATATATATATATATATATTTCTGCTAAACAGTAGCAGACAGTGCTAATTAACGACCAATTTTTTTAAAAAGAAAATGGAAAAAAAACTCTTTTCCATTTGGCCTTCAATTCTTATCCACTTGGCTTGAAACTCACCTCCACTTGTCAATTAACAAAGACACATCTCTTGTTATATAATACCCTCTTTTTCTCTCCCCACTCCCATTCTTTCTCTATAAATTCCCAACGAAAGGCCCGTCTTCTTTCTTCCTCTATTGTTCCATTTCTCCAACATGGGAAGAACCCCTTTTCTTTTATATATTTCCCAAGATTCCCACTAAACCTTAGCTGTGAAGTCCAAAGCTCCAACGATTCCTTCTCCTTCTACGGTCAAAGTATTGGAAACTGCAGTCCTCCTCCTTGCTAAAATCAACACCTGAAGAAGGTGCTTCTGAAGCACCAAAACTTCTATGGAAAGCCCAATTTCCAGCCCTGATTGCTACATACAAACTCATCCTCTCCAAATTCTTGAGGATCTAGGTACACTCCCTTTCCCCTCCTACTTGCTGCCAATGCATGCACATTTTACTTGATTGTTTGTTCAATCTAAACCTTTCCTTACTGCCATTCATGTCTCTAAATACTTTAGTTTTAAATCCTTATTATTATTATTATAGCCAATTTCTTCCAGTGATCAGATTGACCATCTTATATATTACATGCAGAATTTGAAAGTAATTATAAAAATTTTTTTCACTAAATGCAAGTGGATTTCAGATTAAGAAGTCAAGCAATAAAACCTTAACCAGTGACAGATTTTGTACTATTCAAAGACCACAGATGTCTGGAAAGGTCAAAATTCCATTTTAGGATCTTCATTTAGTTTTTTTTTTAAAAAGTAGACAATGAAAAAATATTAGCAAGAGCTGGATTTTGGAAAGTGACACTTAATCAATTGCATATAGAAGAGATTTGAATGTTCCATTATCCATATCGATGGAATATTTCAACATTTTTTTAGAAGGGTAGAAAGGAGTATATCACGTCTGTGTATATAAGAAGAGAAAAGTTATAGATCAATGACGTGATTTGGGTTAAGCGGCTGTATAAAAACAATGTGGTTTGTAGACTTTGTTGAATGTGGATAGCTTTGATTACTATTCCAACCTTCGATATTTTGCCTAAATTTGTGTCACGTGAAAGAGATCAGTAAATGAATATTTTTTTCTTTTAAAAGCTTAACTCTTATAAATCGATGAGGCTCCACATTAAACAGGCAAATTGTTGTATAACATTAAGTCATACAAGGATGTTAAGGAATGGACACAAAAATACACAACGTTAAAAGGAATTGGTTATATTTAATACTTTTGTCAAGACTAAGATTTTTGCCTTTGACTCTTCCATTCATTTCAATATGGACCCTTCCCCAAACTCCAACTTCACCGGTCCCTGGATATGGCTTGCTTTGAATAAAGCCTTGCAACCGAGCCATTTGTGGATCTTACTCTTTGAATTTCAGTAGTACTGACTAAATGGTTCATAGGGTTATTTGCTTGCGTATGAGTGTTTGCAACAGATTCACTGCGAACGGAAGTGAAATTTTTTTTTTCATAGACATGCTTTTGATATTTGTAATAATTTGATTTGGGTACGGTACTGAAAAAAATGAATCTACAAGGGATTTCATGATTTTAGATGTTTAGAAGAATAATGCTAATGCTTCCCTTTGTCACTTGATAAGCAAGGAGCTTAACTGGAAATATGTAATTGTGCTTGATTCATGAATAAAATTTGGAAATTTAGGGTAATTATCATTGTAATCAATATCCAGATTCATAGCCAAAGAATAACTGCTAAACTTAGGATTTAAGAATGATAACCTGAAATCTCAAGGATCAATTATCTACATGAATTAATCTCTTAGATATATCCTATTAACTTTAGATTTCTATTCATGAAAGACTTAGATCAACGAAATCAAACAAAGAAATGAATGAAGAAGAAATGAGTAGTCAAGTAGGTGGAAAAATTTGAAATCACTTATCTCTAATGATGAATAGTGCCGATCATGATGACTTCTACACATGATCGTGCGAGAGCGCGGTGACTCTCAACTGGGCGGGAGAATAGGAAGCCCAGTTTGGGCAGCGGCCGCCAAGTGCGCGGGTCTAGGATTCCAGTCTTTTATACGGTTTTTACGCGAGCTCGCAGTGTTTTTACGCCTCGTTGGGATCCCGATTTTAGACCAGTTACGCTGACCCTGTTTTAGGATACCCAAGCGGGGGATCCTTGGTTTTCAGTTTTACGTACGAGCTCGTTCGCCTGTACTAGTCGGGCAGGTTTCTAGAGTGACTTTTCTAGGGAGTCTCTCTCACCCGTCTCAGTAGCGTAGTTGGGGAGTAGACCTATCCCTCTATTGGACCGCGCTTCCAATTAGAGGACGAGACGGAAGAGCCATTTGTAGGCTTCTTCACCGCTTGAGTTTACCTCGCCAACAGACTTGGCGATTCTACATCTAGATCATCCATATCTATATCTACATCATCTGAAGTTATATATGAATCAATTGAAGTCAAGAATTGGAGAGGTTATGATCAAAAGTTGAGATTTCTAGAAAATGATATATATGTCTACACTCATATACTCATGAATATTCAATTACAACATAAATATGTCTTATGTGGGAAATGTTGGGTTCTGGGGAAATCATTAGAAATACATTACAAACAACTTGAAACCTCTTTTTACTTATGCAAGTAGAAAAAAAATGTGCTTGTTCTACCTTTCTACTTGCTCTCTTTTGCACATTAAATTACTTGTTATTTATTTTAAAACTACGGGTTTGTATTCACGTTTGTGACTCCTCTTCTTCCTTGCACGCATGACAGGAAAGGAGTCTGTTGTTCAGTAGCTATACATGATTCCAGGAGACAAGGTCTATGCTAGGACGGTATGTGGTTTTTGTGACAGTTTTTAGTTTAAATTGATATGTAAATGCTATCTCTTTTGTATCACTTGGGATATATATTGTAATATGGAAGATGCTTGTGCAAGTTGTAAATGGATATGAATATTAATAAAGAGGAATTTTGGTGTCAATTGTATTTTCTTTTACTTTGTGGTTATGTTGTGGATGTGAATGTCATGTGGATAATTAGCCGCGCGAAAAATTTCCCTGCTTTTTCTACAACTTCGGCGATCACTGTGAATGAATTATTGCGAATTTTGTCGTAAACGGGTACCCGGATCCTGAGGGATTTACATGAACTATAGTCTTTTAGGTGGTAGGCACCATGCTCTACCACCAGACAATTATAGTCCTCTATATAAATTAAAATTTTCAACTGCCTCAGATCGTAAACAATTTAATCCATTTTGATAATTTACTGAATATATTCCTTTTGTTATTATACTTGTGGTCACAGATCGAATTATATTGGATCCATGACTAACTGGAAAAGTCCATATGGTTTAAACTGTTGAAAATAGCCACCTAGTTTAAAACTGCTGTCTGTGTTTTGATCTTAATGTACTGTAGACTCCAAAGGAGTCCACGTTATAAAGGTACTCTAGAGATATGGTGAAAAGGCTATTGAGTGGTTGGGCATCCTGCACAATGAAAAAATGGTTCAAAATTTGATTTGAAAATAATCCAATGCTGCGAATTTGTTTATAGCCAGAAAACTTTCTCACATGTGGTTATGCGTGAGCTTTGTCGAGCGCGAGGAAGATACAAATTACTTTCTAAAGTATGTTCAAGATTTCTATACAAATAAAAATCTTATCCCCGTTTTCTGACCCATTGTATATCACGTCTGCTAGTGGGTTTTACAGAATTCACTTGGAACCTAATCATAAGAAAGGATGTTTAAAGGTTTTTACACAATGTCCCTTGAAATTTTCAAATTTACAAAAATACGCCTTTATACATTGGGATATTTACACCCATAACCCTGAGTAATATGGTAATTACCCCAAAAACCCTCTATAAACACGAATTATCTTCAGGACCCTGAATAACCACGCCGTTTTACATCTATAACCTTCCGTTAGTTTCGTTCGTTAACTCAACTAGATAGTTGAGTTAATCTAACCCAATCATGATCTAAGGGCTTAGATTAATTAAAAAAAGAGGTGGGCTTGCAGCCCATGGGGTCCACGGAGTGCGACGGGCAACGGCGAAGGTGCACGGGCGGTACGTGCTGAGGCGGGCTTGCTGGGGGGTGAGGGAGCAGGCCTGGACCTGCAGGCGGATGGCGCGCAGGGGTTGTGCCGGGGCACGACCAGGACTGCAGGCGGAGGGTTGCCCTGGAGCTCGATCCCAGGAGGGGGAGGGGGTGCGACCGACCGGGGGTGGATTCGCAGGCGGAGGAGCGCGAGCAGGGGGGTGGGGGCGGCGGGTGTGACCGACCTGGTGGGGCGCAGATTCGCAGGCGGAGGCGCGACCTGGGGTTCGACCTGCAGGCGGAGGAGGCGCGGGGGTGGGGGGTTTGGCCAGTGACCCTGACCAGGCCGTGTTGCTCAAGGTGAAGGAGATCAAGAACGGCAGGCTTGCGATGTTCGCGATGCTCGGGTTCTTCATCCAGGCCTACGTCACGGGCGATGGGGAGAACCTCGCGAAGCATCTCAGCGACCCCTTTGGCAACAACCTGCTCACAGTGATCTCTGCTTCTGCCGAGAGAGCACCAACTCTGTAAAGATGGTTTTCCACCGTGTCAAACCCTTCCATTTCATTCAATTGTAACAGCGTGCAATGCCAGAGAGATTGTGGCAAATCCGCCTTTGTACTATCATTGAACTATGCAATTCAGAGATTGAAAACATTGCTTGCTTGATTAGTTGGGTAAAGTTTCTCGAGAGAGAGAAAATGAACAAAAGATCATGCAGCCACGGAGGAGTATTTATTTTCTCTGCTCGGCCATCGTAGACTCCCACTTTATCTCACGCCCGAGGGGGGTTCCAGGAGGGGGGTGGTGTCGGCGAGGGGGGGAACGAGAGGTCGGAGGCGTGGGGTGGGGAGCTCGGGTCGGGTTGGAGGCGCAGAGGAGGTTCGGGTTTTTTTTTTGGGGGGGGGGGGGGGGGGAGCTCAGGTAGGAGGCGCAGGGGAGGCTCGGGTCAGGGGGGGTTGCAAGCTCGGGGCCGTCCTGGAGGGCGGAGGGCCGGGGGAAAGGTGGGCACTCAGGGGCCGACCTGCTGAAGGGGTGGGCGGAGGGGCCGGGGGAGCTCAGGTCGGTGGGAGGGTCAGGGGGGATCTCCGGACTGGAGGGTGGGAGGGAACTCCGGGCTGGAGGGTGGGAGGGGGTCGACGGAGCTCCGGGGCTGGAGGGTGGGAGGGGGTAGAGGAAGCTCCGGGCTCGAGGGGGTCGGGGGAGCTCGGGTCGGAGGCACGGGCGGATTTGCAGGAGGAGGCGCGGGGGGGTGCGATCGACCTGGGGGGCGGAGGCGCGACCTGCAGGCGGAGGAGCGGAGGAGGCGCGGGGCGGGGGTTGCCTGGAGCTCGATCCCAGGAGGCGGCTGGAGGGAGCACAGCGGGGGGGGGGGGGGGGGGGGGGGGGACCGGAGACGAGGACGGAGGTGGGGAGGTTTGCTGGAGAGCGGCACGCGGCGCGACGACGGGGACAGGTTTGCTGGGGGTGACGGGGGCATTTCTTGAGAATGTGATTTTGTTATAAGGGTAAAATTGTCATTAATGGATGGAATCTGTTAAAGTTAACGACTTAAATGGATGAGAGTTGACACAGGGTTATGTAATGTAAGAGTTAAACATTATTCGGGGTTGTGGGTGTAATTCGTGATTGCGCAGGGTTCCTGGGGTAATTACCATATTACTCAGGGTTATGGGTGTAAATAACCCTTATACATTTTATTATATAAAATGCCACTATAAAGTTCATCGTTTGATGAAATATATACCTCTCCATTTGAATGCATTTACAAATGTGTTAACTGTAATGGTTTTTCAAAAAAATCAGAAATTTAAAATAAATTTAAAATATTCTGCATTCTATTTTCCCTGAATATTCTATATTCATCCCCTCCCTCTCCCTTCTCCCCCCCATCACTACCTCATCCTTCAATCTCTGCTCTTGTCGACCTCCAGATCACCTGACATGCGGCTGCGATGGAAGCTTTTCAGAAACCTTCTGCCAGTGTTCCCAGCACCGGTCCGCCGTTGTTGCAATGTTCTGAGTCCCCCCGGTGGCTCCTGACCTCTACTCAGGCCACCACCCTCTCTCATCCATCCTCTTCCTCCTGTTGTCCCTCTCCCAGCCCTTCTTTTCGCCTACCTCTGAGTTGAGACCTCCAATATCCACTTCCATACCAACACACACACACATCGACATCCCATATGTGTCCCGCCCCACCGATCTCTAATCTACGGGCCCTATCTCCTTGTTGAGTTGAGGGACGGCAAGGATGGGAAGGGCTTCGGAGGGCCTTTGTCGATGAGATAGGAATAGAGACATTTTATTGGGCGAGGGATCCAAGCTTGTATTATGAGTTAATGGGGTGCTTTGTGAAGGAAAGATGAAGAAGAGGAAGATGATAAAGCGGGATTCGGGGCTTCCGTCGGTTGGTTTCTTCCTCTCTAAATCCATGGAGATATATAGTCATTCACCATCCCGTTCGCCTAAATTGTAACTGCCCATTGTCATTCATTCTGGGTTTATTCTCCATAAATCTCAATTTTATTGTGATTTTGATTTCTCCATTATTGTGAAGATTTGTAACCGAAATGTTGACCATAAGACCAACTTTTCCAACATCTTCCACTTTGACCAATATGGTCATGATAATTCTGCATTCCCACTATTTATGAGATGTATCTAACTTCATGGAGAAATTATCCGAGGCTCGTTTTTTTCATGAATATCTCACTTGACTCAAATATTCCTGAGCCCCATCAAACCAACATGTTTGCTATAAATTCCTGCTTGCATTCCTTTTGTCATGGAATCAACAAGCATATATTTCGTAGGTATATAGGTTACCTTTATTTTTTAGTTTTCTAGTATATCTCATATATAGTGGTAGTGGATCTCAATGTGTTTCTGTTGGAACTATTTGCCATGCAGACGTAGTTAATCAAGTTTATGGCTATTTAATTATCACAGAAAATCTTGATTTGCTCTTTTGCCAATCTGAGTTTAGGTTCTCTCAGAAACGTCCAGACTATGTGTGTAGAAGCCATATCATATGCTATACATTCAGCTTCTTGTGTGTCTCAACACTCTCAGTGTTTCTTGCTTCCCCAAGTAATAGTTGCACCACCAAGCTTGAATAAATAACTTGATGTGGATTTCCTATCGTCTGCATCCCCTTGGAAATTTATATCGGAGTATCCAACCACTTCAAGAGATTATGATTAATATAAAGTTTGAGGCTACGGGTATGTTTTGGATTCCTCAATTTTCTTTTTATGGCTTCCTAATGTTCCTGTCCACGGTTACTTTGGCATCTACTCAATAAACTGACTGGAAAAGCCAAGTCAGGTTTGGTGCATATTATTGCATACATCAAACTTCCTACCGTTTGAGCATATGGGATATTCTACAGTTTCTGACCTTTGCTCGAGCATTGACTTCTGCTTAATCATTTTCTCATAACCATCGGTGTACGAGCAGAAGTATATTCCGCATTACGGATCTCTTTAATGCAATATACAAATCCAAACTCAATTATTCTTGAGTTTCTATCTATAGTAATCTGAATCCCAAGAACGTAGGATGCTTTTCTCCATGTCCTTCATCTCAAACTCATCATGCAGTCGATGCTTTACATCATTAAGCATATCTATGTCAATTCTAAGGAGCAAAATGTCATTCGTATAGAATGATAAAATTATAAACTTAGTCCCACTACTCATGAAATAACACAATTATCTAACTTATTTGACATATAATCTGGAATTGGATAACTATTTATGAAAATTTGATATACCATTGTTGCGATGACTGTTTCAGACCATACAAAGACTTCTTTAACTTATAAACTTTATTTTCTTGTCCTTGTACTTGAAAGCCATCAGGTTGGTGCATGTATATAACTCCACTCAATTCTCCATGGAGAGAAGCTATCTTCAATTCATTTGGAATAACTCCAATCCATACATGTGACTAGTGTCAAAATCATCCTTATTTATGCCATTTAGCTTCTGGAGAATATGTTTTGTGAAATTAATTCCAGCCTTTTGTATATAACCATTAGCAGCTAATTTTTCTTTAAAATTATTATTGGCATCATCAAGTATATATTTTTTCTTAAACGTCCATTTACATCATATCTATTGAAGCTCTTTTAATTTCTTATTTTACTGAGTCATGCAACACTCGGAGTTTATTATGTATTATCTATTTTGTGCTCTAGTGTTTCTTGCAATATAAAAAAACCCCATACCCCTTGAATAAATCATCCCATTCATTTTCAGTTTTTATTGCACATCGTATCAGAGCAACGATCCTAGATTGGAGTTGTTACCCTAATTTATGTCGCCACCTCCATCTATCTCCATCGTCGTCAACATCAAGCCCTTGAGGGCGTCTCTCCAACACTATTTGTGGTCACCAAGGCCCTTGAAGGCCTCCTTTCTTAACCGTCGAAGATCTGGTGGTGGCACAACTCAACACTACCACTAGGTGCCCCAGCCGCAGCACACCATCACTGTTATGGCACCCAATGATAATCTAATGGTGTTATCGGGCCATCTAGGCCCTCCTTCGACCTAGTAGCACCACGATCAGGCCACCAGTGGTCGTCTGACACTACCGCCATGCCACCCTAAGTCGTTGCCAAGTCTTTTCTTGATATAGAACATGCCATCCTAGGCCAATTCTTGATCATGTATAGGCCATGTCAGGCCCTTCTCGTGCGCAAGACCTAGGATATAGGATCAGGGCACCATGTCTTAACTTTATGATCGCTCAAGGACGTGCAACCGCGGACTCCATATCGGGTTGTGATGGCATCAAACTTTACCGAGACCAAACCCATATACATTACACCCTTCTATGGTGATACGGGGGACTACTATTAAACTCAAGGGCGCAGAAAGCTATGTGCTTTAATCTCGAGCCTTCAAGGTGTTAATCGGCGGTCAGAGGAAGATCTCTATTCTCACGAAGGATCTTTTGAAGGTGTTAAAATCTAGAATGTGGAAGTAGAATAGATAAGCATAGCAAGAAATCAAGAAAGAATAAACATGAAACGCGGGATTTACGTGAAACCCTACTCCCTAAGGAGCAGGATGAAACCACAAGAGAAGGCCTCACTAGGGAGAGTCCACTCGTATGGATTACTATCGCCACCTCATCGACCTCTACGAGAATTAAGGCTTGTTTGTAGCTAGGAAATATAGTCAGAATACGGGATCGACTATTCGAGACCTTTGCCCATGTGGCAAATATGAATACAGCCAGAGTTATCATTTGTCAAGAGATTCATTTTTCTTGAAAAATATGTCAATAGGACGTGAAAAATGCATTCTTAAATAGCGATCTTAAAGAAGTCTATATGAAAGTCTCCTAGGTACGAAAAAAAGGGATATGCGATGCAAATTTAAAAAGGTATTTTGTGGGCTAAAGCAATCTCTAAGAGCATGATTTGAATGAATGAGTGATTATGATCATAAATGGTTATTGTTAGAAATAGGAAGCGGAAGCGAAACATGGAAAAAGATAAAGAACAATAAGAACAATGAGATTTACGTGGAACCCTACTCCCTAAGGAGCGGGATGAAACACCAGGAGAATGCCTCAGAGGGCTGGTGTGTCTATTGCACTTTTCTCAATGGATATAGGAGGTCTGGGGCTCCTTATATAGCCTCCACAGAGCCTCCAAGTCCCACCACTGGTAGATGTGGGACTAAACATTGGGATGGGGTAAATGGATCCTGGAGGTATCCATTTACCCATCTACAACTCAATAGGCGCACAACCAAATACTCTAACAGTTATACCCAAGTGAATAGATATTGGATTCTATTTATAAGGAGTGGTGAGAAATGGACTCTTTATTTCGTATAAGTGGATGATATGATTCTTACAAGTGATGACGAAGGAGAACTATCCCAAGTAAAGAAAACTCTTGCTACTGAATTTAAATAGGAAAATCTGGGGAAAGTTGAAGTACTTCCTAGGTATTGAGATGGCTCAGTCTTTAGAAGATATGTGTCTAAGCCAACGTAAATACACTTTAGAATTGTTAAAGAACTCTGGAATGTTGGGTTATAAAAGAACCACTATTCCTATGAAGACAAATCATAAACTGAGTAAAGAGGATGGAACCTCTCGATGATGCAGAGAAAGGAAGGGTATCAATTATTGGTTGGAAACTCATTTATCTTACCTTACTAGACCTGATATCACATATGTTGAGTAAATTCATGCGTGCTCCTACCACTTCTCATGTTAATACGGGTCAACCGATTTTGTACTACAGGAAAAGATCACCTGGAACAGGTCCTCATATTTAGAAAAAAAATCTTGATGTAACAATTGAAGGATAAACTAATGCCGATTGGACCAAATCTGTGGATGACAGAAGATCCAATTGGGTTATGCAATGTATATGTGCGGAAAACTAGATATTTGGAGATGTTTCAAGATCTAGTGTTGAAGGTGAATATCAACACCCTTGCACATGTTACTGAAATTCTATGGCTAAAAATTTTATTAAATGACTTAGGATCCAAAGTTAAAATGCCAATGAAGATGTTATGTGACAACAAAACTGCAACAAACCTAAGCAATGATGGTTTTGCAAGATAGGACGATGCATGTGGAAGTCGACAGATCTTTTATCTGTGGGAAGATTGATATAGGAGAGTTGTGTCTTTCTTACATAAATATGGCAATCAGTTATTGATCTCTTCATAAAAGAGCTGCCTACTATACAATTGATATGAATGTAGGTAAGTTGGGCGTGATCAACATGTAGGCCGAACATGCGGGGGTGTTGAGATTGACTTAACTTTTTGGGTAAACGGATCTTTGGATGAGGGAATATTTACCCGATTCTTTATGTATTATACTCATCCCCCTTATCATTGAATCATTTTAAGTGAAAAGCGTCCGGAACTCTATTGATGGAGATCAAGGTTTTGTGTGCCCCATGGTTTTTTCCCTTTTCGAAGGGTTTTCCATTTAAGTTATTGTCCTTTGCGTGTGTTCTTGATCATTTCTCAGTGAGGTTGTTACAAATTTCTTGGTGAAGCTTTGTTGTTGTTTGTTGATAACAGCTTCGTGAATTGTTATTTAATTTATCTGTAGCGTTTTTCAGAAATTGATGGTTTTTTATTTGACACTATAATATCACTTTTTTTGTTGGAAGTTGAGATATTTGAAGGTTTTCTACACGGTCCATATTTTTAGTTCACAAGCATTCATGTGACAATAGCCTAAGCATCAGTTTTTAGATTTCAAATTACATAATGGACTCATGGTTACAGGCTGCAATAAAAGAAGAGAATAAGGGAAAGTTGATTGTCACTATTTTCCCAAGTGGTGCGGAGAGGTATATCAGCACAGAGTTATTCGCGGACGTAAGAGAAGAATGCATGAAGATGACTTTTTAAGAACAAATGCAGTGTTTCAGTATACTGCAGATAAGTTTATTTCTACTATCAGAGCATATAGCTCGACTGTTCAAATGTTGCTGTCTAGGCTTCAAACTTCCAGGCTTGCAGTTATAAAGCAACTGATAAGTAATTAACATTGTATTTCCCAACTAGAACCATGGTTTGGCTCGGCCAATTTTATAGAGGTAGAAATATAATTTTATTTATATGGTTGATTGGATTATATGCTTAGTTTTTGACTTTTTGGATGGCTGATAGAAGAACCACATACGTTAGAATGAACAAAGTAAGAATGTTCAGAGATTTCAATGAACGTATTCAGAGGAGGAAATATCTTTTCACAATCTTTAGAGTAAGCTAGTCAAGTACAACTCGAACACGTAATATTTTGTGTCCAACATTCAATGTGGAGATATTGTGAACATGGTTTCTGTTTTCAGTTCTTAGAACTGTGAATTGAAGCACTTCCCTGGCCACATGATTTTTGAAATGCATGAACTACGCCTGTTTAGGTAAGGAGTAAGTCACAAATTCAATTTTTGATATTCCAGATGGTTTGGTATTACCATGCATGTCTTCTTCTCCAATAAAAACTGCATGCATAATGGTCTTCTCCATGCTTTTGAAGTTGCCGGTCTACAATATCCATGGAAAAATCCTGAGCAAAGTAGTAGACAATGATGTCGAGACGCTATAGATCTTTGCTACATTGTTATGATGTATATGTGAAGCTAATTTGAGACTCTGGGAGCAAGAGCTCCTTGGAGGTGGAAGAATGATCTACATGGGCTAAAACCCTCTGTGTAATTAAAAAGTAGACAATAAAGCTGAGAGAAGAAAAATAGACTTTCAACACTAACAAACAAGTGACAGCCAATCATGAACCGCCTAAAATAAGGATGTATATGGGGGCTCGGGAGAAGGATCCTCCAATGCACCATGATAGTGTTTATAGTTAAAATCGAGTGGTAAGAGCTCCCTCTCCCATAACTTGCGTGGTGAATCTCATCTTACATATGGTGAGAGGAGGTAAGAGTTTGCACAAAAAGTTACATCTTAATCCCAGCTTGTAATGCAACCAGGGTGAATGGCAGATTGGTATCTAGTCACAAATGGAAGGTTTTGATAGCTATTTATTGTGTAACATCTCGGGCTTAGGTCCTCGGTCCGTTATCAAGAAAATTGACCCTAACAATTTATTGGGTTCTATCCCAATTGGACCGTTGACAACCACCGAAAATGCTTAAGTCCAAGTTGTCAAGTCGTAATCCCCAATACTTATAACACACACTCGCACTTCAGTGTTTCCGATGTAGGACTATTTCCGGGGGTTGGGACGTTACAACATCCCTACTATATTCGCAATGTCATCTTTGCGACACGACCCATCATTTATTCCTAGTGATAATGGTGGTTGTAGCCTCT
The DNA here is from genome assembly GCA_037367405.1 of Ottelia alismoides. Lineage (NCBI taxonomy): Eukaryota > Viridiplantae > Streptophyta > Magnoliopsida > Alismatales > Hydrocharitaceae > Ottelia > Ottelia alismoides. The sequence goes on from JAZKJV010000934.1 coordinate 290,395, forward strand.
GGGTAGCCTTTTCTCCTATCTCTTTTTAGGGGTGCTTCCACTCTTGGATAACCCTTTCCACTAACAAAGGGAAATCGACTCTCATACCATTTATAACATTCTGGCTTAGGTCCCCAATCCATTATCGAGGAAAACTGACACTGACAACTTGTTTGGTTCGGGCCTAATTGGAACCATTGACAACCACCCAAAATACTTAAGCACAAGTTGTAAAGTAGTAACACCCACACTTATAACCTAGACTCACACTTTATGAGTTTCCGATGTGGGACTATTTTTGAGGTTGATTCCTTGACTTTATAGGAGGTAAGGAGGTAGCCATGTGACATAGTACAAATGGTCGGTCTCCTGAAGTGGCGGTCGATGAATTTGAGGCACCTTCTAGTAGGATGGAAAGTCACAAGTGAAGTTGATACCTGCAATTTTGGATTCTGCTCCACATGTTTTAGACAAGACCTAACTCTCCTTTGGAGCAACTTCTTTTCCCTACCTTAGTTGGTATAGTGGAGCCTTGGTCAAGTTGTATCAAATGTGATACTCTATTGAGTTTACGCAAAATGGACTTAACGGAGTTAACAGACAGAATAAACCAGCCTAATTAATTGTGATAAGTTGTAGATATTACTATAAACATCGATAATAGAGATGATTCGGAAATATGTTCATAAAGTTTCTTCTTTCACTTATATTTTTCTCTATGTATTCTTCTTCTCAGGAACTGTTAGAAAATAGGAAGCGGAAGCGAAAACATGGAAAAGATAATAAGAATAAAAACAGCGGGATTTTACGTGGAACCCTACTTCATGAGGAGCGGGATGAAACCACAGGAGAAGCCCTCATAAGGGCGTGTTATGCATTGCACTTTCTCAATGGTTACAGGAGGTCAGGGGCTCCTTATATAGCCTCTCCAGAGCCTCCAAGTCCCACCGCTGGACAATGTGGGACTAAACACTGGATGGGGTAAATGGATCTTCTCCAGGATCCATTTACCCTGCTACAACTCAATAGAGGCACATAACAAATACTCCAACACTCCCCCTCAAGCTAGAGCATGCAATGCTCAGCTTGGACAAACATAAAGAAACTCAACTCAACGCTACAGGACACTACGGACAATATCAACCCAACGTGCACATTGCTGCAGTCGAGGATGTTGCTTCTCATGTCGTGCAAGTGAGGAGGACGAACGGGCTGGAGTGTGAGTCAACTGAAGACTCAGAATCTGACCATCAAGTCTGAAACTGCGCCTGAAGTCTCCTCGACGGAGAACTGGGTCTCTCCCATCTGGCTCAGAGAATGGTGCACTGCTCTGGTGTACCTATGATACCACATGAAAACCCTTGCCAACATGGCATAGGGAATGGTCCTCTACTCTGGAGTCCCTATGGCTCACATGAAAACTCTGGTTGAAAACAATAAGAAAAGATGGGGACCATGAAACTGAAGATGGCAAACATGTGCTCATCTGAAAATGACCGCATACTTGTGCGTGTCTGAAACTGACTCGGAACATCAATCGTCGAGTCTGAATATCCGTTGTAGAGTCTGAACAATATCTGGTTGTTCTGAGGAATCTGCAGTCTGTAGAAGACCTGTGACTCTACACCATACATTACTCCCCCTTTCTCCCATACTTGTCGGAAAACATGGACGTCGACCAAGTTGGGAGAAGACAACAATGATTGGGATAAAACAAAAACTACTTAGTCGATCACACATTTGTCGGCTTTCAAAACATTCATCTTTTTTTCGAAACATTTTTTTAAGCCGTTGACTTCTTGATTTTTTACTTTTTTTTTCAATTTGAGTACGGTTTTTTTTGTACGCGCCTCTTTTCATTTTTTTTAAATGCAAACTGCAGCCTCTCTTTTTTTTTGAAACGCAATTTTTTTTAATCATCATTTTTTTCATTCATTTTTTTATAAGCCGCGTGACATTTTTTTTAATCGGCTTTTGCAACTCTTTTTTTTTGAAATTGCGTACGACTTTTCTTTGTACGCGGCTTTTTTTTCAACAGCGTACGGCTTTTTCAAATGTACGCGCCTTTTTCGAAACACATGCATTTTTTTTAACATTTCACCGGCCCATTTGGGCCCAACTCTCTCTCTACCTTTTTTTTAAAACACACGGCAGGATCATTTGACCCTCACAGCATTTTTTTAATATACGGCCCATTCAGGGCCCTTTCCTGGCTATCGCAAAACTTAGGGTTCCAATTGGAACCCCAATATCAAATGCCTAAGATACGAGTTGTAGGGGGAGTATCGGGTTCCGCCTGGGAGCCAGGAGCGTTGTAGATTCGCTCGTGCGGCCTTCTGCTTGAGATGGGAGAGATGCGCTGGCTTAAACGAGAGGCACCTCCTCCCTGAGTTGCGGCCTTTGCCGCCAGGAGCTCACGGGGCTGGACAAGTAGGGCGGCATCGGGAGAAGTTGCGATCATGCACCTCCTGGAATCGAGAACACCGCCTGGATCTTTAGCGCCTGGAAGCGAGAAATCGCAGGAGATTGCCGTAGCTTGGATGAGGCATGCGACAGGACATACATTAGGGTTCCATATAGAAACCCTACAACTCGTATCTTGAACTCAGGAAAAAAACTCTTCTCGAACAATCTTTAAGAACAGAAATTACAAGAACGATCGAGAACAGATTTTGATAATCAATTCTCGAACAAAACATAAAGAACACACAAAAATTCCTCGAGAATCGACCCGCTCTGATACCATGTTAGAAAAATAGGAAGCGGAAGCGAAAACATGGAAAAGATAAATAACGAAAAGAACAATCGAATCTCGAATAATATAAACGACAAAAATCCTCGAGAATCGAACCCGCTCTGATACCATGTTAGAAAATAGGAAGCAGAAGCGAAAACATGGAAAAGATAGATAAGAATAAGAACAGCGGGATTTTACGTGGAACCCTACTCCGTGAGGAGCGGGATGAAACCACGGGAGAAGCCCTCATAGGGGCGTGTTATGCATTGCACTTTCTCAATGGTTACAGGAGGTCTGGGACTCCTTATATAGCCTCTCCAGAGCCTCCAAGTCCCACCGCTGGACAATGTGGGACTAAACACTGGATGGGGTAAATGGATCTTCTCCAAGATCCATTTACCCTGCTACAACTCAATAGACGCACATAACAAATACTCCAACAGGAACAAAGGTAGATTTTCAACTTGAAGGGATATAACGAAAAGGTGGTTCCTTTGATGTTCTATAAACATGTTTTGGTGCTCGGAAAAAGCATTTTTCTTATAAAAGGTTTGCACTTACGTGAACTCGACTATAAAAGGGCTAAATCGTTTGGAGTTACCAATAGGGTTTCAAACATTTGGGAAAATTTCATCTATCAATAGTCGCAAAGAATTTGCGTATTAATATTGGGTTTTTATCACATGTTCTCTCCTTAAATTATGCAACATAAGTTATGCCCCTCCCTTTTTTTGTAATATCAGGTGTGCCCCTGACTTCTTACAAAATTCATAGTTGTACCCTTCTGTTAAGGTAAAGTAGGTGCATAACGAGGGATAAGCATTGGAACGAGCCGCCCAGCCCAGCCCAAAGCTCAACTCGGCCCAAGCCCAAGTAAAATGGGTCGGGCTTGGTCCTCGATGTAAGCATGAATTTGTTTTTGGGTCGGGCTTGGGCTTAGGTCAGCTCAAGCTCGATAGCCCACTAGCACGGCCCAGTTATAGGCCCGCTAGCCTAGTCTGAGTTTGTGCCCGTTAATCGTTGTCATCTCCCTCGTACTGTACATCTTTTGGATGAAGACAAGGCATCTCCCATTCACTTTTGTTTAGGAGTTTATGGGATTTGGTTGATACAACTATTGTTTATGAGTTTAATTTTCAAGTGTTGATCGTAATTAAATGGTTGTGAATTCACAATTGTGTCGAAGCTATGCACTCTTTTCCAGCAAGTAACCAAGAATGGTTAACTGCCTTGTCTCTAAGACCTCTATGGTGAGGCATCTCCAAGAAGCTGCTAACAAAGCTGTCAAAGTAATCATTCTTGTCCAAGTACATTTTTGTCTGTTTTTCCATATATTGATCTTGTCGAGCCTGCACATATTTTTAGCAACTCAAATCACATTAATAAGTTGTATTTGTTTTTATATTGGTATTGTTGTACACTCAACAATTTCCTCAAACTGTACATTCGATAATTTCTTAGTTGTATTGTACACTCGAATCACAATAATAAGTTCTAGACCATATTGTTGAGAGGAAAAAGAAAAGATAACTTTCATCTAACCCTAGAGCTCTCTTATATAGGAGAAAAGCTCTATGGGTAAATTACATAAATCAGACAATAAAAATAAATAATATAGGAAGGAACGACAAGATAACACGAGTATTGTAACACTCCCCCTCAAGCTAGAGCATATATATCTATCATGCCCAGCTTGGAACAACAGTGATGGAAAGGACCTCTAGCCAGAGCCTTAGTAAACATATCTGCAATTTGATCTCCTGACACAACATAAGACGTTGAAATAAGCCCCTTTTGGATCAAGCCCCGAGTGTAGTGGCAGTCTACCTCGATGTGCTTTGTCCTTTCATGGAATGCTGGATTATTAGCTATAAATAAAGCTGCCTGATTATCGTATTTGAGATGCATAGGAAGGGGTACTTCATTTATTAAATCAGTTAAGACATATTTGACCCACATCATCTCAGTACTACCTTGGGCCATTGCCCTATATTCTGATTCTGCACTGGATCGAGCAACAATAGTTTGTTTCTTACTCTTCCATGAGACTGGTGAGCTGCCAACAAACACAATGAAGCCTGAAGTAGACTTCCTATCATTAGGACACCCAGCATAATCTGCATATGCACACCCTGTAACTGAGAGAGACGTATCTCTTCTAAATAGAAGACATGTATCTGGAGATGACTTCAAATATCTCAAAATCATGAATACTGCATTCATGTGTGTCTTCCTGGGTTTCTCCATGACCTGACTGATTCTACTCACAGCAAAAGATATATCGGGCCTGGTAATCGTAACATACAATAATTTTCCTAACAGTTCTCTGTAGCATCTCTTATCCACCTCCTTAGATCCGTCATCGTGAAGCTTTACTTTAGGATCCATCGGGGTAGTAGATGGTCTACATTCTATCATACATGTCTCAGATAGAAGATCAGTAACGTACTTCCTTTGTGTCATAACCATGCCCTGCTGATTTCGTGCAAATTCTAGTTCAAGGAAGAAACGAAGCGTACCCAGATCCTTGGTAACAAACTGCTTTCCAAGAAAATCCTTAGCTACTTGAATTCCCTGTGCATCACTGCCAGTGATAATAATGTCATCAACATAAATCAAGATGACTACAATACCTCGTTGGTCTCTCTTTACAAAGAGAGTATGATCTGCAGTAGATCTGACAAACCCCTTCTGTTCAATCAATTCTGAGAGCTTCTGGAACCAAGCCCTCAGACTCGGCTTAAGGTCATATATAGCCTTATGAAGACGGCACACCATACTGGACTCGCCCTCAACAGCAAACCCAGGTGGCTGCTTCATATAGACCTGTTCCTGCAAATCACCATACAAGAAAGCATTCTTTACCTAACTGGAAAAGGGGCCAATCACGGACCACAGCAACAGTGACGAGAATCTGCAGAGTAGAATGACGCGTCACAGGAGAAAACGTGTCGTGATAGTCCACCCCATATGTTTGGGTGAACCCACGAGCAACCAACCTGGTCTTGCATCGATCCACTGTCCCATCCGCATGATGCTTCACAGTAAAAACCCATTTACTTCCAACAACAGACGCACCTGGTGGAGGGGTGACAACACTCCACGTACCTCGCGATTGCAACGTCGCCATCTCTTCCTCCATAGCTAGATGCCACTGACTGCTCTGCAATGCCTCCTGATACGATCGTGGTATATGTACGACTGACAAACCCACAACAAATTGCTGAAATTCCGGGGACAGACGGTCCAGGGAAACATGAGAACCAAAGTCCACTCCATATTTGGGGTGCATCGTACGCGTACACTTCTGCCTCCGAAGTGCAATAGGGATATCCAGATCATCAACAAGAGTAGTAGAGATATTATCTGCACCCTGTACCTCAGTCTGTACATGCAAATCACCAGTGTCGTCAGAAGAACTCAAATGCTCAGTACATACCTCGAGCGTGCTGGATGATGAAGGAGGTGCATGAGCAGGGGGTCTTCGTTGGTAAACCTGAGGAAAGAAAGTAGGAGACGGCGATAGCGGCGACGGTGGTGGTGGTGGTAATGATGGTGGTGGTGGTGGTGTTGGTAGTAAAGAACATGGTAATGACGGAGGAGGGGGCATATAGATATTTTCATTATCATCTGAAGGAGCAAGCATGTCACCTGTGGGAGAGAAATACATAATAGACTCAAAGAAGGTGACATCAGCACTAACATAGTACCTTCGTCGAACAGGGTCAAAACAACGATATCCCTTTTGGATCTTAAAATACCCAACAAACACACATTTAACAGACCTGGGAGAAAGCTTGTCAATACTATGAGAGAGTTGGTAAACAAATGCAACCGAACCAAAAACACGAGGCGTAAGTGAGAAAAGATCCTTCTCGGAAAACGCAATCGAGAACGGGATCTTCTCCCCTAACGCCGACGAAGGCATACGATTGATCATATAACAAGCGGTTAGAACCGCATCTCCCCAATAGGAATGAGGAGTACGACTCTGAATCAAGAGGGTTCTGGTAACATCCAAAAGATGGTGGTATTTCCTCTCAACCACCCCATTCTTTTGAGAGGTATAAGCACACGATGTCTGATGCACAATACCATGAGACTTAAGAAAGTTAGAGAGTTGAGTTCTGCAGAATTCGAGAACATTGTGAGAACGTATGTACTTGACTCTGGCAGAAAAGATGTTCTTCAATTCATTAGTAAAAGACTGAATAACATGACATGCATCAGACTTGTTCTTAAGAAGAAAAACCCAAGACAACCTAGAAAACTCATCAACAGCAACAAGATAAAACATGTGTCCCTAATGATCTGGGACACAACTTGGACCCCAAATATCGAAATGAAACAACTCAAACAGACTATGACTACTTGGACCCTGACGACTCTGGAAAGAAGACCGATGATGCTTCCCAAGCTGGCAGGCATCGTACTGAAAGGTGGAGCAAGGAGAAATCTGTGGAAGAACATGAACCAGCTTTTGTAGAGAAAGATGACTAAATCGCAGATGCCACATGTAAGGAGAAACAGACCCACTACGTAGAGAAGTTGAAGCACCAGCATACGGAGACTGCTCAAGTCTGTAGAGGCCCCCTTGCTCACGGTCACTTCCAATCACTCTGCCCGTGAGTATGTCCTGAAACACAAGAGCAGAAGGATCAAATGCGGTACGACAATGTAAATCTTTGGTGATCTGACTAATTGATAGTAAATTCATAAAAAAATCAGGAGCATAGAGAACATTAGGAAGCCTCAAGGTAGGAGTCAACTGCACCTCCCCCTGACCAGTGATGGGGGAATGTGTACCATCTGCTATCACAATTGATCGTCCAGGATGTACAGGAGTAAAAACACTAAACTGGCCTTTATCACCACATAGATGGTGTGATGCACCTGAATCCATAATCCACTCGGACAAGTCTGCCCTGTAACAAGTGGTAAAGGCATACTCTGTACCTAACGTAGATGCTGATGCTGAGGCAGCCACATCTGAAGATCCTAAAGGAGATCCGGTCGAACTGGTCGTGGTCATAATCTCCTTGAGTTGAGCAACAAGCTCATCAAATCTCTGATCAGAAGCAGGTGAAGGGCTCCCAACTGGTTGTGTTTGCTCTGCAACCCGAGCTGAAGGAGGAAACCCATGCTTGGAATAGCATGTATCCTCAGAGTAGCTAGATCTATGACAGTAGGTGCACGGCTGACGAGGTCAACCACCTCCTCCTCTTCCACGGTTAGAGTTCCCTCTACCACGATATGGTAAATGGCTTCCCCTACCACGAGAGGCAGCCATAGCTGAAGATGTATGGGTTTGCAGAGTACCTCCTGAGGATATGGATAATCTACTCAATCTGCGATATGCCTCCTCCATTGGAGGTATGGTAGCGTCAGTAAGGATCTAGGCACGAGCAGCATCATACTCAGAATCAAGAGCTGCTAGAAAAACTCCAGTCATCACAAAATCTCTGTATGCCTTGAGTTGCTCTGACGTAGCAGTCAAGGGAATGTAACCATGCAACTTCTCAAACATGCCCCGCAAGGAAGTATAAAGGGTATGAAGGGGACGACCATTCTGCTTAGATGTGAAGATATCGTGCTGGATCTGGAGTATCTTCGACTCATTCTTCGCCGGTGAGTATGTGGTGGCGAGAACGTCCCACATAGCCTTCGTCGTGGCTGGCTCAGAATCTCATTGGCTATCTCAGATGACACACTCCCAGACAACCATACTCGTGCATAAGCATCATCAGCCTCCCATGAGGCATTTGTCCCAGTCTTGCCACTTGGTTCCTCCACCGTGAGGATGTGCTTCTTGCCATTACACTGCATCAGACTCATGAACTGCAAGACCCACAGTTCATAGTTGGTTCCATCCATTTTGACAATGGGTGTCGGACCTTTGAAGGTACCCAGGGATGAAACATCCACTTTGTTGTCGGACATGATGACAACTATCATCAAGACTGGGCTGAGAAGTAAGAAATACTGGCATCTACACTGACACACAGGAAGACGGTTGTGGGTGCAGACTCATACCACAACCTCTTCCATTCTTGGAAGAGTCCTTTGGGTAGCTAGGATGTTGCTAGGGCTTCACGTGTCCCCCTAGGTACCCAAAAGAGTAACACGCAGGACAGCTCGCACGCGTGAAGATGAACAGGGCCACGCGGCAGCAACGGAGAGGCAACCGCCGGGCTAGGCGGCTACGGTGACACCCGCAGGAGGGGAGCTAGGCGGCGGCGGCGGTGAGCCCGAAGGAGGGGCTGGGCGGCGGCGGCGGTGAGCCCGAAGGAGGGCCTGGGCGGCGGCGGCGGTATTATGGTTTTGGTGGGGATAAGGTTCTAGGGTACAGGCTCCGATCTAGGACCGTCGCTCTGATACCATGTTGAGAGGAAAAAGAAAAGATAACTTTCATCTAACCCTAGAGCTCTCTTATACAGGAGAAAAGCTCTATGGGTAAATTACATAAACCGGAAAATAAAAATAAACAATATAGGAAGGAACGACAAGATAACGCGAGTACTGTAACACATATCAACGTAAAACTGTACTCTCGAAATTCTTAGTTATGTTTTTTTGTTGGGATTTTACTGTGGAAGCTCTTGTATTTGCCGAACCATTGAGCAAGTGGGTGGTATCTATATTGTCATGCTGACCACGGGAATGCTGAGGACATGATCTTCTATAAATTTGAAGCGGTATAAACAGAACTTGCAACTATAGTCAGTGGTAGAAAAACAACGTGTGTTGTATACATAAGAAATTTGAAGCTCTAATATAAGATTTTTATGGGGTGCACTGTATGAATGTGTTCAGAAAAGTTGGTCAAGAAATGGTGGTGGGAATTAAAGTGATTTTATATATGGGTTGGGCTAAGTGATGTTATATGTGGGACGGGCTTGGACTTGGGACAGCGAAAAAATATATTAAGCGGGCCTTGCCCCAGCCCAAAGCCCGAATTGGGCCCAGGCCCTATAGGACTCGACCCAAGCCCGACCCATGCTCATCTCTAGGCATAATTCATAAATGATATTACAAAAGGGCTGAACTGTGAATTTTGTAAGAAGTCCAGGGCACAACAGATAATACAAAAAAGGTAACGGTATAACTTATATTACAGAAGTTGAGGGTACAGGTGATAAAAACCCGAAGATATTTATTCATGAAATCTAAATTGCGATCCTGACTCTAAACAACTTATTTCGAACTTTCAAAATCAAGAATACAGAATTTAGAATTCTTGTGGCATACAAGACAAGTGATAAAAGTTTCTAATCCAGACACTTCACAAACAAAGATACATAACTTTGTAATATTCATAATTACATCGTAACCCTTGTAATTTTGCTCCATTATGCACATGCTAATTTCTATCAATACAATTTGTCAATCAACGTGTTATATTTCATTGTAAGGACTTAAAAAGATGAATTTATATTAATGAAGCTTATAAAGTAGATACATAATATGTTTTTCGGTGAATCTTACAGTGCAGGAAAAAACAAACTGCTCGGTTCTTATACATGATATGTTTGTAATTGAATTAAATCTTAATGATGTGTGATTATAGAGGAACAAACTAAATAGTTCTCTCAATTTGAAATTTTAATCCTATCCATTAAAATTAAACTGTACTTAACAGTTAATAGTTTTGCATTTTAGTTGTTCATTAAATTAATCAAATATTAAAATAAAACCTTGACTATTGTGTAAAAATAATTTGAAATCAAAGGATTTATCTTTTTATATGTTAGTTTACACTGAATTCCTAATTGCTTGGATTGTAATCTCTTATTATTACTGGCATAGGTAACTGTCTCAAAAAGTTTGATAGTTATGCAATTCGCAACGATCGTAAGTAGAAAGTTCGTGTTATTCAGTCATTGATAAACTATCACTCCACTTACTGGGAAGCCATTTCACTGATATAGAATGGACTGATAGGGGAGAAGGAGGTTGGCAAGGGCTTTGGGGATAAGGTGCTCCTCTGACGTAGAGGGATTTTGTCAAGGAGTTGTTGTCGAGTAAGGCATTAGTGTTTGAATGGGGCAGCCGGGTGGAAAATATTGAGATATGGATGGGCAATGCTCGATTGAGGAGTGAATAGTTGTGAGGAAGAGGGGGAGATGGTGGTGACAAATGATGTATAGTAAGTTCAGAGCTAGTTGGTTGAGCTGCAGGTAGATGGGGTGTTACGAAGCTTAAGGCAGACTAGTATATTCTATGAAGAGCAGATCTCGCGTGGATAGGGCAAGGGTGCATCTCGGTGAGCTAGGAGCATTGCAGTGCACTGAGGTGCCGTTCGGCAACCAGGTTAAACCACCCTCGGGGTGGTTTAACTCCCCAACCCCATATTTTCTCCCTCTTTATTCCTTTTTTAAAAAACTAAATAAATAAATTTTACATCATCAATCCTATCAAAAAATAATATATTATACCATCATATCATATAAAAAGTATAAACTACTCCACTTCTACTCACTTTTTCAAACTCCAATACAATCACATCACAATAACTACTCACTTTTTCAAACTTCAATACAATCATATCACAATAAACCCACTTCTAACCCACCCCCAGTTTAACCCTCTATCCAAACACCAAAACCCGAAAATGGGCTACCTGCAACCAGTTTAACCCACCTAAACCCACTATCCAAACACACCCTGAAGGATTTTTCCGGTGACCTCAAAGTGCATGAGTTTATTGAGGTTGGAGGAGAGGAACATGTATGGTGTTCTATTTGTTAATGTTATACGGACCTAGACCCAAATTGTTACATGGAAAACCAACCTTGGAAATTTTATGATGGAGTCGAGTTGAAGATGGGGTCAAATTGAAAAAATTAGCAACTTTTTGGATTGTTTAAGACCAAGTTGTCAATTAGTGAACCTACTCCTTTATGAACACAATCAATATTGTGTGAGTTTTCCATGTGGGACTGTAGGGGTGTTCCAACCTTAGAATACTTAGTAGCCCATTTCACCATTAAAGGGAACTCATTCTAATACCATATACAGCATTCTAATCCGGGATCTGAGTCATTATTGGGGGAAAATCCATCCTGACAACCTGTTGGCTTGAGATTAGTTGGGTCCAGGCCACCATCCAAAAGCATATATCGAAGTTGTCAAGTAGCAGACATCAACTCTTATAAACACAATCGGCATTTTGTAAATATACCATGTGGTACAATTTTGAGGTGTTGCATGATATAATGGAGGAAGAAGACGGTAGAAACAAAAAATATTTATATGTTTTTTAGGTCATTATGTACTTTTTTCTATTTCTTTTTGTCCTTAAAATTAAATTTAGCAGTTTGAGTGGTATAACATAGCGGAATGAGGCCAAAGGAGCAAGACTACAAGGTTATGATGTAATAGAAATATTACAAGAGGTGTGTAGTTTTGAAAGAGTGTAGAGGGTAGATGAAAACATCTTTTATTGTTTAATTTTTTTAGAAAATGGTAATCTGTGGGGTTTAAACTATTGTCATTCATTTGAAAGTTACACTACATGACCACAGGATCATTAGGGTGGATTCATGTCTGTAAACATTTGGGTGTTTTCGAGGAGGGTGGGTTGTATAGCACAAAGAAAGAAGGGGATGAAGAATAATCAAAGGGGTAGTAGTCTAATTTGAAGGGTACAGTCGATGTGGGTGGTTTGGAGAAAAGATACAAGATGCTAGAGAAAACCACTTGGACACATTTAATTCATTGATGTTGGCCCCATTAGGTACTCCCCATTGATATGACATTTATCCTCATGCAGGTCCCCTCTGTCTGCCCCCAACTTCTCCTGCCTTGTTCTGGAGCTCATCATTTTTTTCCTTTTCTCTCATATCATTGCTGGTGTTGGCCATCTTTATGAATTACATCTGTTGCATATCTTATGAAGTATAGGATTCAAGGAAGATACCTTTTTGCTGTCTGTGCCACCGCCGTTGAATTTTCTTGCCCTCGCCTCCAATTAGTACTATATATTCAACAATTGCTTTTGATTAACTTTGGGGTTGATTGGGCAGGGATGGGTCCATATTTTACATATTCTTTTTGTCCTCCAAATGTTATAAAGGCATATGGTGATAAGTCATCTCGTCTTTGTTTTCTCTGTCATTCATGTATGCATCCAAACAACAAGCATCTATTTCCCTTTGCATGCCCTCCCTGCCTATTCAAACACCACAAAAATTACAATTATTCTTTTCCTTCCTTCCCTTCCCTATTCCCTTATTGTCCTTCGAATCCTTCTAGGTGTTGACAACTTAACTTGCATTCATACTCAGAGAGTTAGAATGCCTTTCATGTTAGGATTAGAGTCATATTAGGATTAGGAATCCTAATGGGGTGAGATTCCTAATCCTAATAGTAGTTGAGTTGTATTCTTTTATAATCCTATTAGGAATAGGATTATGGGGTTGTAACTGGGCTATATATAGAGGGGGTGGAGGCATTTCCTTTACATCACCACAAGAACAATGTAACCCCTAGAGAGGAGGAGAGAGAAGAGAGAGGTGAGAGAGCGAGGGAACGGAGAGAGTTGTACTCGTTCTTCTTTTAGTGGTCTTTCTTCTCCGGTGGTCGTGAGAGGTGACCGACCAGGTGGTCCGTGGTGGTCGGTTGTGCATTCGCATCTGCATCCCTTAGACTCTCCTAGCATCTCTTTGCGTGCTTCCGTGGTGGTCGATTGTGCATTCGCATCTACATCCATATCAGGTGGTCCGTGTCCCAACAAATGGTATCAAAGCCGGGTCCAACATTGTTGAAGGGACATGTTGCGACGGATTAGAGTGAGGTTCGACATCGACGAGACGACGTGATGCATCAAATGCGCAATCCTCAGAAGCCGTGATATGGTGGTCTCTTGGATAAATCGACCTGAAGTGTCGAAGAATTCTGCTAGCGGTGGATGACAGGAGATTGTGCAAGGTGGCACGTCGAGGGTACCCAGCGATGGGTGTATCACCCAGAGGCGGTGAGTTCCTGCTAACGAGACTAGCAGATGACGAGGATAGCCCAGTGCAGACTCAAGACGATGAAGAGGTCGTGATGGAATTCAATTCAAGGGGGAGATTGTTAGGATTAGAGTCATATTAGGATTAGGAATCCTAATGGGGTGAGACTCCTGATCCTAATAGTAGTTGAGTTGTATTCTATTTATAATCCTATTGGGAATAGGACTATGGGATTGTAACTGGGCTATATATAGAGGGGGTGTAGGCATCGCCTCTACACCATCACAAGAACGATGTAACCCCTAGAGAAAGGGGGAGAGAGAGAAGAGAGAGGTGAGAGAGCGAGGGAACGGAGAGAGTTGTATCAGTTCTTCTTTTAGTGATCTTTCTTCTCGTAGTCGCGAGAGGTAACTGACCACCGTCACATCTACTTGTTCTTTTCTTCACGTGCTTTCGTGGCGGTGGTCGATTGCACATCCACATCCATATCCGCTTTCATATCCAAGGAGGTCTGTATCCCCAATAACCGGTATCCGAGAGGAGGCGATACCATCGGGTGGTCGTGTTCCCATCAACTGATATCAGAGCAGAGTTGGTAATGCTTCTGCTCCCAACACATCATGCCTTATTTGATTTGGGGTTAAAACTAAGAGTTATAAGTACATGGGGTGGTTTAACAACAAAAATAGTATTTCAGTGTGGCACTAATGTTGATTTATTACATTACTCAACATGCCTTTTTTGCATGAATGTAAACAGAGGGTCATCGATTTAAAACAATCAACGGGGTCAAAGGCATTCAAGCCCGATTAAAGTTAGATGAGCATCATTAGACTGTACCTTGAACCTAGGGATTATAAGTATGTCGTTGCCTCTTATTACTATGCTTGTGGATTGCTTGATTGTGGGTCCTCTATTGTGTTATGAACAACAACCAGCCCTGTTGTAGGCATATGAGCTATGTTCATGGTTAAATCGTTGGGATCATTTCTATCAAAAAAATTTAAGTATTACTAGTGCGACCACAAAATTACTTATAAGAGTGGTCTAACTAAAACATAGATAGATTATTTTGCGATGAGGAGAAGAGATTGGTTGTGTTGAAGAGACTGCAAAGTAATCTCAATAGAGAGCTTTACATCCCAACATCGTTTGCTAGTCGTGGATATGCAAATAAAAGGATTGGCAAAGAAGAAAATAGTTCCGAAGATCATTAGAACTAAATGATGGAATCTTCAATTGAAGTAATCAACTTCAAGGAGAAGGTTTTAGAAGACTTATCTTGGAACTGTAACGGAAGTTCAAACGAGATGTGGGTGGTGGTAGCATCCGAAGGGTAGCCAAAGAGATGCTAGGAGAGTCTAAGGGAGGAGTTCCAGGCTAAAAGGAGGCTTGATGGTGAAGCGAAGGGCTGCAAGAGAAGCTTAAAAATTAAAGAGCTTGCTTTAAAGTTATGTATAATGATAGAACAGAGCAAATTGTCACAAACTATAAAATAGCAAACAAGGAAGCAAAGAATGTTGTAAGTAAAGCCAAGTTGAATGCTTATAAAGTTTTGTACAAAAAAACTTGATTCGAAGGAGGAACAGAAGGATATATTCAGATTGGCCGGAGCAAAAGAAAGAAAGACCAAAGATCTTTCTAAAGTGAGATGCATCAAGGATTAGGAAGGACAAGCGTTTGTTACTCAAAAGAATATAGAAACTAGATAGAAGCAGTATTTCCATAAGTTTTTCATAGGTAAAGGGAATAAAGAGATTATTTTGAGAGATCTTGTTGGTAGCGATTGTTACGTGAATCGTGCAAGCTATAGATGGATACAAAGGAAGGAAGTAGAGGATGTTTTAAATGTTATGAAACCTGGGAAAGGGGTAGGACCTGATGACATTCCTATAGGAGTTTGGAGAGTTCTAGGTAAACGGGATTTGACTTGGCTCACAAATTCATTCAATATTATTTGGCAAAGCAAGAAAATACCTGAAGAATAGAGGTAAAACCTTGTGGTGCATTTTATAAGAATAAAGGAGACATTCAAAATTGTTCAGTATAGAAGTATTGAGCTGATGAGTCATACTATGAAAATTTTAGAACGTATGATCGAAAGAAGATTGAGGCATGTTTCCAAAGTAGTTGAAAATCTATTCGGATTCATTCCAGGTCACTCAACTATTAAAGCTATCCATTTTTTGAGGAGAATAATGAAGATTTATAGAGCTAAAAAGAAGAAACTCCGTAATAGTGTTCGGCTACCGGGTTAAACTCCCTTTTGGGGAGTTTACCCCCCTTAACCCACATCCCCCTCTCTCTCCCTGTGGGCCCCACTTTATTCTTTTTTTAAAAAATTAAATAAATCAATTTTACATCATCAATCCTAACAAAAAATAATATATTATACCATCATATCATATAAATTTTATAAACTATTCAACTTCTACTCACTTTTCCAAACATCAATACAATCAAATCACAATAACTACTCACTTTTTCAAACTTCAATACAATCATATCACCTCAAACCCACTTCTAACCCACCCCCAGTTTAACCCTCTATCCAAACACCAAAATCCAAAAACGTGTTACCCTCTACCAGTTTAACCCGCCTTAACCCGCCAACCAAACGCACCCTATGTGATTTTTATTGATTTGGAGAAGGCTTATGATTCCGTCCTGAGAGAGATATTGTCATCTTATTGTGCATATCAATACTTATTTCTCTGTAGAAACAATGCTCAGGATTGAGAGAGAAAGCCTTGGTTTAAGTGGATTTTTAAAATGTATGCCATTGTTTCCCCCTCATTTTGAGATCCATGACGTCATCATTAGGAATTAGTCTCCTTTATATAAAAAGGGTTATGGTCGTTTAACAAATCTTTGGCTGTTAAAGGAAGGCAAATTAACGATGATGATTTCAATCAAAGTATTGACTTTCATTAAGAAATCTCGGTGAAGATAAGGGTGATATTGAAGTGTTTCAAAGATCGGCTGACATGAAATTTAGTGGCTAAGGTAACTTGTGTGAAAGATTTTTTGCAACATAGAAGATACTGAAGGCATATTGATGACTCAATCTTACTATCAAGTTTGAATGAAGAAAAAGAATTATCATCTGATGAAGAGAGTGATGACGACAACGACGTGATGACGACGGCGTTCAACTAATGTAATTTCCTGGATTGAAAATTTATTTACAATCAGAAATATTTGATTGTTTTAACATTTTACATTCCATTGTGCTTTTAATGTTTGGTACTTAGTGATTTATATGCCAACTCTTTAGTCTATAGAGATTGTTCTGAGTTTTACATGAAAGTCTGTTCTTAGATCTTCTTGAACAATATTTTAATTATAGAAATTCAAAAGTCACAAATATCAATAGTTATTTACTTATTCTTATTTATTTATTCATAAATTAAAAATTAAGAAAACTACATAAAACCGCATATATCTCGCACCCGCATCACTTATTCATTATGTGATAGTCTGTCCGAATGCATACGCATAGCACATTCTTGAAACTTATGGATAATGAGTCACGTAAAGTTCTCACTAAGTACCAATGAGCTTGGATGGCAAAGCCCAAAGATCAAGAGCAGTACTCTGGAACCAATACATGGACCCAAGAGGAACTTGGAATAGATCCATTCCCTTATTAAGAATAGAAATTGCCAATTTATAAAGAAGGAAAAAAAGATGGAGTCCTTTGTCTTAAGAAAATAATTTGGCATAAAGCAATTGAAGAGTATCTCCAAGGGCTACACTACATCAACATTTATTAAGACGATTAGGCAGTTGCCAGCAAGGAGCCCAACTAGCGCATAAGGTTGTTGAGCTACATTCATTAGCATCGTTGTTTTCTTAATAATTATGTGCTGTACACGATATTTATTCTGGATATTCACACACTGGGATCTTACATTATGTTATTCTCATTGGACCTTTTTTTCTTATCTTTTGATATGGAGTTATTTTCTTTAAGAAGTTACTTGTGCCTCCCAAGAAACTTTGTGGCCTTCGCATAAATTATTCCTCCGAGTAAGCTGTGTAACCAAAGAATACACGGTATTTGAATCTTTTGCCTTCATCCGATCTTTTGATGCGACTGTGGAATAGGGTTTAGTGTTTGTTTCTCAAGCCATCATGACTTTAAATATTGGTTGGTGATCGGTGGAGAGGCTTCGGGTCTTAATAAGAAGGCATCTTCCCTTGTTTGCATACACCATACTTATGGAAAAATAACCCAAAACTCCATTTATTTTCAAGATATGTACATAGATTTTCAAGGCATGAGCTATGCACTTCAGACCCTCGACCGTGGAGGTAACCGTTGCATCCTTGAAATGTTCACGTTCTCCTTTCCTTCTCACAATCCTTCTTCCATCTACGTCTCACTTTTAGATAAAACTCACAGCCATCTCGATGTTCGGTCCATCAAAGAAGAGATGGACATACTCGTCATCATCTAACTCTCATTACTAATGTGCATGTGCGAGTGTGCATTTGGATGCATTTACTTCATGCTAGAAACCTTTTGCCAATACCATCCGAGGGAATAACCCAGCAAAAAGATCCGCCATATTAAATAAGCATCCTATATTTGAATTTGTGCCAGCCTTCCCTTCCTTCCTTGCCACATACGTCGTCTTAAAAAAACTTCCGTATTTGATACTTACTCCAGCTAGGGGTGTGCATGGTTATGAAAGGAAAGCTTACTAATCCGAGCTAACGACAACAACAAAGTCAATTGATAAGCAAACACTTACTGTGAGATCCTTTACAAACCGCATGTCGAACCTTTGCTAATGCAAGGGTACGATTTAAGCGGTGGGATTGGAATCGAGGTGTGATGGACGACTCGATGTCATTTATGGAGCTGAGTCTGTTGATGTGCCTCAATCTTGGTGTGTGATTGGTTGAATAGTAGATTTTAGTTGTTGCAATTGGTTTACCTCGAATTGAGGTGTTCAGTACTATCGATAGTATGTTTTAATTGCAGTGCATGTTGCTATTGAAATTGATTTAGCTCGAATTATTGTGCAATGTGTCGAGTCCTTCCTACAAACTCCTTATTCGATTCATCTTCTGTCTCACACTTTCAGCATCATCATTTAATAATTATGTGATTATAAAAATATAATAAATGCGATAATTTCATCTCTGGATTGCGGCTGACAATTAGTTACAACGGATTTGGTAATCCTTAACAAAATTTTCATCATAATTACCATCATGGTTGCTAGCAATCTTTAGCAAGTTTGTTGATTTGGTCATGGGCATGGCACAATACATACAACATCTATATTATATATTGTAAGTTATCATGTAGAGTTCACATATAAGTAACTGTAATTGTAAGATGATGAGTTGACATCATTAAAAAACATGGTGGCATTTACATATTAGTTAATTAAAGGAAACACAACAATGATTCGAACTAAGTGATAATATTTCAAATAGTTCCATGATTATTCATGGGTACATGCGATACATCCACATAATACTAGTACTCGTTAGAATCGAATATCCATCAGAATGGGTAGTGTCGACCCGTGCCCCAATAATAATGGGTCGGGGCAGGTCACGAACACCCCTACTACCTCCAGTTCCCTTTCCTACCTCGTGCAAACAAATTACAAGCATTAGAAGAACATTAAAAAGTACCTTCATTTAGAGGCTAATTCGGATGCTGCTACCAGTCCAAACTGCGAGCCGGACCGGGCAGGTTGGATGAGGTTCCAAAACTTCATGTTCATGGCTTGTGTTACGACCCCAATTCTAGAGCCTCGGATCCTCCCATAACCGGATCTGGTTACTCAACAATAATTTATTCAGCAATCCCAACTAACATTCAAAAACAGACTGCAAATAAAGTATATTCAGAAAGTATTTTAACACTTTTCCATTCACAAAATAAAGTTCAGATTATACATTGCCCCACTATAACCATTTACATGTACATCAGCTTGAAAGGAAAAATACACAAAAGATTACTAACTATCTTACAGAGAAGAGCTATTGTAGCGGGCTGGATGTATACCAAAGTCCTTGCGATGGCTCACCGACACTTGTTGGGTTTTCCATGAATCATAGGATAAAAATTAGTGAATGCTAAGTAACAAAGAAGAGAAAAGCAAACAAATTGTGTAGTTTTGCAAAACTTGTTGTCATTAAAATTTATATTCCTTCTCATTAATTTAAGTCATATTCCTTTCTATTCCACATCAGGGATTAGTCCAGGGGAACTCCACCATTCTTGGACTCCGAAGCTGTGGACACTTCGGGATTGGAGATTACGTTGATCTTGGTAAGCTTATGCCGCCGCACGTCGCCTCAACCAATCCTCCAATACTACCCTGACAATTTTCTTTTCTTTTATTAAACAGGGTCTCAAACCCTCAGCCTGGAAAACAAATGAGCACACCGTCCTCGAGGACTTGGTTGCTTAAAACCTCAGGCTAACATTTAATCATATAACCTATCGGCTTTAACTACATATTATCGTGACCTAACCGCTATTTAACCACCCGTGCCTCCGCATGACACGACCACATCTTCCGTCGTTCCACCCGAAGATATTGTCTCCCGGTACCACGCGTTGCAAAACATTCATTTTGTGCGCACTTATCATAATAGGGCAACCGTATACCACCTAGGTAGGGAAACGTCAATACGAGTCCCTTCCGACAAACCTACAGGTTGCATGTCCGACCTGTAGTTCTACTCTCAGTCATATTTAACGTGACTCACGACCTTTTTCAGGGTCCAACTTAAAACACATCAATTCCCATGATGTAATTCTTTCGTTAAGTCTTCGATTTGCATAATCAGCAATACTTAGTATAGACTCACATATATATTTCATATGCGTATATACTCGTATGTATGCCTATTTTAACTCCTAAACCCTAACTTTCAAAGCCATCGCATTGATTTGATGCTTAAACCTTATTTTAGTGGGAATCACAAAGTAACTGTTTAGACTTTTTCAAAAATAGCCAAAATTAGGGTTCTTTATAGCACAGAACATAAAATCAAGAATTTTAATAATCTCGTTTGAAAACCCAACAGCAAAAGGAAAGATTTCGTTAACTAATCGAGCTCTCTCTCGTGTATGCAAGGCTTTATCGTGTTTCGTTTTTAGAAAGGATGTTTTAAGGCTCCTGAAAAGATTGAATTTCATTTTCGTATCAAAAACGCTAAGAACGTGTCAAGAATGCGAAGAACGAACGAAGAACACGAAGAACATGAAGAACGCCAAGAACATATTTTCTCTTGAAATTTCAGCAGAGCTTCCCATTATACGGGTGATATTTCTAGGAAAATTTCGACAGAGTTTCCCCTTATATCAGGACATATTTCTCGGAAAATTTCAGCAGCGTTTCCCCTTATATCGGGACATATTTCAAAATAAAAACGAAAAGAGTTTCCTCTATAAAATTAATCGTGACGAAAACAACAGCAAAACTGAAAGAATATACTCAAACAACAAGAGATGAAGAATCGGTAGACACTGCGCATCTTAGGTGAGTGAATGTGTGACGAATCACAGGGTTTACTGACGTGCATAACCGCCCGCACCTAAGTAGGATATTACACAGATTTATCCATTAAAATAACTGTAAAAGCATAATTGAAAGAATAGAAACATAAGCGATGGAGAATCGGTAGACACCACGCATCTTAGATGAGTGAATGTGTGAAGAATCACAGGGTTCACTGACGTGCATAGCCGCCTGCACCTAAGTAGGGTGTTACATAAATTTCTCCTCGAACCACAACTAGAAAACGAATCGGAAAGAAAGATGAATCAAGAACAAAGCTTGGAAGAAAAGAGGATGAATTGAAATCCTAGCTTACGAAACAAACTAAGAGAGGATCATACCTTTCTCCTCCTCGTTCTCCCGACAGCGCTTCGTTAGCGCTTCTCCATCGCCTTCCACTCCTCCTCCCGAGCTCTCGACCCTAGCCCTTGGGGTGGTGGTGGTAGTGGAAATCGTAGAGAATGAATGGGTAGGGGGTCTATTTATAGGCTCCAGAAAACCACTCATCATGGTTAGAAAACTATGATTTATACCTTAACCATGGTTTAGCGGCCCATGGTTTCGGCCCATGGTTTTGGCCAAAACTTATCCCAAAATGGGTTCGGTCAGTTTGTCTTCGATTAAAGTTTCCGAGGGTTTAGAACGGAACGGAATCGTCGATCTACCAGGGGACTCTCGCTTGACTTTCCCGAGAGGATTCCTGACCTCGAACTCTCCTAAGGTACAAGCGGAATTTCAAAAAGATTCTAGATATATAGTAATAAGCCTGAGTTCTATCACCATCCGGGAATCGCCTAAATAGAACTAGGTTTTCTAGTATTTCGAGTATTATATATCTAGTTATATTGGGCTTTGGGGAGAAGTTGAAGTGAATCACCCCCCGTGGGTCGTTAAGGAATGGCTCTTTGAATCGCAAACCAGCTTGTAGAAAGCTATACGTGTACAAGGATCAATCTGGTCAAGCGCTCCCCCGTGGGTTGGGGTCTCCGCCTAAGCTCGCTGAATCGCTCGCCTACTCACTTTCGAAGAAAGGGGGGCGATTCCCGGCCGCCGCTGACGAAGGGCCTCTAATGGAGAATCCCCCGCGTCGTCTAACTACGAGATTTCAAGTCCCGACCCGCGATTGTCAAAAAAAGGGGGTTGAAAGCAGCCAGATATATAGTGGAGGAAGTAGTCATAGTCTTTCTCAGGTATTAGTCTCACTTTCTTCACTAGCTAGGGAAGAATCAAGTTTTCACATCACAGGAATGGAGGCAGGTATTCGACTTGAACCAGAAAAAAGAAAGGTGAACGAAAAACCAAGCGGCTTACTGACAGAACAAGCAGGTTACTAACAGCAGAACAAGGACCAGAAAAGCACTATGAAATGAAGCGAAGCTCACGGACACAAAAACCGGCCTTTTCCTACTATATATCTCCGGAGATCTCAGGGGCTTGTTTTGGTCGCTGATTTTCTTCATCTCAGGGGCTTGTTTTGGTTATGTAGGCTAGCCGCATTCCACTACTCACTTAGGACTTAAATTAGAACATTCTAGAGGATTCTAGATTCGCTAATGATGCTTAATTAGCACTAATCGTGATTAACTTTCACTAATCGCGATTTAACTTTCATGGTTTACGCTTATTTTTTGCTAACTATTGATTAGTATTTGCTAATGATCATTAGCAGTTTTCAATCCGTCATTAGTTTCTTTAATCATATTTAATTAGTCTTAATGACAGTCATTATAGGTTTATGACATCTTAGCCTTCCTTACTTCTCTTTCTTCCGAAAATCATAACAATTCAAAACGAAGTCCGATTCACATGAAACAAATTTCGTTGGTTTTCTCTTAACGAGCCGGATCTTATTATATAGGATCCGAGATATGCCAAGTTCAAGGATTTACAATTATAACAACCTTAAATAAAGTCTCGTCCTCGAGACTAGAAATGCAGGCATAACAACCTTAAAGATGATTGAAATCATAACAGCCTTAAAGAGAATGAACGCTATTTTATTTATAAAGAAGATATACAATATATAGTGTTATTACTCAAACAAGTAGCGGTATTTCTCTCTCATTCCGCCTCAGGTTCCCATGTGGCTTCTTCAAACTCTTGGTTCTGTCATAATACTTTAACTAGGGGTACCTCTTTGTTTCTTAACTTCTTGATATCCATGTCAAGTATTTGCACAGGTAACTCTTGATATGTCAAGTCTGACTCAACATGTAAATCATCATAACTTATCTTATGCTCTGTATCCTTAACGTACTTTCTCAGATTTGATACATGAAAAACATCATGTACTGTCGAAAGATGTGGGAGAAGTGCAAGTATATATGCTACTTTTCCAATGCGTTGAATAATTTCAAAAGGGACCCATGAACCTGGGTGCTAGCTTCCCATGCACACCAAACCTTTGAATTCCCTTCATAGGTGATACTTTGAGAAATACAAAGTCACCTACCTCAAACTCAAGGTCTCTTTGTCTAGTATCACTATAGCTTTTCTGGCGACTTTGAGCAGTCAATAGTCTTTTCGAGCAAGCTCTGCAGCTTCTCGTGTCTCTTGCGGTGTATCTGAATCATAAAGGTTCTTTATCCCGACCTCTTGACAACAGAAAAGATTAGTACACCTACGTCCATAAAGTGCTTCAAATGGTGGCATGCCAATACTTGTATGGTAGTTGTTGTTATATGTGAAGTCTGCAAGAGGTAAATGTTTAATCCATGATCCCTTCCATTCTAAGGCACACGCTCGTAGCATATCCGCTAGTGTCTGAATTGTACGTTCTGACTGACATCTGTTTGTGGATGATATGTTGTACTCAAGCATAGTTGTGTACCTAAGGCTTTCATGAAATTCTCCCAATAGTGTGAGGTGAATCGTGAATCTCGATCAGAAACTACTTCCTTCGGAATATCATGGAGGCGAATCACATGTATAATATATAACTCAGCAAGTTGGTCTGGAGTGAAAGATATGCTTATCGGAATAAAGTGTGCTACCTTTGTCAGACGATCTATTATAACCCATATACTATCTTTACTACCAGTCGTCTGAGGTAAACCAGTAACGAAGTCAATGGAAATGCCTTCCCATTTCCATTCAGGTATAGGGAGGGGTTGCAATAATCCTGATGGCTTTTGGTGTGAAGCCTTTACCTGCTGGAAAGTGAAACATGAATTCACAAACTCAGCAACATCTTTCTTCATTCCTGACCACCAAAAGTATGAATGAAGATCCTTATACATCTTTGTAATTCATGGATGAATAGATAATCTTGAACAGTGTGTTTCATGTAAGATGTCTTTCCTTAGTTCATGTGTGTTTGGTACACAAACTCTATGATGGTTATACAGTAACCCATCTTGTAACTGGAATCCCTATATCTCATTCTTCTCAAGTTGTTGTCTCAAGTCTTTAAGGACTGGATCATCCTCCTGTCCTTTATTTATTATATCCCAGATCTCTGATTTGTATTGGTGAGGAATAGTTATAGTATCAACATTACTATCAAATGGTTTCCATTCACTTAGCGTTGATAGTAAACCCTAGAAGTGGATAGCACTCACCAACCCAGGTGAATAGGTTCTTCTGCTAAGGGCATCTGCTACGACATTCCCCTTATCAGGGTGGTAGGAGATAGTGCAATCATAGTCTTTCAATAACTCTAGCCACTGTCTCTGTCTCGTATTGAGTTCCTTCTGATCAAATAAATATTTGAAGCTTTTATGATCAGTGAAGATTTCAAAAGTAATATCATAGAGGTAATGTCTCCATATCTTTAAAGCAAAAACTACAACAGCTAATTCAAGGTCATGTGTTGGGTAGTTCTTTTAATGTGTCCTGAGCTGTCGTGATGCATACGCAACTACCTTACCATGTTGCATAAGAACTGCCCCAAGTCCTTCTTTAGACGCATCAGTGTACACTGTAAACCCTTCACTCCCAAAGTGTAGAGTAAGGATGGGTGAAGATGTTAGGCATTCTTTTAGTGTTTGCAAACTAGTTTTGCATGCATCTGACCATATGAATGGAACTTCCTTCTGGGTCAACCTAGTCATTGGCAATGTTATTCGTGAAAAGTCCTTCACAAATCTTCTATAATATCCATCTAATCCCAGAAAAGATCGTATTTCTGCGACAGTCTTCGGGCGTTCCCAACTCATCACCGCACTAACCTTTGTAGGATCAACTGATATACCTTCTCCAGAAATAACATGGCCTAAGAAAGACACTTCAGATAGCCAGAAGTCACATTTGCTATATTTAGCATGCAGTTTGTTCTTCCTTAGAGTTTCAAGTGCCTGCCTGAGATGATGTTCATGCAGGTATTTATCCTTGGAGTAAACAAGCACATCATCAATAAAGACTACTACAAAGTGATCTAAGAACTCCTTGAATAATCTGTTCATGAGATCCATGAAAGTTGCTGAGACATTTATCAGTCCAAAAGGCATAACTAAGAATTCATAATGTCCATATCTAGTTTGAAAGGTTGTCTTGGGGATATCCGCATCTTTTAATTTAATTGATGGTATCCAGATCTTAAGTCAATCTTGGAATACACAGTCGAACCCTGTAACTGGTCAAAGAGATCATCTATCCTTGGTAGAGGATACTTATTCTTCATTGTCCTCTTGTTTAACTATCTATAGTCAATGCACAACCGCATTGACCCATCCTTTTTCCTGACAAATAAGACAGGTGCTCCCCATGGTGAAGTATTAGGACGAAGGAATCCTTTATCTAATAGTTCTTGCAATTGTGCCTTTAACTCTCGTAACTCAGTTGTTGCCATCCTATATGGAGGGATAGAGATAGGTTGAGTATCATGTATAAGAGAGATTTCAAATTCAATCTCTTACTCAGGTGGTAATCCAGGTAGTTCCTCTGGAAATACATCAAGAAACTCGCACACTATAGGCACATCTTCTATCATTTATTCTGACCCTGATGTAGTGGATATATAAGCTAAATAGCCTTGGCACCCGTGTTCTAACAGTTGTTGAGCCTTTAAAGTAGATATGTACTTGACATCATCACTGGATGTTTTTCCAATAAATTGGAACTCTATCGAGTTAGGAATGTGAAAAGTTACTGTCTTCCGGAAACGATCAAGTCATGCATGATGCATTTCTAGCCAATCCATCCCAAGAATGAGATCAAAGTCATCCATTTCAATAAGTAATAGGGAAACAGGTAACCGATGTCCTGCTATCAGTACTACACAATCATTCAGAATTTCTCGGATTATAAACACGTGTCCTCCTGGTCCCTTGATCAGATAGGATTTTTGTGCTTCTACCGGTACCTTACCTAAAGTGGGTACTAACCGTCGAGTAATAAATGAATGTGAAGCACCAGAATCAAATAAGACATGTACTGAAAAGCCATGAATAGTAACAGTACCTCGTACGACCGTGCCTGAATTGTAGGCTTGTTCTTCAGTAATTGCATTGAGCTGGCCATTAGGAATAGACAAGCTAGAATCCGCAACGCTTTGTGGTGGCTGCTGTGTAGGAGATGCTCCTTGTGAGCCACGAACTCTACCATGTCTTCCTCCACGTGTTGCTCCATTGCTCGGGGTGGATGTTATATTGTTAATCGGAGTTGTTTTAAACCCTGAACCTCTCAACTGCGGACAGTCTTTCCTAATATGACCTTGATGACAGTGATAACATGCACGTTTTCCTGTCTGAGCTGAAAACCCAACCACAGAGGTACTAGTTCATGGTGCTGAGTTACGGGGGTATAGTGTAGGTCTAGAGAAACCCCCTCTTCCTGATAATTCCTGACCCAAGGTCTGTGGTGAGCTTATATTGGAACCGGCTGGATGATAGCGATGATATCTATGGTTATAATGTGCCTTGCGTTTGAATGGTCCACCATTAAAGTGGAAACTTCTTCTTTGACGGTTTTCATCCCTCTCCATCTCAATACGAGAGGTGATGTCCATTGCTTCATCTACGATTGTAGCTCTAAAATCAGCAAGCTTTTCTCGTAGATCTCCCTAAAGACCGTTAACAAATTTGGTAAGACACTCTTGTGGTGAAGCTTCTAGAGCTGGTGAGTAACGTAGTAGCTCAGTAAAGTGGATATGATAATCTCATACGGTCTTATAACCCTGATTCAGAGAAGTCAACTCTCTCCTCTTTAATTATTCTCAATGAGAGGGATGGAAGTGAGTTCGGAACCTCTCTTCAAAGATATCCCATGGAATAGGATCTGCTAATTTCTTGGAATTTGCGCTCCACCATCGTTGTGTGTAATCTGCTAGGGAGTAATCAGCAAAGTGCACCCTGGTGTCAACTGGTGCATGTATTATCCTCAACATCCTAGTAACGTCATCTAGCCATAACTTAGCCTCGGCAGGTGTCTCTACACCTTTGAATCAAGGAATTTTTCCCTTTCAATAATTATCTAGTAATGTTTGGTGTCTAAGAAGGGTCTTCTCTATTGCAACTTCAGTCGGGGTATGAGAAGACTCAGTTAAAGGATGGTAATTAGATTCTTCCTCAAAAAGATGGACAGAACCTTCAATCCTAGCATCTGCAGGCTTAGATGCATCGGGTCTCTCAGCTTGTGCATTGAGCCTCTCCTCCAATGCTTGCCGCCTTTGCCCCATGTCTTGGATGCATTGCCATCATAGTCGCTAATTGTCTAGACACGTCTTGGTCTGTCATGATCCTGGGATGAGTCAAGGTCAAAGGTCAGATACTTTATGTCTTAGCATGATGTACATAAGGGACAATGACTTGTGAATAGTACTGTAGTCAGCTATTAAGATCAGAGGATCTTAATACAACCTTAGTTTTCTGAATACCGCTCATAGTTGTTAATTACTAAATAAATTACTGGAATAACCAGGCTCTGATACCAATCTATCACGACCCCAATTCTAGAGCCGTCGGATCCTCCCATAACCGGATCTGGTTACTCAGCAATAATTTATTCAGCAATCCCAACTAACATTCGGAAACATATTGCAAATAAAGTATATTCAGAAGAAAGTATTTCAACACTTTTCCATTCACAAAATAAAGTTCAGATTATACATTGCCCCACTATAACCATTTACATGTACATCAGCTTGAAAGGAAAAATACACAAAAGATTACTATCTACCTTACAGAGAAGAGCTATTGTAGCGGGTTGGATGTCTACTAAGGTCCTTGCGATGGCTCACCGACATTTGTTGGGTTTTCCGTAAATCATAAGATAAAAATTAGTGAATGCTAAGTAACGAAGAAGAGAAAAGCAAACAAATTGTGTAGTTTTGCAAAATTTGTTGTCATTAAAAGTTATATTCATTCTTATTAATTTAAGTCATATTCCTTTCTATTCCACATCAGGGGTTAATTCAGGAGAACCCCACCATTCTTGGACTCCGAAGCTGGGGACATTTCGGGATTGGAGATTGCATTGATCTTGGTAAGCTTATGCCGCCGCACGTCACCTCAATCAATCCTCCAATACTACCGTGACAATTTTCTTTTCTTTTATTAAACAGGGTCTCAAACCCTCAGCTTGGAAAACAAATGAGCACACCGTCCTCGAGGACTCGATTGCTTAAAACCTCAGGCTAACATTTAATCATATAACCTAGCGGCTTTAACTGCATATTATCGTTACCCAGCCGCTATTGAACCACCCGTGCCTCCACATGGCACGTCCACATCTTCCGTCGTTCAACTCGAAGATATTGGCTCCCGGTACCGCGCATTGCAAAACATTCATTTTGTGCGCACTTATCATAACAGGGCAACCGTGTACCACCTAGGTAGGGAAGCGCCAATACGGGTTCCTTCCGATAAACCTATAGGTTGCGTGCCCGACCTGTAGTTCTACTCCCAGTCATCCTTAACGTGACTCACGACCCTTTTCATGATCCAACTTAAAACACATCAATTCTCATGATGTAATTCTTTCATTAAGTCTTCGATTTGCATAATCAGCAATACTTAGTGTAGACTCACATATATATTATTCATATGTGTATATACTCGTATTTATGCCTATTTTAACTCTCAAACCCTAACTTTCAAAGCCATCGCATCGATTTGATGCTTAAACCTTATTTTAGTGGGAATCACAAAGCAATTGTTCAGAATTTTTCAAAAATAGCCAAAATTAGGGTTCTTTATATCACAGAACATAAAATCAAGAATTCCAATAATCTCGTTTGAAAACCCAACATCAAAAGGAAGGATTTCGTTACCTAATCGAGCTCTCTCCCGTGTATGCAAGGCTTTATCGTGTTTCGTTTTTAAAAATGATGTTTTAAGGCTCATGAAAATATCGAATTTCATTTTCATATCAAAAACGCTAAGAACGTTTCAAGAATGCGAAGAACGAACGAAGAACACGAAGAACGTGAAGAACATGTTTTCTCTTGAAATTTCAGCAGAGCTTCCCCTTATACGGGATGATATTTCTAGGAAAATTTCGATAGAGTTTCCCCTTATATCGAGACATATTTATCGGAAAATTTCGGTAGAGTTTTCCCTTATATCGGGACATATTTCAAAATAAAAACAAAAAGAGTTTCCTCTATAAAATCATTCGTGAGGAAAACAACAGCAAAACTGAAAGAATGTGCTCAAACAACAAGAGATGAAGAATCGGTAGACACCACACATCTTAGGTGAGTGAATGTGTGACGAATCACAGGGTTCACTGACGTGCATAGCCGCCCGCACCTAAGTAGTGTACTACACAGATTTCTCCATCAAAATAACTGTGAAAGCATAATTGAAAGAATAGAAACATAAGCGATGGAGAATTGGTAGACACCACGCGTCTTAGATGCGTGAATGGTGAATGTGTGATGAATCACAGGGTTCACTGACGTGCATAGCCGCCCGCACCTAAGTAGGGTGTTACACAGATTTCTCCTCGATCACAACAGAAAACGAATCGGAAAGAAGATGAATCAAGAACAAAGCTTGGAAGAAAAGAGGATGAATTGAAATCCTAGCTTACAAAAAACTAAGAGATGATCATACCTTTCTCCTCCTCGTTCTCCTGGCAACGCTTCGCTAGCGCTCCTCTCTCGCCTCCCACTCCTCCTCCCGACCTCTCGACCCTAGCCCTTGGGGTGGTAGTGGTAATGGAAATCATAGAGAATGAATGGGTAGGGGTCTATTTATAGGCTCCAGAAAACCACTAACCATGGTTAGATAACCATAGTTTATACATTAACCATAGTTTAGCGACCCATGATTTAGGCCCATGGTTTTGGCCAAAACTTATCCCAAACTTGAGGCTTAAATTAGAACATTATAGAGGATTCTAGATTCGCTAATGACGCTTAATTAACACTTATCGTGATTAACTTTCACTAATCGCGATTTAACTTTCGCGGCTTACGCTTATCTTTTGCTAATTATTGATTAGTGTTTGCTAATGATCATTAGTGGTTTTCAATCCGTCATTAGTTTCTTTAATTATGTTTAATTAGTCTTAATGACAGTCATTATGAGTTAATGACATCTTAGCCTTCCTTACTTCTCTTTCTTCCGAAAATCATAACAATTCGAAACGAAGTCTGATTCATATGAAACAAATTCCGTTGGTTTTCTCTTGACGAGCCGGATCTTATTATATAGGATCCGAGATATGCCAAGTTCAAAGCTTTACAGCCTGGTCTGGCCCATGGGCCATACTTCAATGCCCAAGTTCGACCCAAGTTTGGGTTCGGTGGGGACGCCCCATAGGCCATGTTTAACTCTTTTTCTCATTTTTATAGGGATTAATTCCTTTTTAGCATTGTACAAACTTTCTAAATCTAAATTATTGTTACAGGTGTTGCTTAAAATGTACATTACTAAAAATAATACAATATTATAATAAAAAAGAAATTTGACGTATATAACAATAAATTCATATAAAATTTATTTTTAATGTGTATCTTTATTCTTTCAGATCGGACTTTTTGGTACATATCCACGGTTCGCCCATTTGATAAGAGGTTGATCCATTCCTTTAATATCTTGGCCCATACACAGCCCATAATCGAGCTCTAGGCGGGCGAGCTCTGGCCACTGACCAAGTCTAGATCATGTAAATTTATGCAGGATAAATGCCATTATCCCAGTGAGTTGTAAACCCAAGATAAGGATCGCAGGTAGGTATGAGCATTGGGTTGGGTGCCTTCATCCTAAGGTGACCTGGCTCAAGGCCCAATATAATTAATGGGTTCTGGGTCGGGCCATGGCCTTATTTTTTTTCTCTCGCTCGGCCTACGGCCCGACCCAATTAATCACGCTTTCGGGTTTGGGTCGAGTCGAGCCATTAAAAATTTTTGAGTAGGAGACTGGAGAAGGAAAAATAGATTATTAAAGATATATTTGTTATTGATGGGACAATGAGGATGAACGTGTACACGAGTATCATTAATATATAAATCATTCGTTAAATACTAAAGATTCACAAATAAAATAGTGTATTATATCAGATACATTGAGTAGGAACAATGAGAAAAGTAGCAATCATCATCTAGTGAGAAAAGGATGTTATGATGAAGGTAATGAGAAAAGCTTAACCACGAGCTTGTAAAGAGAAGAGAGTGGACAATTATGTGTATGTAGGTAGTAAAGATTGATGAAAATATATAGAAGTGCACTATAATAATTTGAAATTATGGATTATTATATGGAAAATCTTATTGGGTCTTATCGGGTTGTACCGGTGGGCTAATGCGTTTGGGCAGGTCAACCCGAGCCTGGTCCGTTTATTTAATGGGCTAAATTTTAACCCGAGCCCGGCCCGGCATAAAATGGGTTGGATTTCAGGTCGGGCTCGTAAGCTAGGTCGGACCGACCCGTCCGAATGCTCATCCCTGCTTGCAAGTGTTGCTAGCTCGTGAGAAATGATGATAGGCACTTCAACGGTCGAAGCTCTGATAGAAATTTAGCTCCTGATTTGCATCGTAATGCAAATATAAGCTGCGCATCTTGTGCAATTTCTTGTTGGGTATATGTTACCTATCTTGTTTCGAGAGTTGCACTTTAGATTTCGTTTTGCTTAGAATGCTTCTTTCGTATATGTACTTGTAGACTTCTTGTGCATTATTATGTTGTTGAATGTATGCCAAGCTTTCACAATCCCGAGTCAGCGATGATATATGATGGATCTGTTTGCCAACTTTCTATGTAAATGGTTTGAGTAAGTCGCTATTTAGGACGATGGCTATTTAGCTAGCAACGATGAAAGGACTGTATATGTACATGTACAATTATATATACGGAGGTCAAAAGTATGAGTTGTTACCAGCAAGGTTAGGATGTTATGGAAGGTATCAGGGTGGCTAATGAATAGAATCAAGTTAACAAATACAAGACATGGAGCTTCTAGACAATGTTAGTGTAACACCCATACCCCCAATTCTCTCTGTGTTGCTTGCGCTTGATTTTGCTCTCATACTCTCTCCTTTGATGATCGACGATGACTCCTCTACTTGTAACACCTATAACCCCAAACATAGTCACACATCTAAAACTCACAAAGTGTGAGAGTGGGTTATAAGTGGTGGGGAATACTACTTGATAACTTGGGCTTAAGCATTTTGGGTAGTTGTCAACGGATCCATTTGGACCCGAACCCAACAAGTTGTTAGGGCCAGTTTTTCTCGATAACGGACTGAGGACCTAATCCCGGGACGTTACACTACTGCGATGAGCAATTTACATTGTATTAGAGATGATGTCCAACACAGTGAGTGAGAATAACAATGAGAAGAAGAAGACACGTCAAGATCACATTTTTCTCCCATATCCCAAGCAACCATCGACCTAGTTAATCCTAATGGACACACGTCAAAATCACATGAATGGGTTCGGATTTTCACTTTTTTGAGTATTTTTCAATAAATATCTCCTTACAAATTTTTCGATTCTCGATTTATTTAAATCCAAGAAAACAAGGGGAGAAGTCAGAAAAGCCGGTGCGTGTTAAATCAATGAATGCATGCAGAGTTAGAAACGCGTACCTTGATCTGCCACACTACATACAAAGTGATCCGCAAAATAAAATTAAAACCAGTTTATATGCA
Source organism: Ottelia alismoides (assembly GCA_037367405.1). Lineage (NCBI taxonomy): Eukaryota > Viridiplantae > Streptophyta > Magnoliopsida > Alismatales > Hydrocharitaceae > Ottelia > Ottelia alismoides. The sequence continues at coordinate 323,647 of JAZKJV010000934.1, forward strand.
TGCAATAAAGAAATCATCATAAATACATGAATTGTTATTTAACATGAATAACCAATTTATTTTGACTAAGTCCAAGCATAGAACTATAGGCACATGCAAATAATTAGGGCTTGGGACCTAGTTTACTGAGGAAGCAAATCCTAATGTCTAAGGGCTCAATAAGCAAAGACGTAAAATAGAAAAAGATGGAAAATACAAATTCACGAGAAATAAATAAAATAATGAGAAAAATAGGGGGGGACAAAAGTGAAGAAGGCGATTAAAACATGTAAAATCGTGGGGACTCTCAAGTGAACAATAACATGATAAAATATGTCCAATAAATCTGAGTGCACGGAGTCTCATGTATTATTATAAACTAAATAGAAATCTCTCTCTCACAAAATAAAAACTACACTAAGCTATTCTACATGGTTCTCGGTTCCTCTTTGATGCTCTCTCCTGTCAGCTAGGCTGAGTAACCAGCCTCCATTTCATGATGTTGGTCAGGCCCTCCTAAAGAGTCCTCCTCGGTCCAAGGGTCCTTGCAACAAATTTAGACATGGAGATATGTCAGACAGGTTGTGTAGATATAAATAAAAATAAATAGAAGCATATAGAGAAATAATATACAAAGCAAGAAAAGCAAACAAGACAATAAAGGAAAACAATTTATACTCCATTGCTTCCCGGCAACGGCACCATCTAATGGATATAGATCGACCTAGGGTTCTTAACAAAACTTGAACCCTATTCGTTACGACGGTCAATATCCAGTCAATCAATAACTAACCCACGAATAGATAAGTGGTCAATAAATGTGATGTGAGCTAAAATTTATTATAACTCTACATAAGATGTGTATAGAAGCAAGTATGTGTAGAGTGTCGAATACAGAGACGAAGTGTATTCATTGGAAATCAATAGTAATTATTTCTATTTAATATTAATTTTTTATTTATTTTCTTTGATTTTAATTTTTTTGTAGATTTTTAATTATTTTTAATTTTTATGGATTTTTGTTGTCTTATTTTTATGTTTACCATTTTTTTTAAAAAAAAATATTTTTTAGTTTTGCAATTTTTAATTTCTTTTTTATTTTTAAAATAAGATATATAATTATATATAATAAAAATGATATCATATGTAATATAAGTAATATATAGTATGTATAACATATATATTATATTATAATTTTAAACATATAAAAATACTCAAAATACATGAAATAAATTTTTTATGATTTTTATATTCTTCTCTATTTTTGGTATTTTTAAATAAAATCATAGTTTTATGAGTTTTTTTGTTTAAAAACATACAAAATAGTAAAGGAAATAAATATCCAATTTTATTTAAGTTTAATAAATATAAATAAGTCTAAAATTAAACCAAAATTTTTTTTATATATAGTATATATAATAAGGAAATTTACAAACAGAAGGAACTATTTTTGGATTTAATAATTTTGTTAATTTTTATAAGGATGTTAGGGTTTTGTAATTTTAAAATTTACATTTTTTAGTGATTTTTGGATATGTGATAAAATATAATACAATATAACTAGTACAGTTTTTTCAAGATTTTTAGAAAAACTTTCCTGATTTTTATGAGTTTTTATTTAAACAGGGAGAAATTCATATTTTTGTATTTTAAATAAATAAAAAAATTAGTTAAAATGCCAAATTAAGTTTATGTGATATTAAGCATGGTGTCAAGCATCTATGGTAATTTTCCCATAATTTTTAGAGCAATAAAAATATTTACAATGCATAAAGAAAAAGGAAATAAAATGTTACAAGAATAGGGACCTAAATGCAATTTATGGAAATACTCACGTAATTTAATAATAGGTCCCAGAATTACCGAGATATGCACGCAAAATTTACAGTACCTCACATGTAGATACACGTGAGATGAAAGGACCAATGTGCAATTTTTCAAAAGATCAGGGTCTAGCATGCAATTAAACCTAATTATTTTACATTCATATTAAAAAAATATAATATTAAAATAAATAAACAAAGCTAGATGCAGTTATGCGTAAAAATACCAGCATGGCGCTTGCCTGGCACGTGGAAGGCACTTTGATATGATTGTGGGGACCCGTTCACTTAACTTGATCGTGCGGTTGGGGGTACGTAACGCTTCGTCTGATATGGGCGTCCTAGATTAGACCTAGGCCTCGTTCTTCATCCGACGGCTCTTAGAGGGCCAGCAAGAATAGGGAAGAACATAGTTCTTCTCTGAGTTCGATCGGTTGCTACTCTTCACTCCGGCCATCTCTAATGTTGCTGAGGGGCTCAAAACATTCCTGGGAGGCATCAGCAACTCCTAGAGATCTCTATGTGGTCCAGGTCTCACTAGAAGAGACATGGGGGTCTTTTGTTCTTCAAGTGACTTGGGAGCCTAAGATAGGATTCGATTCTTTCCAGATGCCATCTTTGGAGTTGCTACCTGCACAGAGCAGAGGGGTCGAGGGTGAAGCACCTCGACCAAAAATCTGAAGCCGGAACACAAGAAATGGAGGTGGGCGGCAGAGGTGGAGCTCGATTCGTTGATTGAAGATAAATCAGGTTGATTAGGATGAGGGTATGCCATGGAAAAGTGATGAGGATGATGATGAAGTGATCAAGCGGGTCAAGAATATGGTGGATCACGATGAACAGAGTGGTCTGGGATCTAAGCTCCGGGGAACTACGAATTGGAATCAAAGGGCTAAGCTATAGCTAAAACATAAAATAAAATGCAAAATTAAAATGTAGGATGGAAAACTATACTGGAAAGAAAATAAAAGTAGCTCAACCTGACCTGGAAGCCAAGGAGCAGAGGAACCACCTGGAAAAGCTCCGGTGATGGTGGATCTGCCTCCAAGAGCTTTTATCCACGATGTGAATCCGATGGAGTCCCTCCTGTTACCATGGGGTACACAGCTGTTGTGGATTTTTGGGATTTACGGATGAACAAGTGTATCACTACAGGCGGGTGGGTCTAAGGGGACAGTCGTAGACCGTCCTTTTTGTCTTTAGAACCGTCCCCTCTGATCAACGGGGACGGTTCCTAAACCATCCCTTCAGCCACCGTCTCATTTGACTATATGGGACGCTTCTGACAACCGTCTCATTTAATTCACCGTTGGGGACGGTTGTAACCATCCCTTACACGAATGCTATTAGGGACGGTTGCAACCGTCCCTACAACCTATTGTATTAGAGATGGTTAGCAATCGTCCCTAATGGTCATCAACATTTTGAGACGGCCCCAGAAAACTTTTGGGGACGGTTATCCCCATCACATGCGTTGCTCAGATGGGACGGTTGTAACCGTCCCCTTAACCATAGCGTCTATAGCGACGCCAACATAAGCGTATAAGGGACGGTTTCAACCGTCACGTCTGCCCTACTAGAGGGGACGGTTACAACCGTCCCTAATAGTCTTCTGTTGGCGTCGCTATAGACTATTCCAGGCTTCTGTTGGCGTCGCAAAAGACCTGCAGAGTAGAAGGGACGGTTACAACCGTCGCATATGTTTGCATGTAGGGACGGTTGTAACCGTCCCTTCTACTCTTCAGGTCTTTTGCGACGCCAACAGAAGCCTGGGAGATTCTATAGCGACGCCAACAGAAGACTATTAGGGACGGTTGTAACCGTCCCCTCTAGTAGTAGCATCTATAGAGACACCAACAGAAGGGTATACAGGACGGTTATAACCATCCCAATTGCACTTCCCTAATGGGGACGGTTATAACCGTCCCCAAAGGTCTTCGTGAACTGTTCTGGCTGGGGGGATGTTTCTGTAGCTCTATAGGGGACGGTTACAACCGTCCCCAATAAACCATGATAGGAAAAAAAATTATATATTCTGGTTTCTTCCCTACATCATTCAATATTAAACCTGACAACAATATGAACATCATAAACTCTGCAACATCCTGAATATCATCAACATGACAACATTATGACTATCATCAACATGACAATGAATATCAACATGACATCATTCTTCTCTGCAAAAGAACAAACCACAACATTCAACAACTAAACATTCGACATATCATAAATTCAACATCAAACAACACATGACATTCAACATAATCATACAGTCAACATTAATAAACGATAAGAAGTATACATAATGTTAGGCATTAATAAAAAACATTACAATTAAAATATCAAAATTAACTAGGGTACTACATCCATGCTACCTACTCAGATGCGCCACTCCCGTCACTCTCATCGGTTTCCTCCTCACTCTCCTCGTTGTCGCCGAGATGTGCAGGTTGTACAGGGGGCGTGGCTTGACTTTGAAGACGGCTTACTAAGAACCTAAAATTCTCCATGTCCATACGCATCTGTGCCATCTCCGCAGCTTGTGCATTCATCGTTGCATTTACTTCGCGCAACTCCCTCTCCGTCTCTCTCTCTCTGGCTTCCCTGCGAGGAAGACTGCGACCCACCTGCACCACCCATTCCGTACAATGTACGGATCGTTTCGCCCCGTCCTCCGCAACGGATGCGTCCACTGTGTTCTAGACCAGTGGCTTGACGGAAGGCATCATCGGCCGTCAACGGGGGATTGCTCGTCCCCGTGCTATCCAGCGAGGAGGTGGTAGAGAGTCTAATCATTTCTTCCTGCATATAAGAAATATAAAATAATTTCAGTATATTATCATAAGTAATCCTTTAAGTAAAAATTGTATTTATACTTACATGTATTGGTGCGTAGGCTTCATCTACCCACTGCACCTCTCCTCTTAAGTCTCTACTCTTTGACCCAGCAAAAACCTTTATGCGGGTCATTTCTCGTTCATTTTCCCTCAACTATAAAAAGTTAAACAACTTCTTAAAATTGTTTTAAGACTCAAAAATAATCGTTGTAAATATTTTTTAAATACTTACAAAGTCGTCCTTCAGTTGGTTGGTGTTCTTCCTTCCCATCTTATGCGTCGACCTAAACCCTTTCGAACGATTCGCCATATTCTTGGAAGAAATCGACTGAAATTTCACAAAGTGAGTATAAAAATAAAAGAAATAACTAAGAAAACTATATACATACCGCAAAATCCTCACTGGACCAAAAATTAATCAGCTCCCTCTATTGCTCTGGTGTAACACCAGGTGGGATATTCTGCACAAGCTGTTCATATGGAATCTGGGGGTTGAAGTACTACAAATGGAGAAATAAATATAGTTAATATGTAAATATCTTGATATTAAATATTAATAAAAAATCTTACCTTAGCCTTTATGCGTCCCTTGTATCGACGCAACATCTCAGCAGCATGGGATAAAATCTGAGAATCGACATGGGTATTGCGTTCCCATGTAAATACAGCCTGATACAACAAATATAATAAAGATTAGCTCATAAAATGCAAAAACTGTTTTAAGATTTTAGAATACCTCCAGATCAGCAAGTATGGCATTTGACAGCATAAGGAAGCTGTCGAAAGTCATGGGTGGTGATAGGGACGTGCGCACGGGCAACCTGGCCAAGGTAGCTCTGGAACTCCGTGGAGTTCTCTCCTACCGCATCTCCTCCAACAATGCGTACAGGTAACGTCTGTCCTGGTGCAAGACGGTCTAAGAATCTACACTGAGACGGTCCACGCCGTCTCTGTGTAGCTCCACTACCTGCATCAGAAGAACCGCCCTGTGGCTGCTGGGGAGGTTCAGGGACCTCCCGAATACGTCTAGGTCTAGGAGCCATGTCTGCAATTTTAAAGAGTTATTTCAAATATACACATTTCGATAGATGACAACAATTTCAATTAAAAGAAATTGAAAATAAAAAACATTACCTGAAATTGCTAGTTCCAAGTTCCATTGACGTTGTCTAATACCTCATGCAAAAAATCATTGGAGTTATTTTGATATGCTACATCATTGTCTAGTGCATCTGCCTCTTCGTTTACGTCGAAGAAATCTCTCAGTGTTGTTCTAATTGGTATTATCCATCCACTAACTGAGTTATCTGGAACATAAAAGACCTGTTCGACCTGACTGGCAAGCATACGGTTCATTTGTTTGTAATCTACCTGTTTGATTTAAAGAAAGAACCCCATTTCTATCCTTCTTGTAACCTACTCCAACTCGACCAACATCGAACCAGATGCAATGAAATAGAACACACCTTGCATCATGTGTAAAACTGATTTCTAGTATATCAATAATCTCGCCATAGTATCCGTCAATTTCAGCATTGAGATCAGCCTTCACTATTACTCCTGAAAGTTGTGACGCTTTATTTTCATCAATTGACTTCTTTCGAAATCTAAACCCGTTAACGATATAGCCAGAATGTGATATTATCAATGAGTATGGACTCCTGTGAATTATATCGAGATTTGCGCTCCACCATTCATCTTTGGTAACTTTTAATAATTTAATTTTATCCCCGAACCATTTCAGAAAGTCTGATTTGCTAGTGGTTGTTGACTGAAACTCTTCGAAGAAAGAATCAACCTCGTCTACTTGCATCAAAATATAATAATGAATAAGATCTCTTTTTAAATGTCTGAAATACTACGACGGGTACTCTTTGGGATAGCTCGGCCATTCTGTTGAAATATCCAAAGTTTATTTGGATCTTCTGTCCACAACTCACCATCATTATTTCGTTCGAACCTATCGAATCTAATACTCTTTCCATCACCCATATACATGTCACAAAATGTGATACATTCTTCACATAAATATCCATCGGCAATACAACCTTCAGGTGCAGCTTTGTTAAATACCATATTCTTTAATTTCCGTAGATATCTTTCAATTGGATACATCCATCGATACTGCACAGGACCACATATCTGGGCTTCGCTAGCAAGATGAATAATGAGATGAACCATTATATCAAAAAATGTAGGTGGCATGGAAAGAGCTGCTCCAGCTTACATAAAGTTATAACTATATCTGTCTCTAGTCTGAACAATACTTTCGGGTCTAAAGTCTTCGAACACAAAGCTTTAAAAAACTGACTGAGTTCAGTTAGTGGCTGCAAAACATCTTGATGTACAACTCCTCTGATTGACAACGGAAAATGAACTTGCATAAGTACATGACAATCATGACTTTTTAATGATGATATCTTTCTTTCCGTCATATTTATGCATCTGCTAAATTGAGAGGAGAATCCATCAGATACTCTAATTGATTTAATAAAATTCAGTATCTTATCTTTGTCAGCACTGGATAAAGTATACACTGCTTCAGGAATTATTACTTTAGAATTGTCAGACTCAATCGGATGTAATTCGGGTCGGATACCCAATTGTATTAGATCACGTCTGGCTCGCAAACTGTCTTTGGCAGTACTAGAGATATTCAAAATTGAAAGAATATTTTCCATAACGTTCTTCTCTATATGCATCACGTCCAAGTTATGACGGACATGTAAAGTATGCCAGTAGGGCGGCTCCTGAAAGAATATACTTTGTTTTCGCCATCCACCTGTATTCTTCCTCTTATTTAATCGGCCTAGAGAGAAGTTTCCCAAAATTTTTTATTCCATCCACATTGTGCTTCCTGATCGGCGAGTCAAACTTAAACGACGTCCAAACGACTGTCCATCGAACTTGTAATTATTTTCACTTCTTAACCATCTATGACTGACCGGTAAGAAACGACGATGTCCCAAATAACAATGTTTCATACTCGCATTTAGCCATGTCGAATGTGTTTTCTCCATACAAATCGGACATGCGAGTTTACCTTTCGTACTTCATCATGATAAATTGGCATATGCTGGAAAATCATTAATTGTCCATAATAAAGAAGCACGCATTGTAAAGAATTCTTTCTTTACAGCATCATACGTACTCACTCCAGAATTCTACAGAATCTTTAGTTCGTCAATCAAAGGTTGCATATATGTATCTATCGTATTACCTGGCCCCTTAGGACCAGGTATCAATAACGACATCATCATAAAGGAAGATGCCATTGACATCCATGGTGGCAGATTATATGTAACAAGTATCACAGGCCAAATAGAGTAACTCGTACTCATATTTCCGAATGGATTAAAGCCGTCAGAAGCAAGACCCAATCGTATGTTTCTTACTTCTTTAGAAAACGATGGATACATTTCATCAAACTTGCTCCACTCATCTGTATCTGATGGATGTCGCATAACACCGGTTATATCTTTCTTTTTGATATTACTGTGCCATATCATCATTTTAGATGTTCTTTCGTATGAATACAATCGCCGTAATAGGGGAATCAAAGGAAAGAACCGTAAAATCTTCTCTGATTTTTTCCTCTTCGAATCATTATCATTATTCTTATATCTGCTACTTTTGCAGTCAGTACATTTATCTAAATTTGAGTAATCCTTCCAATATAAAATGCATTCGTTCGGACATGCGTCAATTTTCTCGTAGTTCAGTCTAAGTGCACGAAATCTAGACTTAGCGTCCTTCCAGTCCTTTGGAAAGTTTTCTGGATTATTTAATAATATCCTAATCAAAAGTAAGACATCTGTCATCGTAACCGCTGTACACCGATTCTTCACTTTTATCTTAAACATCTCCAGAAAAAAATGTAATCGAGACATTTTGACTCCTGAGCATAATGGCTTCTCTGCATCTTGTATTTTTTCATTCAACGTATCCGGAAGCGAATCCATCATTTCATCGGTGTCATGTCCTCGAATGTTATCTACCATCTCAAATATAGCATCACGGTCTTGTATTTCTGAGACATCTCTTTCAGTATCACCGTGGACATTACTATCTTCTTCTAAATTAACTCCTTCACCATGATATGTCCAATTCGTATAATGTAGCCAAAATCCATTTAATATCAAATGCTCGTAAACTGTGGCTCGATTTTGGGTCAAAGTATTTTTGCATCTTATGCAAGGACAATGTATCTTATCTCCTTCACCTCCTACAATATGATAGTGCGATTCATATCGAAAAGCCCAGTCTATGAATCCGATAACTCCTTTATTATACGTCCGATAGTCATCGAATCTTTTGTTCATCCAACTTTTATCCATTGCCTAAAGGTAAGATCCAAAGTTAATTTCAAATATGTTTGGTAATGTTCATAACAACAACATGACATCATTATTAACTAGGGTAGCTAACAGGTTTTACAACCTAACTAAATATCATGTGGCACACTTGGCCTTCGATCCAGAGAGTCCGGTCTCGGTCTACCCCTCCTCCTCCCGACAAATCGGGTTCAGGAGCAGCGCTTGGCAGGGCAGGCTGCGGCACGTAGGCTCGAAGGAAAATGAATCGGCTATACACAAATATTCTACTTAATGAACAAATATTCTACTAAATATCATGTGGCACACTTGGCCTTCGATCCAGAGAGTCCGGTCTCGGTCTACCCCTCCTCCTCCCGACAAATCGGGTTCAAGAGCAGCGCTTGGCAGGGCAGGCTGCGGCACGTAGGCTCGAAGGAAAATGAATCGGCTATACACAAATATTCTACTTAATGAACAAATATTCTACTAAATATCATGTGTCACACTTGACCTTCGATCCAGAGAGTCCGGTCTCGGTCTACCCCTCCTCCTCCCGACAAATCGGGTTCAGAAGCAGCGCTTGGCAGGGCAGGCTGCGGCACGTAGGCTCGAAGGAAAATGAATCGGCTATACACAAATATTCTACTTAATGAACAAATATTCTACTAAATATCATGTGGCACACTTGGCCTTCGATCCAGAGAGTTCGGTCTCGGTCTACCCCTCCTCCTCCCGACAAATCGGGTTCAGGAGCAGCGTTTGGCAGGGCAGGTGTTGAACCGAGAAATAGCAGAGGTCGTGTTGACTCACAAGGCGAATCAACAGTCGCTGATTTGACCTCCAACGAAATCCGAAATTCAAACAACAATTAACCCACGACAGATATATCAAGCAATGAAAGTAAATGTGCGGAGTTAAAATTTATTATAACTCTACAACAAGATGTGTATAGGTGCAAGTATTGTAGAGGTCGAACACAGGGAGCAGACAGGTAGAACGGGGCACAAGTGCACAAAAATGTGTGTGCAAGTGATCGAATGTCTATCTATGCTAATTTTTTGTGGGTTTTTAATTTTATAATTTTTATTTGATTTTTAATTTTTGTATTTTTATATTTTGATTTTTAATTTACTGATTTTATATTTTCTTTTTATATTTTATATTTTTTTTATATTTTCTTTTTCAATATTGGAAAATAAAGACAAGGTAATAAAAGACAAGCTAAGGTATTTTATAAAAATAGGTAAAAATACTCAAAAATAAAGAAACAAAGTCTTTTTGGTCTTTTTATACTTTTTTACTATTTTTGTGATTTTTGGGTAATTTTTAGAATGTTTTTGGTATTTTTAATTATCAAAATAAAGCAAACAGTGAAGAAAACACAAAGCTGAAACTAAAATGGAGAAATAAAATATTAAACAGTAACAAAAATTCTCCAAATTAATTTTCACTTAAAGATAATAAAACCAAGAAAATTTAGGAAAAGAAAACACTATTTTTGGATTTTTTAATGATTTTATAAATTTTTATGAAGGTTTTTAGAGTTTTGCAATTTTTAGGAGTTTGGTTTTATATTTTTTTATGATTTTTGGCTGGGAGTTAAAACACACTAAAAGGAACAAAATATATATTTTTAGGAATTTTCTGGAGTGTTTTTATATTTTTTAGGGATTTTATGATGCAAACAGTGCTGAAAATGGCTATTTTTGAATTTTTATAAATAATAAAATGCAATAATTACGAAAAATAAAAATATGGTAATAAACTACTATGCAACAGGAACTTAAGTTAATTTTTATGGATTTTTTAAGGTTTTAGAGATGCGTGCAAAAAATACAAGAAGCATAAGGAAAATTCATAATTGCAGGGGCATTTATGTAATATTATGAAAGTTGGGGGGCCTGCGTACAATGTTTCCAGAAACTAAATAACTAAGTTAAACTTTGCTGGACAAGAATTAATAACAAAAAGCCACAGGGGACCCCCTGCAAAAATGCCAAAGCCACGTGCATTGCACGCGCCTGGCGGGGGTATGACTGTGATATCAGAAAGAACAAGGGCACTCCTGTAAAGTTTACCAGAAATATCACAAGGCAAAAAGAAGTCTCTGCAGTCGATATGAAACAACAAAATCCCTGGGCTGATAGCGCAAAATGCCCAGGGGCTCGATCCAACGGTAGTGCGGTGTCCACTTACGCCACGTGTCAGACGCTGGGGGGCCGATACCCCTTCATCTTGACGGCCAAGATTAGATCGGCGTTGTGGATCCGACGGCTGGAGGCCCTTCCAATCGAGCGGCGGCTGGGATGGTTGCAAGAACAGGAGAGATCCGACGGACCTGGCGCGTGGAGGATGAACCCGGCAAGAACACGCCCAGGTGACGTTGAAGCTTTACAAAATCTCCACGCGCGGGCGTCGATCTCCCTCCGATGGCCCCACGATCCACCTGGGAGCTTCCTCGAGAGGGGCCGCGGCTTCAAAATGGCCTACGACGGCCAGGACCCCGCGGCGGCGTTGGCAAGAGAGGACAACCCCAGGAGGGTCGAGTTGCACAGAATCGACCCCCAGGAGGGTCCTTGCGCGCCCTGGACCTGCAGATGGAAAGAAGACACAGCAGAGGTCCCAAGACAAGAACGAGAGGATTGGGTGGTGTGCGTGGCGAGGTTGTGGTTGCCGGAGCTTTGGAGCTCCGGCGAGGTATTCGAGGTGGAATCGAGGCAAAATAAACGATTAAACTTCTGATTGAAGATACGAACTAAAAGCTAAACATAACAGCAAGCTAAACACTAAAAAAAATAAGATAAACACGACCTCGAAGGCTGGGGAGCCCGAGGAAGAGGACCTCGACGGCGGCGCCGGAGATGGGGGATTTGGAGCGCCGATTCAACCTCTAATCTTGCCTCCGATGAGCTGGAGGACGAGCTGTCACCCCGTCCAGTCCGGAGCTTCACCAAGAGAGGGAGAAAAGGGGTCAAAATGGGTTCCCCGTGAGGAGGAAGGAAAGATGGGTTTTTGAATGGGTGGTGAATGGCGTGAAGAACGAGGCTCCAAGATCGAGACGGTCAGCTCGATGCAGCGATCCACAGCCCAAGGAGAGCCTTGGGCGTGAATCACCACAAGTCGAGGAAGAAAAGTCGTGAAGACTTCGTCACGAAAGGAGGAAAAGGTTGACCTAGAAAAATGGGCGAAAAGACGACAAAACTCATTCTGACACAAGACAGGGGAAGGGTCAGAGAGTTGACCCGCGGTCAACTCTCGGACCCTCCTGGTTGGTCCACGTGGACCAACCAGGAAAAACCCTAAAAAAATGCTTATTAAATCATTTAAACATAGATAATGATTTTATTGATTTTTGGTTATTAAATAAAAAATGTTTATTATTTTATAAATTATTTTATGGTGAATTTTATTTATTTTTATGAAGTATATTTTTACAAGTTTGCATTTATACCCTTATAGGTATCTATATCTATGTATTTAAGTATTTTATTTTTATTTAGGTATTTTTAATTTATTTTATTTTGGTTTTTATTTTCTAAAATTATAAAATACTTTTATAGACACAAATATATTTTTATTTTATTTTTATGATTTATTTTGTATATTTAATAAAATACAAGTATGTTTTGTATAGGTATGTCTATAGGTAATATACCTATGTATTGAATATATACAAGTATTTTTATTTGTATTTTAATGATGTTTTTATTCTTATTTTAATGTACATAATTATTATAAGTATTATTTACAACATTATATATAAAATAAAAATAATAAATAAATAATAAATTGAATATTTTAATATGTACAAGTATACAATGGGGGTCCAAAAGTCAACTTTCAAACCGTAGCTCCGCCAAATGCGAAACCACCACCATTAATTAGATTATTTTCTTCTATATACAATTAAAGGTGAGTACGCTGCATTTGGAGTTTTTATTTGTGAGATACGGGTCTGGGAAGTTGGCATTCTGGATTTTTATTCAGACCATAACTTTTTATCTGTACATTATTTTTCTGTGAAATCAATTTTGTATTTTTCTTTATTAATTTATCTACAACTTTCATGTACAAAGTTTCTTTATTTGATGAATAAAAAGTGGAACCAAAAATAGGTCCCAAAATTAATAAAGAATGAATAAAATAAAAGGGATTTTATTGGTATTTTGGCCCTTATCTCCCCCTACTTTATTCCTTGTCGACCTATTCATCAAGATGCCTAGGTCTCGGGGTTTCGGGTCATAAAATTTTTACAATATTTTATTCTTTTTCTTTTCTTTTCTTTATTCTATAATTTTGGCACTAAAAACCGCATTTTATACAATATTTACACACAGATGCATGAATGCTAAAATGCATGAATTAATGCTATTTACACGCATTTGCTAGGGTTTTTAAGGCCAAAATGATAGAATAAAGATGATGAAACGTGGATTCATCATCCCCCTATACTTGCCTTTGCTAGTCCCTAGCAAACACTTATGCAATAAGTGCAGAAAAAGAAAAATAAAGAAAAGAAAAAGAAGAAAATTGGATGAAGTTTAATTATCAAACTTGTCTTCACAAAATCAAAGTGTGGAGCTTAAGTCGGACCTTTGGAATTTCAGTGCGGTCGGAACCTTAATGAGAACCAAGTTTGAAATCCAACAGTCCTTGAGAATCCCAAAACTCTGTCCAAGTCTCCTCAATAGCCAGGTCAGAAATACTTCAACTCATACGCAAACTCTTATGACTATGAATCTGACTCGTACAGTGTAAGTGATATGTAGCTCCCTACCTCAGAAGTGACAAAGAAACAACCTCCCTCACCCTGGTAACTCTAATGCCTCGGTCTAGCAACTCTTTCCTCGAGAAGCGGGGTATTCCCTTCTAAGTTCAAGTGCAACCGGCTCAAGAAGAGGGGGAAGAAGTATAGACTTTTGGGAGCTCAACCAGTGTAGCTAAGTCTCCCGCTGCAAGCTTCATGAGATGTAACATGGATACCATAAGCTTTTGCTTTATTGGACTATATACACTCCGGTGGGGTTATTAAATTTTCAATCCGACCCACCACTTTTCTGGAGTTCTTCTCTTTTTTTTTTTTTTTTTTTTCAATTGCATCTGTACAACATATCTACATGGTGCAGCATATATACAAGAAATTTTCCTCTTGAGCCAGTAGACTATCCCTCTTTTGAAGCTTTATTGCAACCCACGGCTTCTGTCTTTAGACTTCCTCACCACTAGACCAAGTTGAGGTGCACTTCCTTCACTATAAGAAGAAGAGAGGTTCCGCCTAGAAGTACTACCCTCATATGCTACCCCAAGCCAAAGGAAACTGCCTCCTCACCACCTCATCCGTGGAGAGCTATGTGAAAGTGCAGGTGTCCAAGTTAGGTCATTATCAACAAGAGTCGTGCGTGTGCTCCGAAATACTCTACTTAGGCAGTCAAGAATCCATTGAACCAAGTCCCGTGATCCTCAAAGAATTAAGTCAACTAGACCTGAAGTACCTCAAACCCAGTTCCTATAAGGTTCCTGTTATTAGGTAGATTTTAAGGTCCAATCAAGCTCCAATCTCCGGATTTTACTTAGACTTGTTCAACTATCAAACTCAATCCGAAAAATGCTAATGCCATACAATGCAATGCAGAAAATATTTTTGTGATGCAATTTTCAAGATTTTGAACTTTTTATGGATTTTTTGAAAAGATGATGATGATGCAGATGCAGATGCATTTTTTTGTATTTTTCAAAAAGATTTTTCAAATGTTTTTTTTGGATTTTAATTTTACAAATGTTTTTGGGAATTTTGAAAACAAAAAGATTTTGGCTGAAAAATAGGTTAAAATATGTACACGGGAGTGCTTCTTATATTTACAAGAAGTGGATTTTCAGAATTTACAAGGGTAAGTGGTCAATTTTATACATATATACAGTGGATTTTTGGTGTGATGTGAATATTCCTCAAACTTATTTGACACAAGCTTTTCACACAATTTTTGAAAACTATAGTCCAAAATAGTTTTTACAAACATTTTACACACATTTGAAAATCATTTTGCAAAGGCTTTCAAAACAGTATATATAGGTTTTTCAAATCATTTTTGCAACCATTTTTCAAACCATTTGCAAATCATTTTTCAAACATTTTTATTTCACACAAAGAAAAGAAATTTTGCAAAACACACATTTTCACACAGGTTGAAAACACGAAACAAAACATTTTCAAAATAGTTTTCAATAGATGTTCACAAAGATTTTCAAACTATTTTTCAAACATTTTGCAAAAAACATTTTCACCTGATTTAATAATCAGTAAATACAAAAAGAATTTGAGGAGTAATCACATCTTTTTATTAAGGATTTTTAATGAATTTTAAAGAATTTTTAGCCATATTATTAGGAAAATACGAAAGTACGAGTTATGGCTAAAGTATATACGTAGTATATACGACCCCCCTATACTTAGCTTGAGCTATGTCCTCATAGATCGGAGAGAAAAGAGAAGACATAACTCGTACTAAGTATAGGAAAGTCTAAAGAATAAATGAATGAATCAATGAGAAGTTGACCGTCCCCCCTATACTTAGGATCAAATAATCCTAAGTATAGCAGACTGTTCACAAAGCAGGGAGGGTCAAGGGTGGGAATGAACAGATCGTACTCAGATTGTCTCCCCCTATACTTAGGGTAAGATATCCCTAAGTATAGACAAGAAGAGGAGACAATGGAGAGGATCGAAATGAATGAGAACCACTCAGGGTGCACACCCCCCTATACTTAGGACAAAGTACGTCCTAAGTATAGAAAACTGTCTACAAGGGGCGGCACTTTTTCAGTAGATGAAGAAGATAGAAGAGGAAAAGAAGAAAAGAAGAAAAGAAGAAAAGGAATCTGAAGATGGAAAGAGTGATATAGGAGAAGAGATCGGAGGATGTACAAACCACTCCCCCTATACTTAGGGTAAAAGACGCCCTAAGTATAGACAACAACAGGAGTAATCAGACGGAACGATGAATGAACACTCGACTCGTCCACCCCCCTATACTTAGGACAAAGTACGTCCTAAGCAATGCAGACACGAGAATGGGTGGACGAGCAATACGGTAGAGAGAACAGAGGTACACAAAAGTGAATATACATCAGATATGGATATACAGATGATCAAGAAGGTAGAAAGCGAACCTTCTTGCGGGACCGCGGAGGAATAGATCTAGTGTGGTGCAGGTCGACATCGGGGTCTACAGTGGACGGAATCCGATCAGGGTCGACGGGGTGTAAGTCCTCAGGGGCCCTAGGGTGTGAAGGCACAGACGGAGTAGTGGAAGAAGTACGGCTAGGTCCGGCCTTGGGAGTCTCGCTGATATCGAAGTGGAATGGAACGAACTCATCATCATCGGAAGTAGTGTACTCAGTGTCGTCCTGCGAGGTCTCGTCCAAGTCAAAATCAAAAGGCACGAACTCATCGGTGGAAGTAGTCGAACTCTGTTCGTCCTCTATAATCTCAACTGGATCATCTTTCTCATCAAAAGGCCCGAATCTCTGAAGAAAAGCAACCAAATCAAATTCGGCCTTTGGCTCATCAGTATCTACATGAACAGGAGCGGACTCATCGGTGGAAGTAGTCAAAGCATGTCCGTCCTGTATAGTCTCTAAATCTGCCCTCCGCTCAATGGTGTCAATCGTGTAAATCCCGCGGATGTCATCAACACAACGCCAAGTCCCAGAGGAAGGAACGTCGAGGTCCATGCTTTCCGAGGTTTCCTCAACCGGGAGGAATTCTCGGGTCTCAGTGGAATCCAATAGACAACAAAATTCTCTGATGGTATCATCAAGGTCATGGTCCTCAAGGTCAGCCAAGATAGGTGAAGTCGCATCAGGTGCAGGTCTCTGGTCGGCAGTGGGTGCGGTGATCACTGCTTCGCCCTCATCAGCAGGACGGAAGCGAATCTCTCCTGATCCGTAATCAATAACGACTCTCGCAGAGGCGAGGAACGGTCGTCCCAGGATGATTGGAGATGGCTCCCCTGTGGAGGTCTCCATGGGCAATACGACAAAATCAACATGATAGCTCATGCCCTGAATCGAGATGACGGCGTTTTCAAGGATACCCTTCGGCCTCTTTATTGATCCATCAGCAAATTGTACAATCATCCTGGTCTTCTTGAGAGGCCCTAGGTGAAGAGACTGTACCAGCGAGAAGGGTATGATGCTAATAGAAGCACCGCCGTCTAGGAGAGTGCGATCACATGTGTGGTCAGAGATGGTGCAGCTAATGAAAGGTGTGGCAGTGTTCCTCTTCTTAGGAATGGGACGGTGTGTGATGGCGTGGGCAGTGGCCATGGTCAAGATATGACGCTCAGATCTGCTCCTTCGCTTTCTCTTCTTGGGAAGATGAGCAGATAAATCGGTCATGGCCTGCTGAAGTGGGGCACGGATAATCTCATGTATGGTGGCCACCACTTCGGGCTTAGTTAGCATTTTTTTGAATTTTTGGACCTCCTCCATACAAGGGAGGAAGTCGGAATCAGCATATACACGAGGAATGCCAAGAGCAGTCTGTACAGCGGCATCCTCGGGGTCAAAGGTGGGACAAGGTGTGAATGAATGTGTGGTCAAAGGGTCTGGCAGGTGGGCACTCTCCTCACAGTCCGACTCAATCAAAGGTCTCCCAATCTCTTTTTGTGTTTTTAAAATTTTCTCATTTTTTTGTATTTTGGGCGATTGCAAGCTCTCATGGAAATCCTCGAGTGAACCCATAGCATCAAATGGTGGAATATCATGGTCGCTCTTATTGGTACTAGTGAGGGTGTCAATCCTCTGTCTCATATGATCCATCATCTGGGTCAAGTGCTCAAGGGTGGACTCCATGAAAGGTGACTCCATCAGCTCAGTCTCGGGTGGATGTGAAGGTGGAGGCGGATAATACATAGGTGGAGATAGAGGTGGGTGTGGGTAGAAATCCGAGTCCTGATACTGTGGCTGAGGCGGATATGTACAAAAGTCAGGAGCAAAGTCCTCCTGGAAAAAAGGAGATGGACCGGCTGGAGTGAAGGAGGGATCCGCGAAGTCCGGATAGAATACGCTCCAGTCGGCCATCTCGAAACAAAAGAAAATGATCGGGAGAGCACGATGGTCAAGTCAAGAGAGTGAAGAAGAAAGGCGCAAGTGCGCAGAAGCGATCTAGGACACACACGCAACAATCACAAACAAAAATGAAACAATTCAAACCCTCAATTCACCTACTCAACTCGGTAGAGACCGTAAAATGCGGTCTTTTTATCTTGTCTGTTTTAGAGTTAGGTGAGAAGTCAAAATATTGCGCAATCACTTAGGGGCTGAATGGGATTTTGGGCTCTAACCTTAGTGTGTGCGCGAGCAAGTAAAAGCGAAGACAATGAGGGGATTACTCGCCCCAAGAGAATTTTTTTTCTTTTTGGTTGATTTTAGGGTCGAGTAATGTTAGCAGTCCCAATTTTATTGATTATCACTTTTTTTTGGATTTTTAGTAAAAATGCACGATCCTATCGGGGAGTCAATTCCTTTGAGCACCTAGGTGATCAAAATCAGAGGTAGAGAGGCGGAAAAGCAATGCAAGCGATCAAAACGATGATGGATGCTAAAGCGTAAATGCTCACCTTGCCTCCAGCACTCTACATGCAAGGATGCTCAGCAGAATTGAAACCTATCTATATGCAAATGCAAAGCCGATGAAATCGCCCTAAGTTTCAGAAATTGCTATTATCGTGAAGAACCACAAGTCGGCCACTTATCTTTAACCTAAGAGTCCGGTCTTGGCTCACCCCTCCTCTTCTCGACACACTCGAGTTCAGGAGTAGCGCTTGATGGGGCTCGCTCACGGCACACGGGTTAAAAGATAATGACACGACTGTTTAAATTTGACTAAGTCCAAAACGAAACTATAGGTGCATGCAATGTTGATTAAGGTGTTTGGACCTAATGCTACGCAAGCAATCCTAAAAGCTAAGGGCTCAATCACACAAAATAAGTAAAATCGAAAAACAAAACAAAATAAAAAAATGCGATGAAAAGCCGACAAAAACCGCGAGAGCCCCCAAGTGAACAATCACTTGGAAATTAGGCTCAAGAGTCCAAGTCCGGGGGTACCTGTATTATTACAATTATAGTAGTCGCTCTCTCACAAAAATTACACAAATAAATGCAATGAAATAAAAGTGCAACTAAATTAGAGCGCGGGCTTCAAAATTTTCTCTTCGTCTCCTCTGTGCTCGGCTGGCAGATGCCGGCTTCACGTGGGTGCGTAGGCGCCTAGGGTGGAGCGCCTCCCTCGATCCGCGGTTCCTCGCAAAAAGTCAACAAAGAGGGGGATTAGACAGCTCAAAAGATATATCAAGATAAAAATAAAAAACCGCAAAATATAGACAAATAATCACAAACACAAACAAGACCCGAACTACGCGCTGTTGCTCCCCGGCAACGGCGCCATTTGTTGAACCGAGAAATAGCAGAGGTCGTGTTGACTCACAAGGCGAATCAACAGTCGCTGATTTGACCTCCAACGAAATCCGAAATTCAAACAACAATTAACCCACGACAGATATATCAAGCAATGAAAGTAAATGTGCGGAGTTAAAATTTATTATAACTCTACAACAAGATGTGTATAGGTGCAAGTATTGTAGAGGTCGAACACAGGGAGCAGACAGGTAGAACGGGGCACAAGTGCACAAAAATGTGTGTGCAAGTGATCGAATGTCTATCTATGCTAATTTTTTGTGGGTTTTTAATTTTATAATTTTTATTTGATTTTTAATTTTTGTATTTTTATATTTTGATTTTTAATTTACTGATTTTATATTTTCTTTTTATATTTTATATTTTTTTTATATTTTCTTTTTCAATATTGGAAAATAAAGACAAGGTAATAAAAGACAAGCTAAGGTATTTATAAAAATAGGTAAAAATACTCAAAAATAAAGAAACAAAGTCTTTTTGGTCTTTTATACTTTTTTACTGTTTTTGTGATTTTTGGGTAATTTTTAGAATGTTTTTGGTATTTTTAATTATCAAAATAAAGCAAACAGTGAAGAAAACACAAAGCTGAAACTAAAATGGAGAAATAAAATATTAAACAGTAACAAAAATTCTCCAAATTAATTTTCACTTAAAGATAATAAAACCAAGAAAATTTAGGAAAAGAAAACACTATTTTTGGATTTTTTAATGATTTTATAAATTTTTATGAAGGTTTTTAGAGTTTTGCAATTTTTAGGAGTTTGGTTTTATATTTTTTTATGATTTTTGGCTGGGAGTTAAAACACACTAAAAGGAACAAAATATATATTTTTGGGAATTTTCTGGAGTGTTTTTATATTTTTTAGGGATTTTATGATGCAAACAGTGCTGAAAATGGCTATTTTTGAATTTTTATAAATAATAAAATGCAATAATTACGAAAAATAAAAATATGGTAATAAACTACTATGCAACAGGAACTTAAGTTAATTTTTATGGATTTTTTAAGGTTTTAGAGATGCGTGCAAAAAATACAAGAAGCATAAGGAAAATTCATAATTGCAGGGGCATTTATGTAATATTATGAAAGTTGGGGGGCCTGCGTACAATGTTTCCAGAAACTAAATAACTAAGTTAAACTTTGCTGGACAAGAATTAATAACAAAAAGCCACAGGGGACCCCCTGCAAAAACGCCAAAGCCACGTGCATTGCACGCGCCTGGCGGGGGTATGACTGTGATATCAGAAAGAACAAGGGCACTCCTGTAAAGTTTACCAGAAATATCACAAGGCAAAAAGAAGTCTCTGCAGTCGATATGAAACAACAAAATCCCTGGGCTGATAGCGCAAAATGCCCAGGGGCTCGATCCAACGGTAGTGCGGTGTCCACTTACGCCACGTGTCAGACGCTGGGGGGCCGATACCCCTTCATCTTGACGGCCAAGATTAGATCGGCGTTGTGGATCCGACGGCTGGAGGCCCTTCCAATCGAGCGGCGGCTGGGATGGTTGCAAGAACAGGAGAGATCCGACGGACCTGGCGCGTGGAGGATGAACCCGGCAAGAACACGCCCAGGTGACGTTGAAGCTTTACAAAATCTCCACGCGCGGGCGTCGATCTCCCTCCGATGGCCCCACGATCCACCTGGGAGCTTCCTCGAGAGGGGCCGCGGCTTCAAAATGGCCTACGACGGCCAGGACCCCGCGGCGGCGTTGGCAAGAGAGGACAACCCCAGGAGGGTCGAGTTGCACAGAATCGACCCCCAGGAGGGTCCTTGCGCGCCCTGGACCTGCAGATGGAAAGAAGACACAGCAGAGGTCCCAAGACAAGAACGAGAGGATTGGGTGGTGTGCGTGGCGAGGTTGTGGTTGCCGGAGCTTTGGAGCTCCGGCGAGGTATTCGAGGTGGAATCGAGGCAAAATAAACGATTAAACTTCTGATTGAAGATACGAACTAAAAGCTAAACATAACAGCAAGCTAAACACTAAAAAAAATAAGATAAACACGACCTCGAAGGCTGGGGAGCCCGAGGAAGAGGACCTCGACGGCGGCGCCGGAGATGGGGGATTTGGAGCGCCGATTCAACCTCTAATCTTGCCTCCGATGAGCTGGAGGACGAGCTGTCACCCCGTCCAGTCCGGAGCTTCACCAAGAGAGGGAGAAAAGGGGTCAAAATGGGTTCCCCGTGAGGAGGAAGGAAAGATGGGTTTTTGAATGGGTGGTGAATGGCGTGAAGAACGAGGCTCCAAGATCGAGACGGTCAGCTCGATGCAGCGATCCACAGCCCAAGGAGAGCCTTGGGCGTGAATCACCACAAGTCGAGGAAGAAAAGTCGTGAAGACTTCGTCACGAAAGGAGGAAAAGGTTGACCTAGAAAAATGGGCGAAAAGACGACAAAACTCATTCTGACACAAGACAGGGGAAGGGTCAGAGAGTTGACCCGCGGTCAACTCTCGGACCCTCCTGGTTGGTCCACGTGGACCAACCAGGAAAAACCCTAAAAAAATGCTTATTAAATCATTTAAACATAGATAATGATTTTATTGATTTTTTGTTATTAAATAAAAAATGTTTATTATTTTATAAATTATTTTATGGTGAATTTTATTTATTTTTATGAAGTATATTTTTACAAGTTTGCATTTATACCCTTATAGGTATCTATATCTATGTATTTAAGTATTTTATTTTTATTTAGGTATTTTTAATTTATTTTATTTTGGTTTTTATTTTCTAAAATTATAAAATACTTTTATAGACACAAATATATTTTTATTTTATTTTTATGATTTATTTTGTATATTTAATAAAATACAAGTATGTTTTGTATAGGTATGTCTATAGGTAATATACCTATGTATTGAATATATACAAGTATTTTTATTTGTATTTTAATGATGTTTTTATTCTTATTTTAATGTACATAATTATTATAAGTATTATTTACAACATTATATATAAAATAAAAATAATAAATAAATAATAAATTGAATATTTTAATATGTACAAGTATACAATGGGGGTCCAAAAGTCAACTTTCAAACCGTAGCTCCGCCAAATGCGAAACCACCACCATTAATTAGATTATTTTCTTCTATATACAATTAAAGGTGAGTACGCTGCATTTGGAGTTTTTATTTGTGAGATACGGGTCTGGGAAGTTGGCATTCTGGATTTTTATTCAGACCATAACTTTTTATCTGTACATTATTTTTCTGTGAAATCAATTTTGTATTTTTCTTTATTAATTTATCTACAACTTTCATGTACAAAGTTTCTTTATTTGATGAATAAAAAGTGGAACCAAAAATAGGTCCCAAAATTAATAAAGAATGAATAAAATAAAAGGGATTTTATTGGTATTTTGGCCCTTATCTCCCCCTACTTTATTCCTTGTCGACCTATTCATCAAGATGCCTAGGTCTCGGGGTTTCGGGTCATAAAATTTTTACAATATTTTATTCTTTTTCTTTTCTTTTCTTTATTCTATAATTTTGGCACTAAAAACCGCATTTTATACAATATTTACACACAGATGCATGAATGCTAAAATGCATGAATTAATGCTATTTACACGCATTTGCTAGGGTTTTTAAGGCCAAAATGATAGAATAAAGATGATGAAACGTGGATTCATCAGCAGGCTGCGGCACGTAGGCTCGAAGGAAAATGAATCGGCTATACACAAATATCTCACATTTGCATCATACCTCTACACGTTCACGTCATAAAACTTCACATTGATATCATACCTTTACACATTCAGAGCATACAATTTTTCATTCACATCATGCATCTACACCTTTTGGTGTTTGTATAACAATGAACATGATTTATCCATCATACCACCGCATCTATACATACTACCCTCAAACTCAAATATGTACACCTTCACATACTATCATCACATTCACATCTATACACCATCATTCACAACAACTTTACATTCACATCATATGCATGCACTTCATATATTACACTTACATTTACATCTATGCACCTTAAAATATCTTCATATTCACATCATAAGCAAGCATAATTAGATTATAAAATAAACAATGCTTTTACATTCGTGTTAACTACAAATAATAACAATCCTTTTACAATAATACATACAAATTAGATTATGAAATTAAAGTAAGCACATGATATTAATAAATAACCAGAAAGTTTAAAAAAACTTACATCCAAATGAGGACGTGGAGGCCGATGTCGGTGGGCGGAGGCTGGAGTGCCGAGGAGGAGGCCGGACGGCGGAGGAGGAGGTAGAGGGCCGGAGGACGAACGCCGGAGGGCAACGGACGAGATGGGGGACGCCGGAGGGTGGAGGCGGAGGCCGGAGGACAAGGGGCGCGAGGATGGACGTCGGAGGGTGGAGGAGGAAGCAGGAGGGCGGTGGAGGAGGACGGAGTGCGATGGGGATCGAAGGGCGGAATGAGGAAGAATGAGAAGATGGGTTCGACGGGGATGGGTATATTACCATCGGGGACGGTCGTTCGACCGTCCCTTTTACTAATAATCGGCGACGGTTATAAGTGGACCATCCCCTCTGATAATTTTTAGGGACGGTTACTAAACTGTCCCTGATTATTATTTAAAGCGACGGTTACAACCGTCCCTTATAATAGTAATCAGGGACGGTCGCGAGTTGACCGTCCCCTATGGTTACAGACATTTTCCCCAGCGCGCCATTTACAGAGGTTGTAGGGACGGTTATGCAACCGTCCCATAAAACTAAACCATAAGGGACGGTTGTAACCGTCCCCCTTTACTTTCAATTATAATGCGACGACCACAGTGAAGTAACAGGGATGGTTATGACCGTCCCCTAAAGGCTTGTTCCAGGGACGGTCATATAACCGTCCCTAATTGCCATGTAAAAGGGGGCGGTCATAACCGACCGTCGCTAAACCTTTACAGAGGGGACGGGCAGCAAACAACCGTCCCCTAAAGTAGTATAGGGGACGGTTGCTGATTGACCGTCCCCAATAACCGTCCCCAAAGGCTGTCCAGTTTGTAGTGTATGTACAATGGACCTAAGTATATGGTGTGATGGAGGATCATGTTGTGAAGATTATTCATGAAGAAATCCCAGTGTATCGGGCCATGGATCATAGGAGAAATTTGGTAAAGATGGCTGGTCATGTTCTCTGACAAGAGCAGACCTAAGGGGTGGTACAGTGACCCAAGGTCAATGAACCGTGGGCCCTCATTGGTCCACGTCAGACCATGTGAAGACAAAATAGAGATAAATAAGAATTATATAAAAAAGAAATATAAATAGATTTTAATTACAAAAAGTCAAAACACAATAATATTTATTATTTTATAGCCTATTTTATTATGATTTTATTTATTTTCAACCTCAATTGTAGGATATTAATATTACATGTATAAATATAGGTATATTTATTTGTATTTTATTTATTTTATTTTTATTTTGTATTTTTAATATCTATTATGCTATTTACATATTTTATATATTTATGATATATTTAAATATGTATTTAAATATTTTTATTTATTTTTATGAATTTATTTACATACATAAATAATTGTATGTGTATACATATAGTATAGTATACCTATATATTTTAATGTATTATTTATTTTTAATGTATTTTTAATAGTTTTATTTTGTGTCTATATTTTTAATATATTTCAAATAATATATAAAAGTATTTAAAAATATAAGAACAGTAAAAAATATAAAGAATAAATACATGAATATTATATACAGATACATAGTACAACAATAACCCAGAAAGCTGGCTTTTGTATCTTAATCCCATTTTTAATGAAACTGCATTCATAAGGTAGATAATTTAATTTGAAATACAATGGAGGTGAGTTTGGTGAAATTTGAGTTCATATGGAGAAGATATTGATCTATGAAGTTTAGTTTGTGACTTTTTCATCTGTGAGTCTCAGTTGCACTATGCATTATTTTATTGACAATTATTTTTATAATTTTCTATGTATTAATATGTATAAGCTTCATGTTGAAAACTTTATTATTTGAAATGTATAAAATGAAGAGTAAAATAGAGTAAAAAATTATTATTTTTAGAGTGTAGAATTAGGGTTTCAGTACAATGTGTTGGCCCTTATCTCCCACTACTTTATTCCTTGTCAACCAATTCAATATTGACTTGGTCTCGGAGTTTAGGGTCATTCAGTATCTTTGATCCTTCGTTTATTGTCTTTTTTCCTTATTCTTTTATTTTGGAATTAAATACTTATAATTATTTATTATTTAAAGATGAATAAAGAATGTTAATTTGTATAAATTGGTATTATTTACTTGTGTTTTGCTAAGGATTTAAATACAAAATGGAAGAATAAAGGTAGATGAATGGCTATTCGTCACCATGCGACAACGAGGGAAGCGTTTAAGTGTGATCCGTGGTCATCCCAGACCATGTAGCAGCTTCTTCTTGGTTGCCCAACTCAGGCTCTCCTTCGCCAATGCCTTGGAGCGAGATCAGAGGAGGCCCATCTCCTCAGGCCTAGGTGACACCACATCTCCACCTTCTCCACTCTCCGATCATCTTGTAGATCCAAGTAACTCTGTTACGCACCTTCTTCTTTATCGACCCTTTTCGTCCCCACTTTCTTTGATTCGACTCACCTGAACTCCCATTCCCTTGCTTCGACCAATCGAGATCACTTGTACCCTCCTCCTACTTAGCTTCTCTTCTATCTCCTCCAGATCATCCCCACTCCGACCTGCACAGGACGGAGATTATATCCAGATCCCTTGCCTTGAGTGGAGCCTCATCCCCCTTCTTCTTTTCTTTTCAGCTAACATTTGAAGGTCGAGCATCTATTTGGAGCTTCGACTAGGGCTCCTCTCCTTCACCTGCAGACGACCAGACAGGAGCTTGAGCTCCTCCTTCTTCTTGGTGACCACTTCTCGATCATCTTGCAGCTCTAGAGCTCTATCTGGGCACCTTCTGGAGCAAACATCCTTCACATCGGCAACTGACCAGACATGAGCTCCTCCCTTTTTTGTCCTTGCTTCGTCAGACCATCTCGAGGATAGGAGGAGCAGAGGGACAACCACCCTTCAACCATTTCCATTGACCTAAGGAGGAGGAGATCATACTCGGGTTAACCAAGCTCTAGCTATCTTCGCCGACCTCCTGGGCATATGCCTTGCGCCAGAGCTCCGACCTTCTTTGCTAGAGCTCCTCCATCTGCGTGAGCTTTGCAGCCAAAGCTCCTCCATCCTCCTCCATCCTCGGTCGCACCAAAGAAAGAGGAGACCCATATCACACAGGTGTCCTTGGATCAACACTGATCCAACGACCCCTGATCACCCTCACCACAAATGCACGATCATCAGCAGAGGCCCCTTTGTAGTCGTCTGATCCATCCCACCTAAGCCTTCCAGCCTCAGGTGGTTCCTAGCCATTGCTGCATGCCACGTGGAGGAGTGGCATCCGAAGCTCCCCTGAACCTAAGCCACCTCACATGCTCTGCATGTGTGCATGGACACTTTTGCATTGAAGTCCTCACGCCTTCAGGGAATTACAACAAGGTCTAGTGACATGTATTTTGCAATATAGTTCCTAGATTTTGTTTATTAAATAACTTTCTCAATATTTATTCAGAATTTGTGTATAAAAGCCATTTAAAGCTTTTTTTTCTGCTTTTCATATTATATGCTTGGTGATCAGAGCATCTCATTGAAATTGAATTATTATTTGTGGAGCTAATTGATGAATGCATGCTTGATTTGACACTTATTTTCAATTTGATTATTGAGGAAATTAATCAAATTTGTAGGGACTCAATTGAGAAGGCTAGCTAATGTATTCCATGGCTTATATTGATATTAGGAAATTATTTGTGAGAAATTAAAATTATAAGAATCTAAATTTGATTCTATTGATCTTAGTATTAAGACTCTTTTTTATATTCAATATTTAGTCTTTAATTAGTAGGATTATACATACATATATATACATATTAAATTGGGTATGACTTAGAGTGTCTTGTATTCTCTTAATACCTCGAAATTTCTGAATAGCATGCTAAGATTGATTATTGTACTTATACAAAGTAACTCATGCCTAAGCTAATATCACTAGACTAAAATAAGAAGTAAAGAAATGAACTTAGATATTTTATATAATCAATGCATTGACCCACATTTCTAACTCATAACATATTTTGCAGTCAAACTACTTTAACTTAGTTATAAAGAATAAAGGAAAGAAGTTGGTTCTTATTGGGGGGGCTAATGTTGCATATCACGTCACGCGTGGAAGTAAATAAATCACAGTGGTGAACGTTGGATATGATATCAATGGAGCCTATATATGATTATAAATTTAAAATTAACCACTTAATCATTGTAGTATATCGGTTTGAGAGTATCTTTAGTTGCTTGCATATTTTATGCTTAGTAGTATAATGTAAATGCTAGATCTTTCAATGTAAATTAAATGAAGTAACTTTTCTACATATTCATATATTCTTTTTTGTGTCTACCTTAAAATGAATTCGAATAAATGCATGTCAACCTTTTGATTTAATTATGCTATAATTCCTTGCATAAGAATATTTAGAAAAGATCCTAATCGACCTAGAGCGGTTGTTACATGTATGTATGTAAATATGTATGTATTATATTAATGTAGAATTCAGGTTAATTCAGATTCGATTCATTTGGGAATCAAATCAACAAGTTAAATTCAAATTCAATTCATTTGGTTTCTAATCGACTTTTTTCGAATTTTTATCGAACGAATCCTAATTGAATTCGAATGATTCAATTCAATTAGCAGCCATATTTGCATCCGCATTAGCATTCACATGCATCTATTTTCCTTATCTAAAATAAAATAAAATAACATTTTGCATAATGTTTAATTTCTTGGCATTATCTTTTTGCATATTGAATAGCATGATTTTGAAACCTGCGTTGATTGAAAATTGCATACATGGAATTAATCTACAAGTGTTCTCTTTATCGATAAATTGATAATTAGAACTTAAGGAAATTATAACTTAAGGAAAAACCAACTTAGCTCGTGTCTCTGTGTTGACCATGAGACTTGCCCAGGTTAAATAAACATTATCTATACATCTTCACCGAGATAAAATTAATAAGTTAGGTTATGTATAGATCTGTCGGTTCACCCGTACTACAACAAGACAGAATTAAATAAATGAATTTGGACATTAACAATGGAAGGGGATTAGGTCATCAGAGGGTGTGCATGCGATGGGTTATATTTGTAGATTTTGTGGTGAAAAGGGGGAGAAACGACGATGTTGATTGCATGGTCAACAAGCTACGGAAAATCAGAAAGGCGAGATGAAGGAACGCTGACTGTACTAGAGTGGGTCAATGTGTAGTGGGATTCCAAGTGGCAGTTGGGGTCAAAGAGTTGATAATGATACATGGTAGCTTCATAATATTTTGAAAATAAAAAGATAAAGGAAAATATAATAATATAGTAGATGACCTCAAAATAAATAAAGTCAGAACATGAAAGTTGTATGCATGAAGAAAATCTATAACTTTCATTGAGATTTTTTTTCAAAAAAGGTTGTTTTAATATAGCTATATATTTTGGTAAAAAATTTATGGTTTTAAGATATCTACATTTTTATTTTTAGCTTTTGTTTCTAAATAAATTATATTATACTATATTATTATATATTAGTATATTACTTAATATATGATCCTTGAGTTTTTGGATTTTTAATTGTATATAGATATATAACTATATATGCATATTGAATACGAAGTTTTTTTTATCATTTTCTCAGAGTTTTTATAATTTTTTTAGCTTTTATTTCTTTTAGGATTATTTTATTTGCATACTTACAAAAGCAAAAAGGAAATAAAGTGAAAATATTTATTTTAGCAGATAAAAATGTTAGTGTTGCAATCAAACATATATCTACGGGTGATTTTTCTCTTTTTAGGTTTTTCTCAGCTTTTATAATTTTTTCAGGTTTTATTTCTTCTGCAACGCATAAGATATTTACAAGGAAAAAGGGTTAGTTTGAGAAAATTTATTTTTGTACATGAAATATAGTAATTCTAACTTTGTGCTATGTACATCAATGCATTTTCTTCCCCACTCTCTCTCTCTCTCACTTTCTATTTATTTCATTTAGTTTTAATATAGAGGTTTTTACAATTATTCCCCTCTTAATTATACCCTTCTCTTTTTCGCAATATCAATCGTGTCCCTACCTTTTTACAAAATTCATAGTTCTTCCCTTCCTTAAGGCAAAGTAGGGGAATAAATGATATTACAAAAGGGCAGAACTATGAATTTTGTAAAAAAAGATAAGGACACAACTGATATTAAAAAAATAGGAGGGACACAAATGATATTGCAGAGTCTGATAAGGAAAAAACTGTAAAAATCCTTTAATATATATAGTTTTTCTATTCCTGATATTTTTAATGATTTTTAAATGTTAAAATATGCTTCTTAATTTTAGATGCATGAATGATAAATATGCGAAATAAATATACAATTACATTCGTGTCCTATGATTTCTCGTTCATACTTAATCCGTCGGTTGATATTAAAGACGTGTTATAATTATTATTTAATTAACCAAAAATTCATATTGGTCATTGTTCATTATCTAAATATAGTATACAACAACCTATTTTATCTCCTCATTAATCTCTCTCATAATCTTTTCTTTCAGTTTCACAATCTCGCACAAAAATTGAGAAGAAGAGGAGGATGTCAGGCTCCCCTCGTCTCTCCTCCATCGCTCGTCTTCGTCGTGGGAGGAAGAGGATCACGTCGTGTTTCGCTCATCCTGTCATCACCCGTCTTTCCCGTCTTTGTCGTGCGCACATTGCAGATCTTATTTCTGCTGTCATCATAGATATCGTCAACCTTCTCACCGCCTTCATCTCCATCTTCACCGTCGACTACGAAGATGATGTTCGAATGCTCTGAAGAGATTTTTAGCATCATCCACGGCCTCATCGGCAAGGAAGAAGTCGATGGCATGCATAGTTTCCAGGGAATGATACTGCGGTTCTTCGGGAAGACCTTCATGCAAATGACGACGACAACACGTAGATCAGATGGCGATGCATGTATACGGTGCTGCAACCAGTCCTGGATGAAGAACGATTCACAGTTTGATACAATATTGATGTGTACTATACAATATTAGTGCTTATTATACAAATTTAAAATGTATTATACATATTTGTAATGTATTTTTACAAATCAAATAGTTGTGAATGAAAACTGTATTTTTTATAAATCTTTTATATATTGGTGTGCATTGCATATTTTAGATGTGTTTTTATACAAAGTTAGTTTGTATATTCGCACAATTAAGCGTGAATGACAACCACAATTTTTACAAAAAAACTATACAAATTTTATAATACAAAGAACCATACAATCGTTACAAAGAACCACACATTAATTACTAATATAAATTGTATTCTACAAAGAATCATGCAAAATTTACAAATAACTGATGATTTTTTGAATGAATAATGGTATCTACAAAAAAAGATACAATCATTACAAGAGGAACCTTGAATTCTACAAAAAAATTGTGAGGATACAAACATATGTCCAGATAATGTCGTCCAACACAAACCTGGATATTTTTTAAATATGGTATTGCAAAAAATACCAAAAATAAAACTAGCTAAATTTAGTATTTCAGAATATTAATTGGTGTGCATAATATTGCAAAAGTTGATGACCAAAATACCCTTTTGGGCAAATAAAGATTTGAATCTAATGGCTACGATAGTTAGCCTTCCTTAAGATGGAAAGATCAAGTCCTATTTGAAAGGCCACCTATATGTGTATGTGTGTGTGTGTGTATAGAGAGAGATACTATATGTATATATATATATATGTATGTATGCATGCATGCATGTGTCTTTACATGTGCGCATGTCTGTGTGTGTGTTTATGTGTGCACGCGTTTGTGCGCGTATATTTGTATGTGTGTGTACACACATGCATAAACATACACACATGTTTTATTACATATTGGTATACATAACACGTTTTTATATCTTTTCATCTCATCTTATATAAGTTTAAGAAACAAACACATTTAGTGTATTCTTTAACTTGATAAGCTATTCAATTCATATGTTAAGGCTAATCTATAAATCTTTTTATAATTGTCCTTATTTCATGTGTATGTTTTATAATCATATTTAGTTTTAAGGATTTGGTAGCATAAGTTTCATAGTTGCCGATATTTGTATCTATATATTTATTCCCATAAGAAAATTAGCCTTGAATGAATAATGAATAATTGAATACTCTTAGTGAAGATTTCGACAGTTAAAATCCATAAAAATGAATAATATTCATTATCATAGTATCTTTAATTCTTGAATAGAATAGTATCTTTAATTCTGAGGATAAGGAATGCAAAATATTATAGAATAAGAGATATTATTTGATGCAATCATGATCATCTTATCCTGATATCATCTATTCTAGAATAGAATTTTGTTATTTCATTTTTACTCTCATTCAAATGGGTATAACGAAAGTTGCTTCAATTCTAATAAATATTAAGTTAAAGATTTCTCGTTAACTTTTCAAATCTAAAGGAGACTCATTATAAAATATTGACCTTATCTTTTAATTGAGAAAGCAAAGATTGTTGCGTGCATTATAACTTGTTAATGTCGAAGAAAAAAATATGGTTTCGTTCAAAGATATTGCCTAGAATCCCACCGTTCTACATGGGCTTTTTAATAACTTCATTTATCTAAATAAAAAAGGAAAGATATTAATATTTGACACGAAGATCATGTATTATGTATTCTCTTCTTTTGTTAATTTATACTTTGAGTGCAATAATGTATTGTAATCCATTATGTTGAAATATATCACATTTATTTATTCGGAAAATGGGGTTGCCCCTTGGGAATCTCTATATTATGTCATTCAAGTTTTTTGAGAAACGGATACTCCTACAACTTCCATATAGAAAGTCATCTTTTAACAGTTGCAGAATGGTTGAAATCGACCACGTCTGGATGGAGGTCGTAAGAGTCTCTATTTCGCATGAAATTTGAATGACATAACAAGGATATAATAATAAAAATTCACAAAAGTATTTTTCAAAAAAATGAGAAAATTGAGCAGAGGAGCCAAGTTAGCTCCCTGTTAGGGGCAGCCCCATTTACCCTTATTTATTTGTAATGCTTGAACATATATCTGAGCTTATTTACAAAATCCGGGTGTACTATCCATCTCCCATATTAAGAATATGATTAACTCTTTTATGATATATTTAACACTCATGTCCATATCACCTCACTTGCATGATGTTTTCATCTCTATAATGGATCCATTGAGGTTCAATCCAAGGAAACTAGAGCGGACCCATGCCTATAATTTGGGAGGGGTGTCCTTTTCAAAATCTCCCAAAAAATGTTTAAAAAAACCCAACTTCTTTGAAGCATTCCAAACTGCCCGTTCCCCACAAAACAAGCCCATCCCCTTTCACACATAAAACAACTTGACCAGAAGAAGGGGGAGGAGAAAAGGGAGAAGGAGAAAGAGGGGAAGAGCTCCCATGGCAGACCCGTCCTCCATCCGCAACTCGACAAGGGACATGGTGGTCTTTGGCGGCAGCAGCAGGGACCTCCGGTGCAAGCCTCCAGCTTCGTATCTCAGCAGGAGCTACAGCGCCTCGTACGCGTACTCCCACGAGCAGCAGCAGCAGCAGCAGAAGCAGCCCAAGGGAGGGGCAGGGTCGTCCTCCTTCAGGTGGAGCCTCTCCGACCCTGAGGTGCAGAGGAAGAGGAGGGTGGCCACCTACAAGGCCTACTCCGTGCGGGGCAAGATGAGGGACTCCCTCAGGAAGAGCTTCAGGTGGGTCAAGGGCAAGTACGCCGATCTCCTCTATGGCCTCTGGTGAATCCTTCTTCTTCTACCCATTGGAGATCCAATATACGTATGCGTGTTGTGTGTGTGGGTGATGTGTGTTTCTTCTGTGTTGTGCTCCGGAATAATTGTTGCGTATCAGATTTGTGGGTGTTGATTTCTTCTTGCATATATGTAATATATGTGTGTTTTATTCATGAATCTGCGTATTCTCAATGAGTTTTCTGGTTCGTGTAAGGGAATTTTTGGATTTCGGATTCTGCCTACCTGTCCTTGGGACCAATTTTGCGGGGTAGGCAGCGATCTAATTTTGGATGGGTCCGGATTATGGATTTTTCGAATAAGAGGCCGATATCGTTTTTCTATTGTTATTTTTATTGTTTATTTTAAAGAAGAAAAGGATGGTGATATTTTGTGGAGTTAATTACTACAAAATGGCTGAACTTTTAAGTCAGTACAGAAACAGTGCCTAAAGTATCAAATCTATCAACTGGATAACTGTATTGTCACTAAAGATACTATCGTACTCCAAATCTAAGGGTGTGTTTGGTTGGCGGGTTAAGGCGGGTTAAACTGGTAAAGTGTAACTCGTTTTTGGATTTTGGTGTTTGGATAGAGGGTTAAACCGGGGTGGGTTAGAAGTGTGTTTGGGGTGATATGATTGTATTGAAGTTTGAAAAAGTGAGTAGTTATTGTGATGTGATTGTATTGAAGTTTGAAAAAGTGAGTAGAAGTTGAGTAGTTTATAATTTTTATATAATATGATGGTATAATATATTATTTTTTGATAGGATTGATGATGTAAAATTGATTTATTTAATTTTTTAAAAAAAGAATAAAGTGGGGTCCACGGAGAGAGAGGGGATGTGGGTTAAGGAGGGTAAACTCCCCAAAGGGGAGTTTAACCCGGTAGCCAAACGCTACATAGGGGTTCGTTTGGTTGCAGGATTGGGCATGGTTGGATTGGGTTGGGTTGGGCTGGGTGAATAGTAAACTGTGAAGATGGGGTATCCCTGTGAATAGTACCCCAACTCTGCCCAACCCTGCAACCAAACGAACCCTAAGGGGAGCGTTTGGATAGGAGAATGCCTCAAAATTTGAGTAATCCTCCCTTTTAAGGAGAGTAGATTTACCGATATTTTCCCTCAAAATCTCCATTTCCTACCCATGAACTCTACCATCTATTTTTTATCATGTGTGGTCCACTCGAAAATCACGTTCTCTCTCATTTAATACATCAAATCACGTATTTCTCTTTCATCCATTCCCACAAAAAAACTTATAGTATACCATCTTGTCATCTAAAAATTATAAAATACTCAACTTCTACCCAATTTTTCGAACTCAAATACAATCACATCACAACAAACCCTCTCAACAATAAAACCCTCTATCTAAAAGACACAGTAAGGTTATACACTTCAAGATAACCCTTGTCCAAACACACCATAAGGACTCGTTTGGGTACCGGGATACTTCGAGATAACCTAGTTTACCCCCTACATTCGTGAGTTGGAATTCCATCACAAGTTAATGCGACATCACATCACATTCCACATTCCAACCCTCATAATCATTCAAACAGCTATTATTCATAGGAGGTTACTCCAATCCAACACATTTACCAAACATGCTCTAAGGAAAGGACGAGGTCACATGATTACAAAAAAAATACCAATATAATTCAACTATGTTAAAAATCATCTGACATATATATTAGAGACCAATTTTCCACAAGAGAACCTAGCTAGGATGGGACGTGGCGAGGCAATCCGGGTTCATAAAGGAGGAGAAGAGAAAGAACGTATCCATGGAGGATTGATTACGAAGGGAAGGAAGGAGGATGTGCTTGGAATATACACCAAAGATAAGGTAGCACTCTAAATCGCTATATTTTAAATAAAGGATAATTGCTGAGATTTGGACGGTGACTCTACCGGTGTAACGCAACAGAGTTCAACCATCGGATGATAGCGGTTTCAACGATGGGGAACCACAACGTCATCCCTATGAAAGTATAGGGGTATCAAGCCAACAACAAAATTTAGGCATTTTTCTGGTATTTTACCCTATTTTTTCAGAATAGCTCGTGGAATTATTTGGGACGCCGCTTAGCCTAAGGCCCTGTTCGTTTGGGGTATAAGGAGGAATGGAATAAGGGGAATAAGCCCCCAACACGCTTCCCCGTGGTACGACTATTCCCCATTATTTCATCTTATTTCACTCTTATTCCTATCTTTATCCCACCTTACATACCTTTATTTCACCTTATTCTCCTTATTCTTATCCTCCAGCCGAACGGAGAATAGACCCTTATTCCCCTTATTCCCCATCCTTATTCCTGCTTATTCTCCTACCGAACGGGCCCTAACGCTGTTTTTCGGAAGATGACTACGGAGACCTGAGATTTTAGTTGACTTTTTGTCTTTTCTTTCCATAGAAAAACAAAGTCAAGTTAATGTGCATCGCTTTCATCCTAACAAATGAAAAATGACATCTCTGTACAATTATTGAAAAGTTCAAAAATTTGCAGGGAAACTACCTTTCATATTTCTTTTGGCGAATAAATTACCATATTAGCAATAAATTGTAGCAATCAAAATTCTAGTCTGTAGATTGTTTATTTCGCGATGAGCTTTTGATTGTCATTAAGTAAGATATTTTATTTACATACTTGTGAGGCGTTACATGCAACAATTTTTCCATTGTCAGAGTAGATACAGAGAACAAATTGTTGCTGCAATTCTTTGATTATCTTATTTTTGATAAAGGATTTTTATGACGGTTAAATCGTCACAAGAAAAAAATTTGTGATCAAAATTCACAGAACAAAAATCACCGTTACATCATTTTATTGAAACATTTGTATAACTTCGTTTTGATTCTATTATGATATTCTTTACCTATTGGTTGATAATAATATTTTAGTTGATATAAATATAAAAAATATGGATCGAATACGTATCACCAAAATATGTCCCATTAATCTAGGATGAGTGTGACTTAAAATATTCATGTTTAATTTAAAGTATTTTTTTAAAGAAGATATTCGACTATTAATCCTTGATGACATTTCAGCAGCGTTTATTTACACAAAAGTCCCAAACAATATATATCGCATATATTGTACATAACTCCCGTCTAAGACTGAATACATATTAATTATACACAATTTAGCAATTCAAATATAAAAATGAGATAAATTCAATTCGTTACGACTAGTGAGAAATATCTTAAAATCGAGAACCAACCGCAAAATTGATTACATGAAAATGATGGCCCTTAAAATATCCTAGCTTTCGATCACATGTTTATTTATTAGTTTCTAAATTCCCTTTTCAGGAATTAAAAAAAAATCGAATGGTGAGCATAAACTCATGGATATCATGAGTTCAAACTCCTTGAGTGGGTCACATGCTTCTTTCAAAACAAATCAAAATTAAATCCTTGATAGAACAATGAAAATCATAAGCTAAGCATGTATATATGAAAGAGATTTAAAAACATTACTATTATATCAACATAATCTGAATACT
This sequence comes from Ottelia alismoides, assembly GCA_037367405.1. Classification (NCBI taxonomy): domain Eukaryota; kingdom Viridiplantae; phylum Streptophyta; class Magnoliopsida; order Alismatales; family Hydrocharitaceae; genus Ottelia; species Ottelia alismoides. The sequence continues at coordinate 360,500 of JAZKJV010000934.1, forward strand.
ACTCAGAGTATTTACTAGGCATACCTAAAACAACCGTAGTATATGTAATTACAAACAATATTTGAATTTGATACCATAATTAAGAATATTCTTTTTTTTTAACAAATCCAAGTAAACAATTAACTCGATTCTTCAAAAAGTCAAAAAAAAACATATATCTAAATATCTCTAACTAAATTCTACCTTGATATCGTTGATATCTTTATTTGTATAACACATTGTCGATTTTTGCAAGGATTTCTCTAATCTTTATATACACAAGTTGAAAAATGCGTAAGTCTTGGTTTCAAAACTCTATCTTGACATTCTTCCCTTTTCATTTCAATTATCAACTCAAATAAATGCTCGGTAATTCATAGGTCTTGAGTTTGATACCACATACAAGTTTACACTACATCTTTTATCTAAAGTTAGATTTTATAAATTTTGCATGTATCATCTCGCATTGGTTGTGATGCATCTACTAATTAGCTTATTGTGTTTTAGCTTCGACTCATGTTTTGAAAAATTATAGCTAAATTCAACCAATAATTTTAGCGAAGCGTTTGAATAAATAACCTTTAATTTATAATTGGAGTTAATTTCGATGTTGATATGAACTTTAAACTTTTTTAGATTTGAGATTAATATGAATCGTTATAGATATTAATATTACACAGATGGTCATCTACTTTACATAATTTTATTCACGATGAAACCAACTGGATACTGTTATAGGTATAGATATCAATGGATATGAAAAACACATTACTGCATCCTTGATTACCGATAAAAATGTAAAGCAACAATTGATTGGATTCAAATAATTGTGGAAATACTTTATAGGTCAACTTAAATATAAATGTACAAAATAGTTTACACATAAAACTAATGTACTAATTTACTATGATAAAATTGACATGTGAAAACAAGTAATTGAATATTCATTGTTATATGCCAGTTTTGTTGTAGTGAATTTACTTATTTCATGATAAAAAATATCAAACTAATGAAAAGTCATATGCTTTTATCAAATAAAGTTACGGACAAATTTAAGACTATACTTATATATTAAAATAACTATATGATTTGCGGATATATAAACTGACATCTACATCTACATCCGTATCCGTTTTGAAATCAATATAGATACGAGTGTCAAAATATGTATATACAATGGTTGCATACAAATCATCCGAAAATTTTTATAATCAAGTTATTTTTAAATATACTTTCGGAATATATATATATATATATATTTGATTTTCAGTTTTCTTCTCCTTGTTATTGATATTAGGGATTTTTACACCCATAACCCTGAGTAATTCTGTAATTACAATCATAACCCTGTATAATCATGAATTACACGAGAAACCCCGAGTAATGCTAAACTCTTACATGACATAACCCCATGTTATATTCTGTTTGGGATACCTGTTACATTTGACGTTTTCTGTTGAAAAAGACAAAACTACCCCTATAGCTCATTCCTATTTGCAATAACATGCCATCTCTCTCCATCGAAGCCCCCCCGGTCGACCACGAGCAAGACCCCTGCACCGATCTGCTCCGCCCCTGCTCGACCTCCCCCTTGTCAAGGTCCCCAGCTGCTCGAACCTCCCCCCTGCCGCCAAGGACCCCAGCTCCTCCTAACAACACTTACTCTCTCCTAAATCCACCTCCATCCACGCTTGAAAATCACAAGAATATTTGCACTTTCACGAATAAATCATATGCTACGAATGCGATGGTGATTTTTATTGGATTTTTTGATAAATTTTTTCAACCAATTAATTGGAAATTTACACCAGCTAAACAAATACACTAAGTTCCCCGGTTCAGAGGGGAACTTCCTCTATTTTGTTCTCTTCTTCCCGCAACATCCTCTGCACCGTTCTTCTTCCACTTCTTCCCACCGATCCCCACTTCAATCTCATAGCTCCGCCCACTCCTTCCACCGATCAACAATCTCAACCCCGACGACCAACCCTGCACCAACGACCCAATCGCCACCATCATCATCGCTGCCTCTCAAGACCGCCACACTCCAGTAGTCGTCCTACTCCCGCTGCTTGCCCCGTCGTTGTGAAACCCCGTATTTTCTTTTCCTAAAAATATGGAGTATTTTTGACATCCAAAAAATTCAAATAATCATGCCATTTCGTAGATCTCGTCGAGACCTTTCCAACGAGCCCAAGAACGTCAAATTCCGACATTCCTAGCTCAAGATAACGATGTTTTAAGATGGGTGGTCAAGATCCATATATGGATCCGAACCGGGTCCGAAATTGCATCCAAATTCATCACTCTTCCTATAAATAGAAGGTGATAGGCTACTCTCTCAAAGCCCTAGCCACCACCTCCCTTCCCTCTCTTTGGAGCACCACCATCTTGGTCGATTTTATCATTGGAAGGCCGTCGTCAACGTCGAAGAAGGAGCTCCGATCGAAGATCCGCGACCACCATCATGTAGGAAAGCTCGAAGTCACCTTCGTACACGCATTCGCGCTACGATCGAGAGACGGAAATATCATTTCCGTGTGAGAGGAGATCTCGAGGGAACATCCTCGGAGGTAACGACATTATACCCTCCTCTTGCTGTTGGTTTCACGCGATTCTCATTCCTATGTGCTCGAATATTTTTAGAGCTTTAGATATCTGTATACCATGAATCTCAATATGTAGTAACGATGTTATACCTTCCTCTTGTTGTTGGTTCATACGACTTATTTTTGTCCGCATATAATCGAACATGCATTAGAGCCTTAGTCAGTCTTGTGATGAGATTCATTAATAGTAATGATAGTTATCTCTTCCGTGTGCTTTCACATGATCTTATACATCTCATCCAGTTCGTTTCGCTTGAATATTAATCCGAGAATGATTCATAGTTTTTATGTTATTCCTAAATTATCCCGATGAAGAAGTCTCTGGTTGTCGTCGACCTTTTTGATCCTTAAAGTATTTGATATTGGCATATGAATCTGTCAGGACTTTGACGTAATCATCACATGTGACCATCAAATCAGGAACACAAATATACAGTCCAAGAAGTTCTCACGTTGAATAAGATTGATCATACGATCAACATTATTTTCGTTGGACAAGCAAGATATCCACTGAAACGGAAGATTTTTTTTTATAAATTAGGTTGCATGTGATTATCATTAATATTATCTTGCATGAATGTTATGGGAATATAACTCCCAATTAATTACATAATTAACAAATCTAAGGGAGACGTTACTCTAATTGGAGAAGGTGTATCGTGCCTTTTATTTTCTAACGTAAGTCATAATAGCATATTCTCATATAGTATATTGTGACATGAGTTTTAAAGTAATTAGTGTACGCATAAGTATGGGAAAATAAAGCAGACCTAATTGACTCTCCTTGTGTCCAGTTTATACCAAGGATGTTACTGTAATTCCTAACAAACTTTGCTAATTAGTATTCCCAGGTTTTTTTTGTTTGTTATTCGAAGAAGAAAATTATCCCATATGCATTTGTTTGCTATATTGTAGGGTTGGTTATTCCCTGTGTTTTGTTGACATATTTATCAACTAAAGGTACGTAGACTTCTGTAAAAGGGTATTGGCCAGTAACATAATATTATATAGAGCACATAAATATTAGTTAAGAAGTATGAAATTATTACTGTTGGTATGCATTGACCAATGTTTTATATACCACCATGAGTTAAAGAGGTGGTCATCAATGTTTATCAAACAATCGAGTTGCTTCAGATCTTAGTCTTGACTAAAATTAGTAGTAGTAATATATACACACACACACACACACACACACGTATATAGTCATTTTTTTTCTACTTGCAAAATACCTGATTAGTCAGATAATAGCGACTACTTTCAAGTTAACTCTCACAGTGCATACGCACCCCCTCGCACGTATATATGTATGTATATATGCACATATATTTCAAAATGCTCCTTTTAAAGGATGTTTCAAATTAGTGTGAAAAAAAGGACATCATGGAAAATGTTAGTACGCATGGTTTTTTTTGTGAAATTAGAAATGAGCCGCAATAAATATACATCAATCATCGGTCTAATTAATTCAAATCCCATTAGATCGCGAGCATTGTTTGGACTTGTGATGAGTATTGTTCCATCGATGGGAGTCCAAGATGATGGGGTAGATGGAGTAAGGTGCCACAAGGGATTGTGCATGCACCCTTGGACCCCGGGTAGATACCATGAAGGTCGCGACCCCAACGGACGATTTGGATGACGCGTTGCACCTAGCAGACCGGTAGCATCCGGAGTCGCTCGACGGAGTAGGCAGGTGGCGCGGTTGGCGTTCTTGGTTTCTCACTTATACACAATTTTAAGACTCGATTTAAAATTATATGTGGCCACATCTAATTTTACTTTGAGTGTTATTATTGTGAGAGGTGTTCCGGGATATGGTTGGAAGTTGGAGAATTTGAGGTTGAAATACTTGGAGGTTTATCCAAGATGACAAACAAGTTCCCGCGTAGCGGAGGCCTGTGAGTCGCGTACTCGCATGTGCTAGAATAATACGAGTAATGATCAATGATCGAATACTGAAATCTGAAATTGCAACCCATTATGGATCATAACCAACTTGTTGAAATATCAAGACCGCTATAGTAGTACTCAATTATCATTAAATCAATAAATAAAGTTAGTTGTTGTATGATCCAAGGTGAATTAGAATAACTGGGTGACCTTCTCGCTTTCTACCTTATATGCTTACATTTTTAGATAAGTTGAGCATACATCCATTGCTTCCTCCTACCTGAGTTACTGTAGTATTTGTCTCGTTATTGGGCAATTGCTCATAACGTTACCCTTGTGTGAACCCAACAGGTGTAGCTGAGCAGCAGCCGCAACAGTAGCGGCTTTGAGGAGATCAGACTTTACTTTGTCATATTTGCATCAGACAGGGTGCGTCCTACTTAGAGTAATTTATTTACTTCCGCTTTATTTTTTGTTATTACTGAGAGACATTGTAGTGAGATATGTGGAGAGTTTTTTTTCTACAAAGTTTGAGATTTTCTGATGTATCTCATATCATGGACATGGACATTATGGTTATCAATGAAAATGGATGGTGCATTTTAATTTCTATTTCACATTATTCTCCTGTTGTTATTTATATTTCAAATGTTAATCTAATATGCATAAGATGGTTTGCTGAGTATCATAGATCGTGGGCGTATTTGGACCGTAGGTCCGACGCTCCTGTCTCGTCGGTTTTGGTAGCCGACAATGCGGGGCGTCACAGATGGTATCAGAGCCCGATACTCCATCCTCTCTTTTGCATATTAGAATTGTTAACAATATTTGAAATATAAATATAGTGACAGAGTCTTTTGACCTTGTCGTTAGTAAGGAGAATAATTCAAGTCATGTTTAAAGTGTCCATTGTCTCTCTAACCATAGAAATAATTTTTAATATAATGATTCTCGCAGGGAATCATACCACCTCGTGTTGACCCTGATATTGCACAGCAGTTGGCTTTGCTAGTTCAGGCCGTACAGGGTATACAACAGCGTCAGGAGGTATTGGAGCAAAGGCTCCTCCAGCAGGATGATTCCTCGTACCAGCCCTCTCGTGAGGAGGAGGGTAGTGTTCATCCTTCGGTGTCTCTGGACCCGGAAGGATCAGATGACCTAGAGACGCTGCAGAAACATCAGACGACCTACGCAGCATATCAGAAATCTAAGGTGCCACAATTCTTTGGCACCGGCACGCCAGATGAGGCTGAGCTATGGTTGGATCACGTATCTAAGGTGTTGAGGATGATTCATGCTCCTGAAGAGTCTTGGCTTACATTTGTGGAGTTCTCACTAGAAGGTTATGCTGAGTGTTGGTGGTTCGCCACCAAGGAACATCTGGAGGATCCCATAACATGGGAAATTTTTCTTGATGAGTTCCGTAGTCAGTTCTATCCTGATCACTGGGTTGAGGATCAGAGGAGGTTATTTGCTGAGCTGAAGCAGGGGTCAATGACGGCCCAAGAGTACCTCATTCGTTATACTGAACTCTCCCGCCACTCGCCAGCGACTACTGCTTTTCCTGAGGAGAATTTACAGAAGTTTATCCGGGGACTGCGTGATGATGTACAGCACCAGCTATCTGCATTAGATTTCACTTCCATCAAGGAGGTAGCTGCTAAAGCTACCAAGATGGAGGCAACCCAGAGTCGGCTTCAGGGGAGTCCATCACATTTCCAACCACCTCAGCCCGCGAGATCTGCTCGTCGAGATTTCTACAGAGCTCGTAGAGAGCGTCGTTTCCACCCAGTGGCTACTACTCCTACCGTTAGCAGATTTGCCCCTACACCTACTTTGGGGCAGGGTTTGGCGAGCCGTGGTACTACTTCCTTCCGCTCTTCGGCACACTCGCAGAGCCGTAAGACAGGAGGTGCTAGCCTTGTCTCAGGAGGCTCCTTCTCTCAGCCAGAAGATCGCAGATGTTTCCACTGCCAACAGCCGGGCCATTTCAAGGCCAAGTGTCCTTTACTTGCCAGCAACTCAGGTGGCCACCCACCAAATATACGACCAACTTTCTCTTCTGCACAGTCACACGAATCAGTTTCCCGCCGTGGGGGTCGAGGTTTTCAACGTCCTCCACCACGACCAACCTTCAGTGCTGCAGGTTCTAACGCCCCTCCACAGCCTCAGGGACAGTTGAATGCAATCACACAGGAGCAGGCCCACGCCTCAGGAGCTGTAGTGCGAGGTATGATTTCAGTGCATGGTATATCATTACATGCTTTATTTGATTCGGGAGCTACGCACTCCTTTCTAGCACATCGATTAGTGCCCAAGTTAGATAAAGAGCCTGTCTGTGTTCCATCTCCATACTACATCAAGGGCCCAGGGGGCCAATTATTCATAGTGCGACAAGCAGTGGAGAATGTAGCAGTGCAGATCGGCGGACACATATTGCCCGCATATCTCTTGCTCATTCAGTTAGAAGATTTTGATGTCATCCTAGGTATGGATTGGCTCGAGCAATATCACGCATGCCTTGATTGCTTCGAGAAGACGATAGTGTTCCGTCTCCCAGACATACCTACCTTTCAGTTTGATGGACGCGCCTCAGATAGTGAGGTCTTATATGTATCGGCATTGAAGGCCCAACACTTACTCGATCAGGGTTGCATAGGTTTTCTTGCCTATGTTGTGGAGTTACCTGTTGAAGATCGTATGATTGAAGATGTCAAAATTGTACGAGATTTTCCTGATGTATTTCCAGAGGAATTACCTGGACTACCGCCAGAGAGGGAGATCGAGTTCGAGATTACTTTGATACCTGACACGCAACCGATCTCCATACCTCCATATCGAATGGCACCGGCCGAACTCAGGGAGCTCAAAGTACAACTGCAGGAGTTGTTGGAAAAGGGATTTATCCGTCCCAGTACATCACCTTGGGGAGCACCGGTCCTCTTCGTAAAGAAGAAGGATGTGTCTATGCGTTTATGCATCGACTACAGGCAATTGAATAAAAGGACGGTGAAGAACCGTTATCCACTTCCACGAATAGATGATCTTTTTGATCAATTACAAGGAGCAGCGGTATTCTCAAAGATTGACATACGATCGGGCTATCATCAATTGAGAATTAAGGACACAGATGTGCTTAAATCTGCTTTTCGTACCAGATACGACCACTATGAGTTTGTGGTTATGCCGTTTGGACTCAAGAACGCACCTACCGCGTTCATGGACATGATGAACAGAATTTTCCGCCCATACTTAGATCGGTTTGTGGTGGTGTTCATTGATGATATCCTGATCTACTCACGTGATGAGCATGAGCATGAGCAGCACCTTCGTATTATTCTTGAGACACTCAGAGAACACAAGTTGTATGCAAAATACAACAAGTGTGAATTTTGGCTTACCGAAGTAGCTTTCCTCGGTCATGTAATATCAGGAGCAGGTGTGGCAGTTGATCCAGCCAAGATAGAGGCTGTCATGTCCTGGGAGCAGCCCAAGACAGTTACCGAGATACGCAGCTTCTTAGGCCTCGCCGGCTACTACAGACGTTTTGTTAGGGGCTTCTCACATCTAGCTCTTCCACTTACTTGTCTAACACAGAAGGATGTTCCTTTCATTTGGAGCGACAAGTGCGAGCTGAGCTTTCGTACGCTTAAAGAAAGACTGATCAGTGCTCCGATTCTCACCCTTCCTTCAGGCCCCTTAGACTTTACAGTGTATACTGATGCATCAAAGGAGGGTTTAGGAGCCGTGTTGATGCAACGTGGTCATGTCGTGGCATATGCATCACGACAATTAAAGAATCATGAACGGAACTACCCTACTCATGACTTGGAGTTGGCAGCTATAGTCTTCGCGTTGAAGATATGGCGTCACTATTTATATGGGGTCACGTTTGAGATTTTTACAGATCACAAGAGTCTCAAATATATCTTTGATCAGCGAGAGCTGAATATGAGGCAAAGGCGATGGATGGAGCTGTTGAAGGATTATGACTGCACTATCTCTTACCATCCGGGTAAGGGGAATGTAGTAGCAGATGCTTTGAGTAGAAGAGCACATACCGAGGGCATCGCAGGATGGCTACAGACTTGGGATATGCTCACAGCACTCAGTGAGTGGCACCCCTTCGATAGTACTGCAGACGCTGTAACTGTACCTGCTAAGTACAGTGGATTATGGGACAGGATTGTGCATGGTCAGCAGACAGATCGGAAACTACAAGAATTGTTCCATCGATGTCTGAAGGAGGAGTTTGATGGATTTAGAGTTTGTGAGTCCATCTTATGGAAGGGAGATCGTGTCTGTGTCCCTGATGATGATGAACTAAGGAGAGACATCCTAGATGAGGCTCACTGTTCTAGATTATCTATCCATCCAGGAAGCACCAAGATGTATAGAGACCTCCGTCAACACTTCTGGTGGGAAGGGATGAAGTGAGATGTAGCAGAACATGTCAGTCGTTGCCTTACTTGTCAATTAGTGAAGGCAGAGCACAAGCGTCCTCCTGGCTTGTTACAGTCACTTCCTATTCCGTTGTGGAAATGGGAAAGTATCTCTATGGATTTTGTGACATCCTTACCTCGTAGATTGGTGGATACGATGCTATTTGGGTTATTGTGGACAGGCTGACCAAGTCCGCACATTTCATTCCCGTTAACATGACATGCACTCCGGTAGATCTGGCCAAGTTATATATTCAGCATGTTATTCGCTTGCATGGGATTCCCAAGGAGGTTGTATCTGACAGAGACTCTCGTTTTACATCGCATTATTGGGGAGAATTCATGAAGGCCCTAAAAACTGAACTATGTCTTAGTTCAGCCTATCATCCGCAGACTGATGGGCAATCAAAGAGAACAATTCAGACCCTTGAAGACCTACTCAGAGCATGTGCCATTGAGTGGAAAGGATCTTGGAAGGACCACCTTCCTTTGGTGGAGTTCACTTATAACAACAGCTACCATGCTAGTATTGGCATGGCGCCTTTTGAGGCATTTGTATGGACGGAGGTGCACCACTCCCTTGTGTTGGTAGGAAGTGGGTGACAAGGGTATTTATTCCACTCAGATAATCGAGGACACAACAAGAGTAGCGGAGACGGCTAGGAAGCTATTGACTGCACAGAGCCGTCAGAAGAGCTATGCTGATCAGAGATGTCGTGATCTTGAATTTGACACTGGAGACTTTGTATTCTTAAAAGTATCTCCAATGAAAGGTATTCAGAGATTTGGTGTTAAGGGCAAGTTGGCACCACGGTTCGTTGGCCCTTTCGAGATTTTATCTCGTATTGGGAAGGTAGCATACCGAGTAGCACTCCCCCCTCACTTGGCAGGCGTGCACGATGTATTCCATGTGTCAAACCTCCGGAAGTATATCCGAGACCCTCGACATGTGATTAGCTATGAGGATCTCGCGGTTGAATCAAATTTATCTTTTCCTGAGGCACCCGTGCAGATTTTAGACCGGGCGGTCAAGAGGTTACGACGGAAAGACATCCCTTTAGTGAAGGTATTGTGGCAAAGTCAGAATGTTGAGGAGGCCACTTGGGAGCCTGAGGCAGATATGCGACAGAAATACCCCTATCTTTTTGAAGGTATGTTCACGAAACCCTATTTCAATCCTCTTTAAGATTTTTATGGGTACCGTTCTCTTTAAGATTTTTATGCATGAATCTACATCACATTCAAAACTTATACGTTAAATCCTACGTCTCGAGGACGAGACTTCCTTTAAGATTTTTATGATGTGAAACCCTGTATTTTCTTTTCCTAAAAATCTGGAGTACTTTGACATCCAAAAAATTCAAATAATCATGTCATTTCGTAGATCTCGTCGAGACCTTTCCAACGAGCCCAAGAACGTCAAATTCCGACATTCCTAGCTCAAGATAACGATGTTTTAAGATGAGTGGTCAAGATTCATATATGGATCCGAACCGGGTCCGAAATTGCATCCAAATTCATCACTCTTCCTATAAATAGAAGGTGATAGGCTACTCTCTCAAAGCCCTAGCCATCACCTCCCTTCCCTCTCTTTGGAGCACCACCATTTTGGTCGATTTTATCATTGGAAGGCCGTCGTCGAAGTCGAAGAAGGAGCTCCGATCGAAGATCCGCGACCACCATCACGTAGGAAAGCTCGAAGTCACCTTCGTACACGCATTCGCGCTACGATCGAGAGACGGAAATATCATTTCCGTGTGAGAGGAGATCCCGAGGGAACATCCTCGGAGGTAACGACGTTATACCCTCCTCTTGTTGTTGGTTTCACGCGATTCTCATTCCTATGTGCTCGAATATTTTTAGAGCTTTAGATATCTGTATACCATGAATCTCAATATGTAGTAACGATGTTATACCTTCCTCTTGTTGTTGGTTCATACGACTTATTTTTGTCCGCATATAATCGAACATGCATTAGAGCCTTAGTCAGTCTTGTGATGAGATTCATTAATAGTAATGATAGTTATCTCTTCCGTGTGCTTTCACATGATCTTATACATCTCATCCAGTTCGTTTCGCTTGAATATTAATCCGAGAATGATTCATAGTTTTTATGTTATTCCTAAATTATCCCGATGAAGAAGTCTCTGGTTGTCGTCGACCTTTTTGATCCTTAAAGTATTTGATATTGGCATATGAATCTGTCAGGACTTTGACGTAATCATCACATGTGACCATCAAATCAGGAACACAAATATACAGTCCAAGAAGTTCTCACGTTGAATAAGATTGATCATACGATCAACATTATTTTCGTTGGACAAGCAAGATATCCACTGAAACGGAAGATTTTTTTTTATAAATTAGGTTGCATGTGATTATCATTAATATTATCTTGCATGAATGTTATGGGAATATAACTCCCAATTAATTACATAATTAACAAATCTAAGGGAGACGTTACTCTAATTGGAGAAGGTGTATCGTGCCTTTTATTTTCTAACGTAAGTCATAATAGCATATTCTCATATAGTATATTGTGACATGAGTTTTAAAGTAATTAGTGTACGCATAAGTATGGGAAAATAAAGCAGACCTAATTGACTCTTCTTGTGTCCAGTTTATACCAAGGATGTTACTGTAATTCCTAACAAACTTTGCTAATTAGTATTCCCAGGTTTTTTTTTGTTTGTTATTCGAAGAAGAAAATTATCCCATATGCATTTGTTTGCTATATTGTAGGGTTGGTTATTCCCTGTGTTTTGTTGACATATTTATCAACTAAAGGTACGTAGACTTCTGTAAAAGGGTATTGGCCAGTAACATAATATTATATAGAGCACATAACTATTAGTTAAGAAGTATGAAATTATTACTGTTGGTATGCATTGACCAATGTTTTATATACCACCATGAGTTAAAGAGGTGGTCATCAATGTTTATCAAACAATCGAGTTGCTTCAGATCTTAGTCTTGACTAAAATTAGTAGTAGTAATATATACACACACACACGTATATAGTCATTTTTTTTCTACTTGCAAAATACCTGATTAGTCAGATAATAGCGACTACTTTCAAGTTAACTCTCACAGTGCATACGCACCCCCTCGCACGTATATATGTATGTATATATGCACATATATTTCAAAATGCCCCTTTTAAAGGATGTTTCAAATTAGTGTGAAAAAAAGGACATCATGGAAAATGTTAGTACGCGTGATTTTTTTTTGTGAAATTATAAATGAGCCGCAATAAATATACATCAATCATCGGTCTAATTAATTCAAATCCCATTAGATCACGAGCATTGTTTGGACTTGTGATGAGTATTGTTCCATCGATGGGAGTCCAAGATGATGGGGTAGATGGAGTAAGGTGCCACAAGGGATTGTGCATGCACCCTTGGACCCCGGGTAGATACCATGAAGGTCGCGACCCCAACGGACGAGTTGGATGACGCGTTGCACCTAGCAGCCCGGTAGCATCCGGAGTCGCTCGACGGAGTAGGCAGGTGACGCGGTTGGCGTTCTTGGTTTCTCACTTATACACAATTTTAAGACTCGATTTAAAATTATATGTGGCCGCATCTAATTTTACTTTGAGTGTTATTATTGTGAGAGGTGTTCCGGGATATGGTTGGAAGTTGGAGAATTTGAGGTTGAAATACTTGGAGGTTTATCCAAGATGACAAACAAGTTCCCGCGTAGCGGAGGCCTGCGAGTCGCGTACTCGCATGTGCTAGAATAATACGAGTAATGATCAATGATCGAATACTGAAATCTGAAATTGCAACCCATTATGGATCATAACCAACTTGTTGAAATATCAAGACCGCTATAGTAGTACTCAATTATCATTAAATCAATAAATAAAGTTAGTTGTTGTATGATCCAAGGTGAATTAGAATAACTGGGTGACCTTCTCGCTTTCTACCTTATATGCTTACATTTTTAGATAAGTTGAGCATACATCCCTTGCTTCCTCCTACCTGAGTTACTGTAGTATTTGTCTCGTTACTGGGCAATTGCTCATAACGTTACCCTTGTGTGAACCCAACAGGTGTAGCTGAGCAGCAGCCGCAACAGTAGCGACTTTGAGGAGATCAGACTTTGCTTTGTCATATTTGCATCAGACAGGGTGCGTCCTACTTAGAGTAATTTATTTACTTCCGCTTTATTTTATGTTATTACTGAGAGACATTGTAGTGAGATATGTGGGGAGTTTTTTTCTACAAAGTTTGAGATTTTCTGATGTATCTCATATCATGGACATGGACATTATGGTTATCAATGAAAATGGATGGTGCATTTTAATTTCTATTTCACATTATTCTCCTGTTGTTATTTATATTTCAAATGTTAATCTAATATGCATAAGATGGTTTGCTGAGTATCATAGATCGTGGGCGTATTTGGACCGTAGGTCCGACGCTCCGGTCCCGTCGGTTTTGGTAGCCGACAGGGCGGGGCGTCACAGTCGCCTTCCACCTGTGGCTACAGTTGAAGCCGCACTCACTTTGCCCACGTGCCCCCGCGGGCTGCCGCCATCTCCACCTCCAACCGTCGGACGACCCCAGCCCGCCATCGCCACCCGACTCCTTCGTCAGTCTTCAGTTGTGCTCGTGCGGAGGAGCTCCGCCAACGCCTCACACCGGCGCGTCACCTCACTCACCAACATCACCTGCAACCCCCAACACCTGAAGCACATCCCCACTCACGACCTCCAGGACGCGCGCGCCTCCAGCCAGCCGACGACGCCCTGCACCGCATACATACAGGAGCACTGCTCCTCGACATTTTCTTCCTTCACCGGCTAAAGCGCACCGAAGCTCCGCAACCGGTCGTGTGTCTACCCGCCTCCACCTGCACGCATCATCTCTGCCGCCGTCCACCTCATTCGACAACAACACGCCTCCTCCTTGCAAAGGAGGACTCACCCACGCCATCTCGCATGCAGCTGTTGCTGCACTAACTGCCCGTGCGCTGCAGCACTTCAACCCATCGTGCGTGCTACCAAGCAGCAGTAGCCGGCACACACACCGCGATCGCCTGTGCTTCGCACTGCAACTCCACCACCACGACCACCCGAAAGACACCAACAACTGCCCTAGCTACACCTCGTCTCTGCCAACCTCCATCGAGCCGCCAGCTACGCAGATCATCCTGCCGCCAACCCTTACGGGGAAGGGAAGGAGGTCAGATGGGGGAGTCAGATGGGGGAGGTTAAGGTGACGGAGGGTGAGGGGTGTGAGCTGAGGAAGGTGGATGGAAGTTGAAGGGAGAGGGTTCTTTTTTGTTTATTTTATAGCCGTTGGATTGGGAATGAGTTAGATTGACTCATTCATCTGGTTGAGTTAACTAACAAAGGGTCATGAGTGTGAGACGGAGTGACTATCCAGGGTTTTTCATGTAATTCATGATTATGTAGGGTTATGATTGTAATTACGGAATTACTCAGGGTTATGGGTGAAAATCCATTGATATTATCAAGAATGAGAAGATTATAACGATAGCTTTAATTATCGTTTATATTATAATTTCTTATATCATCATTACAATGCCCTAATTTTAAACAAAGCCGTTCTCTCTCCCGATTTTAAAATTGGATTTTGTGCTTACTAAGTGAATCAATAGAAATAATCATTCCATGACTCTTCTTCCTCAACTTACGAATTAGATATTGTAAAAAAAACTCACTAATTACTTTTCCTTCCAAATACATTGAGATTTTTTCCCCACAAACAAAAAAGCCCTAAACTTAAGCAAGCCGAGTGGCTGAGCGGCGGCGACGCCAGCGCCAGCAGCGGACGGCGAAATGGGGGCGCCGAAGCAGAAGTGGACGCCGGAAGAGGAGCAGGCCCTCCGTGCCGGCGTTGTAAAACACGGCGCCGGCAAGTGGCGGACCATCCAGAAGGACCCCGAGTTCAGCCAATACCTCGCCACGCGATCAAACATCGACCTTAAGGTTTCAATTCTAGAGACGTTTCCTTTCTTCAAATTTTTGGTTTCGGCGGTATGATTGTGGTATATTTTGTTGGTGCAAAGATTGGATTTTTAAGCGAAGTATGTAATCTGAATGAGATGGTTTAAACACTAAAATCCCTACTGGCTAAAAATATTTGTTGGGGTTTGTTGCAGTTGTATCCGCTGGTGCTTGTTTGGGGTGGATCAGGAGTGGTTGACCTAATTGATGTTGGGAATTTTGTTTTTTTTAAACATGGCAATATTGGTAGGATCGTAGATTCAATAGTTATACAAACCATCCAAACATTGCATCATTGTTTGAATTTTATTTGAGCTAAGTTTTTTTCCAAGGAACTCCCAGCAAAGTGAATTTGATACATATGAAGCTTGCATGCTTTCTGCCATAAATATCGTACTATATGTAGAGGTTTATGTAGAGGATCACGTTATGTTATGATGTACCGTTACGTATTTTCTATATATCTCATGTACGTCTATGTAATTACCCAAGGGTTTTCTCTCTATATAAGAGACCCTAGGGCTCTATGGAATAAAACAACAGAGCATTATCGACTCTGACATGGTATCAGAGCCAAAACCCTAATCTAGGGTTTTCTCCACCGCCGCCACCCCCCCTCTCTCTCGGCCGCCGTCGCCCACCCCAGGCCGCCGCCGCCCACCCTTCCTCCCACCGGCCACCACCCACCCCCTCCGAGGCCCCCCTCCCGCCGAGGCCTCCTCCCGCCGCCCCCCCCCCCCCCCCCCCCTTCTCACGCCGAGGCCCCCCCTCCCGCCGAGGCCTCCTCCCGCCGAGGCCTCCTCACACCGCTGAGGCCTCCCTCTCTCACCGAGGCCTCCCTCTCCCGCCGGGGGCTGCCGTAGCCCTCTCTCGGGCCTCTCTCACTCGTCGATCGGCACCCCTTCATCTATGGGTTCAAGTGTATAAAGTCTACATATGCACTTGAATCCAATACAGTCTTTGTAGACAAATGTTCATTTGTCTATCATCCCAGCGTCTTCTTCTCCGGCAACATGTCAGACCAAAAGGTTGATATGCCCTCCATAGGTGCCTTTAAAGGGTCGGCACCAATAGTCAAAATGGACGGGACGAACTACGAACTCTGGGCTATGCAGTTCCTGAGTCTTATGAAGTCATGTGGTAAGAAGCACATTCTTACCGAGGATGAGCCGGCAGAGAAGACGGGGATATATGCCTCATGGGAGGCTGATGATGCGTATACCAAGGTCTGGCTGTCAGGGATGCTCACGATGGAGATCGCCAATGACGTCCTTCATCAACCCACCACCAAGGCGATGTGGGATATTCTGGCTACTACGTATTCTCAAGTGCGGAACGAGACAAAGATGCTGCAGTTGCAGCATGACATTTTTACCATGAAGCAAAATGGCCGGCCTCTTCACTCTCTGTCCACGTCCCTACGTGGGATGTTCGAGAAGTTATATAGCACCATCCCGCTCACAGCCACCTCCGAGCAGCAGAAGACGTTTCGCAATGCCACTATGGTGGGCGTCTTAATTGCTGCCCTTGATCCGGAGTACGAGGCAACCCGCTCTCAGATCCTCGCCGATGCCACTATTCCTCCGATGGAGGAAGTCTACAGGAGACTCAGCCGTATCTCTGTCCCTTCCAGCGCAACAACTCCACCTCCTTCAGCAATGGCAGTCTCCAGGGGACAAGGTAGTTCGTCTTCATTTCGTGGCCGCGCCAGTGGCGGACGTGGCCGAGGAGGTCGTACACGTTTAACATGCTCATTCTGTCGTCGCACTGGTCATTCCGAGGATACATGCTATTCCAAGCTTGGATTTCCTCCTTCAGCACGAGTAGCTGATCATGTTCAGACACCGCCCACATCTACTTCAGATCACAGGTTCGAGGAGCTTGTGGTACGACTTCGTGACATTATGCCACAGTCATCATCAGAGGCTGCTGATACATCTGACGTTGCGGCTTCTGCGTCAGCTAGTACATCGGCTACTGCCAGTACCTCAGGTAGCACTTCTGCCTTTCGTCATAGTCATGATCTCTCAGGTTGGATTGTTAACTCTGGAGCCACCCATCATCTCTGCCGTGATAAAGATATGCTGCAATCCTATAGGGATATTCAGTCTGGCCGTTCCGTGCTCATAGCTGATGGCACTCAGTCCCCTTTTGTGGGTCAGGGGGAGGCTTCCCTATTGCCCTCCATGCACTTACACAATGTTTTACATGCACTAGAGTTCTCCATGAATTTATTATCGATTAGCCAGCTTACAAAAGATTTGCACTGTCGTGCTATATTTGACCCATCTTCTGTCATTTTTCAGGACATACTAACGGGCAGGGTGATTGGCTGTGGTTCTGAGCACAATGACCTTTATCGTCTAGTACGGAACTCCTATGCTGGCGTCTCGCTACACTCTCAGGGATCCGTTTCTCCGTATACATGGCATCTTCGATTTGGTCACCTTCCGCTCCAGAGGATGCATCACCTCCTACCACAGATCTCTCCGAATTCGTCATTTCGTTGTGAAGCGTGTCAGTTAGGGAAGCACCATCGTTCGAGCTTCCCTAGTCGTCAGAGTCGGAGCAGTCGCTCCCCGTTTGTGTTATTTCATATTGATATTTGGGGTCCTAGTCGTGTCCTGGATCATCAGGGCCACATGTTTTATCTTGTTGTGGTTGACGATTTCTCTCGTGTTTCTTGGACTTTTCTTCTTAAAAATAAATCTGAAGTAGGAAGTATTATCACAAATCTTATCAATGAAGTGCAGAATTTTTTTCGTCTACTGTTAAATATGTTCGCACCGATAATGCATTGGAATTCTGCACTCGTTCTCTTGCTCAGTTTCTTTCCTCTAAGGGCATTATCCACCAAACTACATGTGCTTACACATCTCAACAAAATGGTGTTGCGGAGAGGAAACATCGTCACTTTCTTGATATTGCTCGCACTCTACTTATTCAAAGTTGTGCACCATTAGCCTTTTGGGGAGATGCTATACTTACAACATGCTATCTGGTCAATTGCATGCCCTCTACCGTCCTTGGGGAAAAATCTCCAATCTCTGTTCTCTTTCTTGAAAAGGACTTGTTCTCACTTACCCCTCGTGTCTTTGGAACTGTCGCATTTGTTCACCGCTTGTCTCCGGGACTTGACAAGCTCTCTCCTAGAGCTGTTAAGTGCGTATTTGTGGGCTACTTGCAGACACAAAAAGGATATCATTGCTATGACCCCATTAATAACAAGTACTATGTTAGTGCTGATGTTACATTTTTTGAGCCAGTTATGTACTTCTCCCCTGCAGGTGACAGATTGGTTTCCTCCACATCTACAGATGATAATGTCTATGTTCCCCTACCTCCAAGTCTGGGTCGATCTGAGTCCACTACACCATCACCACCACCACCACCGCCGCCACCACCGTCTCCATATCCTTCCATTCCACCATTCCCTAAGTTCTACACAAGACGGTCAGGGCCTGCTCATGCTACACGTCAACCATCCAGCACGCCTCAGGTATGCTCCGATGCTATCACTAATGATGGGTTGATTAATGCGCCGGTGCAGGAGTCTTTGATACAGCGGGAAGATCCACCAGTCAGTACAGTGGATGATGATCTTGATCGTCCTATTGCTCATAGGAAGCAGAAGAGGCAATGTGCATCCTATCCTCTTGCGTCTTATGTGTCCTTTCATCGTCTTACTGGTGATTTTCAAAGGTTTGCAGCAGCTGTCTCGACAGTTGAGATTCCACGGACATATCAAGAGGCCATGAAGATTGATAGCTGGCGTTTAGCCATGGAGGAGGAGATGCGTGCCTTACAATCTCGAGGGACTTGGTCCCTAGTTCCTATTCCTCCTGGTGCTTCTGTGGTGAGTTGCAAGTGGGTGTTTACAGTTAAATATCACACAGATGGCCGTCTTGATAGGTACAAGGCCAGACTTGTTGCACGAGGCTTCACCCAAACCTATGGGGTGGCTTATTTGGATACATTTTCACCAGTGGCTGGACACTCAACTCTTTGCATTCTACTATCTGTTGCTGTGGTACGTGATTGGCCCATTTTCCAACTTGATGTCAAGAATGCATTCTTATATGGTGACCTACAGGAGGAAGTCTACATGCAGCAACCACCAGGTCTTGCTGCTGAGGGGGAGACTCAGATGGTGTGTAGACTTCATAAGGCAATCTATGGTCTTAAACAAAGTCCAAGGGCATGGTTCCAGAAGCTTTCCCAGATAATTGAACGACAGTGGTTCAAAAGATCAAATGCGGACCACTCGTTGTTTATCTAGAAGACTCCCAGAGGTACCGTTGTCGTCATGATATATGTTGATGATATTCTGGTTACAGGAGATGATGATCAGGGAATCGAGATGACTAAATCCCTCTTGGGAAGCCAGTTTATTACGAAGGATCTAGGTACAATACGATATTTTCTGGGGATAGAGTTTGCAAGAAATGCACAAGGAATGGTAATGACCCAAAGAAAATATGTCACGGACTTGCTAGTTGAAACGGGAATGGTTGGATGCAGACCGTCGAGCACTCCTATGGACCCAAGTATGAGACTTTATGACAATGGATACTGAAGAGGTGGACAAAAGAAGATACAGAGAGATGGTGGGCAAGCTTTTATACATCACCATAACTCGACTGGATATTGCCTTTGCAGTAAACCGGGTGAGTCAATTTATGGAGCAGCCTAGGCAAGTTCATATGGAAGCCCTGTATATGATATTGAGATACCTAAAGTCTTCCCCAGGCGCAGGTTTGTTATTTAGAAAGGACACAGATCTATCCATTTTCGCTTGTGCAGACGTAGACTATGCAGGGTGCCCAAAGGATCGCAAGTCTACTTCAGGATTTGCTATCTTTATAGGAAGCTCTTTGGTTTCTTGGAAAAGCAAGAAACAAACTGTTGTGGCGAGATCCAGTGCTGAATCCGAATATAGAGCCATGGCACAAGCAAGAACAGAAATGATGTGGGTTCGCGCGGTCTTGGAAGACTTGAATATAAATGTCTCTTTACTCATGCAGCTTCAGTGTGACAACCAGGCAGCACTGTTCATTGCCAATAATCCAGCTTTTCATGAAAGAACAAAGCACATCGAAGTAGATTGTCACTACACTAGAGACATAATCCAGAAGGGCTTGATCTCCACTTCACACGTCAATTCAGAAGATCAGACTGCTGATATATTTACCAAGCCATTGCTCAGAGGACCCTTCCAGAGATGTTCTTCCAAGCTGAGCATGATGGATATCTATGCTCCATCTTGAGGGGGAGTGTAGAGGTTTATGTAGAGGATCACGTTATGTTATGATGTACCGTTACGTATTTTCTATTTATCTCATGTACGTCTATGTAATTTACCCAAGGGTTTTCTCTCTATATAAGAGACCCTAGAGCTCTATGGAATAAAACAACATAGCATTATCGACTCTGACACTATAATTGGAAGAGGTTGGTAATATCCCATATCTTGTGTCATATTTCAATGTAGATGTTTTTCCATGTCAGACTGCACAAATCTTCACAATTATTAGTGTTACTTGATTATTCCTGGGATTTGACTATGGACAGTATTTCTTCAGTAGCCGAGTCTTCTTGATGATATAAAGTTTCATAGATGATGTTAGTGAAGATTGTCACTCTAATGTTAAGTGCAAAGGAACTAGCATAGATGTCTAATTTGTATCCAAAATTGATGACATCAAAAATTGTAGAAGATTGTAGCCAAGCTGTTAGCAAACCATGTGAAGAGAGTAGAGTTCTAAACACTGTCATCTCTCCGGTACACGGTACCTTTTTGCCTGGCAGACAGCTCATTGATAGTTTTGTGATGGTGTCTGAGATTGTGCCCGACTGGAGGAGGAGAGCAAGGGGGGTGTTGTGGAAAGTTGATTTCTCTAAAGCCTATTATAGTGTTGACTGACGCTTCTTGTGGGTTTCTTTGTTTAGGAGAGGCTTTCTGGATCGGTGGATTACATGGATGAAGAGGTGCATCACGACGGTCTCTTGTGAGGTCATTTTAAATGGTATGCCTGTGAAGGGTTTTTTCTAGCCGCAATGGGGTGTTCATCAGGGTTTCCTGTTGGAGCCCATGCTTTTCATTCTCGCAGCGAATGCCTTTTTGATTATGGTGGATTGGACGGTGTCTGGCAGCTTCTGTAGTGGTTACATTAGGGAAGAGATTTCAATGCTTATTCTTTAGTATGCTGACAACATCGCCCTGTTTGTAGAAGGAGGGTTTGAGAGTTGCATAGTTTTGTCTGTGGTTCATGATATTTTCGGCGTTCTGTTAGGATTGAAGCTTAACAGGGATAAGTCAGAGTTTGTGTCCTTTGGCCTGGAGGAGTTGGAGATGGTGGTGTGCTGGTTGGCTGAGGTCCCCTCGTAGGGAGCTTTCTTTGTGGTATCTTGGTGTGCTGTTGATTGCAGGAAGAATGCTTATGGTAGATTGGCTGCTTGTGATCTAGAAGATGGAGCAGAGGTTGGCAGGCGTGAGATTCGTTTGTTTGTCTCATCGTGGCAGATTGGTTTTGCTTAGGTCGGTTTAGTGCCTTAGCAGAAAATCTTTTCTTTCAGCAATGCTGTCTGCTTCATGCAAGTGAGGGACTAAAGTAATCTGAATTCGATTTTTTTTTGAGAACTCATAGGATAAACCTCCATGAGAGGCTCATCCAATCCAACATATTCGATGATTATAGTTGAGTTCATTTAATTCCGACATAATCTCAGCTAGGTCTGTCAAATTAGATCCCTTATGTTTTACATAAGAATAGGTTCAATCCTTGTGTACATATTTAAAAATTACAACTTGTCTTTTCCACACTTTAAGTTGGCTCCTTGTTTGTAATATATATAGTTGAAGCTGTCTTCGCAGAAGGGTCAATCTCCTATATGAAGAGGGGTATGATATTTAAAGGAAGCGATATCGAGTTTTAGTTTGAGAAATTTTATTTCCAATCTCCTCTTCTACTTACCTTCGGCCATTTCCCCAAATCCTATCGGCCGTCACTTATCTTTTCACTCATCCATCTACTCCTCACCCTCCCTTCATCCTGTCTACATAATTGCTACTGGAGATGCACAGTTGTTTAGCAAGAGTTATTTGTTGAGAAGGACACGGTTCTGTATTTTATAAAAATAGTTTTACGGATTTTTTAAGTGGTTGATTTGACTTCACTTGCAAACTTGTGTCGAACTTGTTTTTTGTAGTCTATAATTTGGGCCATTTTAAAGTTAGAAATCATAAAAAACAAGTTAGATTTTCGGCATGGCAATAAATTTGAATGCCAATAAAACAAGTTAGATCACAAAAAACAATAATTTTATTGTCATTCCAATAAAATTTGAATGCGAATCATTAAAGTGGACAGAACTGAGAAGTAACGGTTTCTTTAATTTTGGCATAGTTTGCATGTCTCAGAAATAAGATTTTCTGATGTTTCCCAAGAATATGAACGTTTCTTTCTCATGGTTCCTGTCTTTCGTGATGCAGCATTGTAAGTTAGATTTTAAGGCCAGGAGCTGTAGTTTAGTCTGCCTTATCATTATGCATTTATTGCAGGGATTGTACTTAATTTATGTCTGTCATTGAGAATTTCCATTTCGCTGGGTTTTTTAATATGTTGGGTTTGTCCTGCTTACTGCAGGACAAGTGGAGAAATCTGAGTGTTAGTGCCAGTGGACAAGGCTCTCGTGAAAAGTCAAAAACTCCAAAGCCAAAGGCCGTTGCACCTGCTCCAGTCTCTGGCTCCGAAAGCCCAGCAACTCCTGCTCCTGCCCCGCTCAGTGCCCCTGTGAAACAGGAAAATCTGTCTGTGACTCCTTCGAGTAATGTGGACACTGCAAAATTATCTGCCAAGTGAGCTTGTCTCTTCCTTCCCTTTTTCTTCAAAGATTTGATCTTTTAAACGGAAACCATATATTTTCCATGGATTAATTTCTATGCGTGATTTATATCATCTTTTTTGATTGATTCAATTTTCATTAAAGATCTGAATCTACTGAAATGCGATACCTTTTTATTGGGTGTTTGAAATTGAGGGATTGAGAATGTAAATTATTAGCAAATTTATTTGCAATGTATGGAGTCTATTGACAATAGCAATCTATTTACACTACTTACAAATAGAAGTAAGAATTAGGAAAAAATACCACGTAAAACAAGCCTAACATTCTTTAAATTTAAATTCAGCTTGTTACTTCCTAACATACTACACATGATCGTTTGAACTCCAAGATTTTTACATGGAACTCTACGCCCTAAGGAGTGGGATGAAACCACGGGAGAACGTCTCAAAGGGTTGATGTGTCTATTGCACTTTCTAATCTGTACAGGAGCTCTAGGGCTTTTTATATAGCCTCTACGGACCCTCCAAGTCCCACCACTGGTAGATGTGAGATTAAACACTGGATGTGGTAATTGGATCCTTGTAGAGATATATTCATGTATTCATACCGCATCCTTATTTTCTTATTCTTGTGTCTATCATATGTAATTTACCCGTGGGCCTCTCCTCTATATAAGAGAGCATAGGGTTCACATGAATAAACAATTCTCTCATTTTTCCCAACATGGTATCAGAGCGGCGATCCTAGGCTGGAGCTCTCGCACCCAAAACCCTAACCCTAGCCCCACCCTCATCTCCGCTGCGCGTCGCCGCGCTACCTCGCAGCCCCCGCCGCGTCGCCGACGCCCAGCGGCCCACCAGCTACGTCGCGCCACCGCCCAACGGCTTGGACCGCTTCGCCCCACGGCCCCCGTGCCGCCCCATGCCGCCTAACGGCCCCGCAACCCCTGTGAGCACATCGTGCTCTCGCCTAGCGACCTCCCCTTGCGCGATCCACTAGCGTGCGGCGCCTCCGTACGCGGCGCGCCATTTAGCCGCTCCATCGTCTGCGAAGGTCTCTCCGTGTATTTGATGGATTTGGGTGCACAAGTCTACATATGCATTCAAATCCACGTATGTTTGTGTAGACATTGTCATTTACACATTAGTCTACAAAATCCCAGTTCTCCACATCCAGCAATATGTCAGAGAGCAACGTCGATATACCCGCCATAGATGCATTCAGAGGTCCAACGCCTATTGTCAAGATGGACAGGACAAACTATGACCTCTGGGCAATGCAGTTTATGAGTCTTATGAAGTCAAGCGGTAATAAGCACATTCTTACTGAGGAGGAGCCGACTGAGAAAACTGGGATCAATGCCTCATGGGTGACTAATAATGCTTATGCCAAGGTTTGGCTTTCAGGTACATTGACGATAGAGATCGTCAATGATGTATTGCATCAGCCCATCGCCAAGATGACGTGGGACATCCTTGCTGCTACTTACTCTCAGGCAAGGAATGAGACAAAGATTCTGCAACTCCAGCACGATATTTTCACTATCAAGCAGAATGGATGGCCTCTTCATTCATATATACATCCCTACGTGGAATGTTCGAGAAGCTCCATAGTTTCATGCCCTTTTCAGCTACTCCGAAACAACAGAAGACTTATAGGAATGCCACCATGGTGGGTGTATTCCTAGCAACCCTATACCATGAGTATGAGGTTGCTCGTTCTCAGATTCTGGTCGATGCCACTATTCCTCCCATGGAGGAAGCTTTCCGCCGGCTTGGTAGGATCACTGTTCCATCTACTCCTGCCGGTCAGATCACTGTTCCGTCTACTCCTGCCAGTCAGACTTCCTTAGCAATGGCTGCCTCTCGAGGTTGAAGAGGTCCTTCTCAGTTTCGTGGACGTGGACCCCGTAGATGAGGAGGTCATATTCGTCAGCCGTGCACTTACTGCCACCATCCTAGACTTACAGAGGGTACATGCTATTCCAAGCATGGATTTCCTGCTTCTGCACGAGTCGCTGAACAGGTTGAACCCCCTGCTGCTTCCTCTTTGGATTAGAGATTTGATGATCTTGTAGCATGACTGAGGGGCATTATACCTCCCTCCAACTCAGCTGCTTCTTCATCGAACCCTGGGAACCATTCAGATGTGGCTGCTCCAGCATCTTCTAGTACCTCAGGTAGCGCTTTTGCACTTACTAGCTGTAGTGGATCTGATGTTACAGAATGGATCATGGACTCTGGTGCTACACATCACCTTTTTGGAGATAAAGCTCAACTTACAGCTTACAGACAGGTTCCCCCAGGACGGACTGTGGTTATAGCAGATGGAACTCATTCCCCGATCACTTGACAGGGGGAGATTAGCCTAACACCATTTATACATCTACAGAATGTGCTTCATGCCCATGACTTTTCCATGAACTTGCTATCTATTAGTCAGATTACGAAAGATTTACATTGTCGAGCTATTTTTGATCCATCTTCTCTTATATTTCAGGACATCTTCACAGACAAGGTGATTGGCGGTGGTCGTGAGCAGGGCAGTCTCTATCGTTTGGTTCGCACGCCTTAAGCTGGCACTTTCTCCCATTTTGCTGGACCCGTCTCTCCCTTTACATGGCACCTGCGTTTCGGTCATCTTCTGCTCCAGAAGTTATGTCGCGTTCTACCTCAGATTTCTCCTCACTCGTCGTTTCAATGTGAGGCATGTCAGTTGGGAAAGCATCATCGGTCTACTTTTCATAGTCGTCAGAGTCGGAGCAGTAGCTCCATTTTTTGAGTTCTTTCATATAGATATTTGTGGTCCTAGTCGTATTTCTGATCATCAGGGACACATGTTTTTATCTTGTTGTTCTCGATGATTTCTCTCGTTTGTCTTGGGTTTTTTTATTAAAGAATAAATCAGAGGCTGTAGATGTTATCAAGAATTTTATCAATGAAGTGCAGAATGTTTTCTCTTCGTCTGTTAAATTTGTGCGCACTAATAATGTTTTGGAATTATGTACTCATACTCTTTCTAAATATTTTCTGCCCATGGTATTATTCATCAAACGTCGTGTGCTTATACTTCCCAACAAAATCGTGTAGCAGAAAGGAAGCATCATCACCTACTTGATATTACCAGAACTCTTCTCATTCAGAGTCATGCCCCACATTCCTTTTGGGGTGATGCTGCTCTTACGGCATGTTATCTTGTCTATCGCATGCCGTTGTCGGTCTTGGGTGAAAATTCCTTTTTCCCTTGCATTTTCTGAGAAAGAATTGTTCTCCCTTACTCCTCGCGTATTTGGCTTAGTTGCCTTTGTCCACCGACTGTCTCCAGTTATTGACAAGCTCTCTCTTAGGGCAGTCAAGTGTATTTTTGTTGGGTACTCCAGGACACAAAAGGGATATAGATGTTATGATCCATTGCGCAGGAAGTATTATATTAGTGCTGATGTCACCTTCTTTGAAGTTGTGATGTACTTTTCTCATACAGGCGATCGTTTGACTTCCTCATACATTGATGATGAAATCTATATGCCACCACCATCTTCAAACCCAACACTATCACCTCCTTCACCACCTTCCCCATCACCATCACCTTCTCCTATGCTACTGGGTCCCATCATCCCTGTCCCACCATTACCACACCATTATACACGTCGTCGTGCTTCTACTCATGGTCACCGTTCGTCATCTAGCACGCCTGAGGTATGTTCTGAATACGTTATTCCTAAAGTTGGATCTGATAGTTTAATTGAGCAGGAATCCTTACAGGGGACGGACGCAGAGGCTGTAGCTCTAGACCTTTCTATTGCACTTCGGAAGCAGAAGCGTAGCTGTGCCTCTTATCCTTTGGCAACCCTGGTCTCGTTTGAGCGCTTGACTGGTGATTTCAGGAAATTTGCTACTGTATTATCTGCGGTAGACATCCCACGAAATTACCAGGGGGCTCTGAATGATAGTCGGTGGCGGTTGACTATGGAAGAAGAGACGACGACATTGCAGTCACGTAGTACATGGAGTCTGGTGGATGCTTCTGCTGGGGCTTCTGTTGTCAGTTGCAAGTGGGTGTTTACGGTTAAACACTGTGCAGATGGGAGTCTAGATCGGTACAAAGCTAGACTGGTGTTCGTGGCTTTACTCAAACATATGACGTGGACATTTTCTCTTGTGGTTCTTCATTCTACTTACGGATTCTTCTCTCTGTTGCTGTGGTACGTGAATGGTCCCTCTTTTTCAGCTTGATGTTAAGAATGCCTTTTTGTATGGGGATCTACAGGAGGAAGTCTATATGCATCAACCTCCCGATTTTTCTGTTGAGGGGGAGTGTCTGAAGGTTTGCAGACTTCATAAGCAATCTATGGCCTCAAACAAAGTCCTAGGGCATGGTTTCAGAAGCTATCAGACTTAATTGAGAAGCAGGGTTTTAAGAGGTCGAATGCGGATCATTCATTGTTTGTACAGAGAACCTCTGGAGGCACGGTGGTTATTATGGTTTATGTTGATGCTATATTGGTCAAGGTTGATGATATGCATGGAGTAAAAAGGGCAAAAGATTTTTTGGGACAACAATTTGTTACAAAGGACCATGGCACCTTACGATACTTCTTGGGCCTATAGTTTGTTAGGAATCAACATGGTCTTGTGATGACATGACAGAAGTATGTGACAGATATGCTAGCTGAGACAGGAATGATTGGATGCTTGCCGACCACCACTCCTATGGATCCTGGCATGAGGTTATATGATGATGATACCGAAGAAGTGGAGAGGAAACGATACAGAGAAATAGTTGTGAAGCTTCTTTATGTTACTATAACCGGAATAGATATCTCATTTGCAGTCAATCGAATGAGTCAATTTATGGAACAACCTCGACATGCACACATGGATGCTGTATATATGATTTTGAGATGTCTAAAGTCTTCCCCAGGTACGTGCTTATTATTCAGAAACTTACTATTTTTGCATGTACTGATGCTGATTATGCTGGATGTCCAAAGGATAGGATGTCCACTTCGGGCTTTGCATTTTTTGTTGGTAGCTCTCTTGTTTCTTGGCGGAGTAAGAGACAAACTGTTGTAGCAAGATCCAGCGTCGAGTCTGAATATAGAGCTATGGCACAAGCAAGTACATAAATGATGTGGGTTCGTGCTGTACTAGCAGATTTATATATAGATGTACCTGTTCCTATGCAATTACAATGTGATAGCCAAGCAGCCCTGTTCATTGCAAACAATCCGACTTTTCATGAGAGAACCGAGCATATTGAAGTAGACTGTCACTACACGAGGGACATGATTCAGAAATGACTTATTTTTACTTCTCATGTGACCACGTCAGCTCAGGGATCAAACTGCAGACATTTTTACTAAGGCTTTGCTCAAGGGACCATTCCAGAAATGCTCATCCAAGCTAAGCATGATTGCCATCTATGCCCTATCTTGAGGGGGAGTGTAGAGATATATTTATGTATTCGTACTGCATCCTTATTTTCTTATTCTTGTGTCTATCATATGTAATTTACCCGTAGGTCTCTCCTCTATATAAGAGAGCCTAAGGTTCACATGAATAAACAATTCTCTCATTTTTCCCAACAATCCTGGAAGGATCTAATTACCCGTTTACAACATAAGTGATGCATACTCAACACTCACCCTCAAGCTGGAGCATGCAATGCTTAACTTGGACGAACAGAAAGAAATCTCAAAGTCATACTATAAGACACTACAGACAAAATATCAACTCAGCGCATACACACTGTCGGTTGCTGTCGAGGACATTGCTTCTCATGCCGTGCAGGTGAGGAGGAGCAAACGTGCTGGAGTGTGAGCCGAAGTAGGTGTGCTCTGTACTGGGCCTGCCAGAGTCACCAAAACTAAAATGAGTCTCCTCGTCGGGGTACTCTAGTCCGCCACAATCATGTGGACAACTACTCCATCTCTGAAGGGCCGAACTGAAAAGGTCGTGGAGACATCCTCATTGGAGTCCACAATCGTTGGAGAATGGAGTCTGAAAAGTCTCCTCGTCGGAGAACCGGGTCTCTCCCATACTGGCTCAGAGAATGGGATCTCTACTCTGTAGTCCCTATGATACCACATGGAAACCCTAGCCCACATGGCATATGGAATGAGATCTCTACTCTAGAGTTCATATGGATTGCATGAAAACTCTGATACCAAAAATAAAAAATGGGGACCACACAAATAATGATCGCAAATTTGTGCGAATCAAACCGAAGACTCCGGACCAATCTATCAAGTCTGAATATGAAAATTGTAGAGTTTGAACATCTGGTTGGCCCGGAGAATATGAATTTCTGATAATATGGCATGTAGAACTCTTCACAATGCTCTCCCTTTCTCCCATACTGGTTGGAACAACAAACATCGATCAGGTTGGGAGAAGACAAGAAGATGGGGAGGAACAAATGAACGTTCTCATTTTTTTTCACGGCTATTTCCCTTTTTTAATAGCCGTCTCTCCCTTTTTTTAAAATAAGCTGTTTTTTTGGCTTCTCTCTTTTTTTTGTAAAATATTTTTTTTCTGAATACAACTTTTCTTTTGTACGCACCTTTCCTCAAAACAAATTTCTTTCCCCTTATTTTTTTAATCGGCCCGCCTTTGGGCCTAAAAACTCGGCTCCCCTCTTTTTTTCCTGACCCAAAGGACCCTTGCTTCTTTCTCCATTCATTATTTTTTTCATTTTTTAAACTTAAGGCCCCATTGGGCCCAACAACGAAGGGAGCTCCCTATTTAAGGTTCCCCTCGGGGAACCCTTTCGTCACAGGTTGGGTGCCGTCGCCGTGTGATGTGGAGTTCGGGAGAAGGAGGTTGCCGCCTGGACTCGGAGAGGTGACAACACCACTTGAGAAGTGTTGCTGCTGGAGCTTGGGGCGGGGGATGAGATCTTGCATGTCGATGCTGAAGTTGGAGGAGCCATGGAGATGGACTACGCTGCTTGTAGCCTGGAGCGCCGCCTTGGAGCCCGACGTGGTGGCGCCGCTCGGAGATGCGACATGAGATCAAGATCTGGAGGTGGTGGCCATCGCCACTGGGAGTGTGGAGGTGCGCCTGAAGGTCCGCTGATCGGAGTTGTTGCGCGTAAGGTTTGAAAAAAATTAAAAATGGAACGAGACAGTTTACCTGGAATCAAGGCGATGTGTGACGCCCGCTCCCGCGGATCTGGGAAACCCGTTTACATATCAGCCGTAGTATTATGTTCTCTAAGGACCACATTAGAGTACTGAAAATTTGGGGAATTTTTTTTTTGACATTCACATTAACTAACAAGCCACAGAACTATAACATGTCACACTTATATTGCATAAATTCCATATCAGTTAACATGTAACAACAGAAATTGCATTATGTACATGCATCCCAATTTTATCGGAAGAGAAATAAAAGCATAAATATCTTGAACAAACTATAACATACATACCTGCTATGTTTTGCTTCAGAAACTGACATTCAACTCTCCCAATACAACGATGCAGGTATTTTGCCTGCAATCCATGGAATAGGGAGAAAAGAACATCAACAAATGTTGAGTAAATCTTAATTAATTAAAAATAACAGGAAATTTAGTGGTTCCAAAAGAAAGCAAGTAATTTGGCCTTAACAATTAAAATTTAGAGCTACTTGCAATGAAACATGCTTTCAAGTTGTTTGGTATGTAAAACCCCATTCTACTCATCCTACACTACTTACCCACATTAATTATTTATATACAAATATCATATGGTCCATATTTAAATCATTGTCTTTCTATTAATTATAATATAAGTTTGATTGGTCTTGAGATTGTGAATGATGAGATTCTGATATAATCATTATCTCTATTAATGCTTATAATGATGTTTAAGAATCTTGTGTATTGATCATAATAAGAGTATATGATGGATCTGGGGTTTTGATTCTTTCCTTGTTGATTTTCTCATGCTTAGTGGATAGTCCGATAAGGATGATTTTCATGATAGGGTCTTTTCTCTTTGCCAGGAATTATTGGCAGAAAAGTAACTAGTTCAACGGAAACCGACTCAACTGTAACCAAGCTTCCATGTAACCAATTCAACTGTAATTCAACTTTAGCCAACTCAATTGTGACTCAATCCAATCTCAAATGTATCTTTTCAGATTCAACTGTAACTGATTCAGATGTAGCCATAGAGGATTCATATGTATACATGGATGATTCGGATGTAGCATCGCCAAGTCTGTTGGCGAAAAATAAACAAAACTCAAGCGGTGAAGTAGCCTACAAAAGAGGCTCTTCCGTCTCGCCCTCTAATTGGAAGGGCGGTCCAATAGAGGGATAGGTCTACTCCAAAACTACGCCACTGAGACGGGTGAGAGAGACTCTCTAGAAAAGTCGCTCTAAAAGAAAAACCGGCCCGACCGGTACGGGCTAACGAGCTCGAAAAACTAAAACCAAGGGTCCTCCAGCCTAGGTACCCTAAAGAACAAGGGTCAGCGGAACCGGTCTTTAAAAAAAAACCTGTGGATCCCAGAGAGGCGTAAAAACTGCGAGCGCTCGCGAAAAACCGAGAAAAAGACTGGGATCCTAGACCCGCGCATTAAGCGGCCGCTGCCCTAACTGGGCTTCCAAATCTCCCGCCCAGCTGAGGGTCACCGCACCCTCGCACAGTCAGGTCTAAAGCTCACCATGACTGGCAATCATTATTTATCGGTCTTCATTGAATTATTATTGTTGACTTGATTCCTCCATCTTTCTCGATCTCTGTTGTGGATGATTGTACAGATTTGGGTCTTTTGTCAAGAACTCAATCAATAGTGATTTATAGCCAGTAGCATATACTTTAGGATTAATATATGAAGATGATCGATCTTTATAACCATATTTTGTCATTTCTAAAATTTTGAAATCAGTAGTTATTCATTGGATCTGGATTTAAATTTGATTCGAAGCCTACATTCCTCTCTTCTTATTTAACTCGTAATTTATTGGCGTGATTATTGATCTAAAGTCACTTGTGTACTTAAATACTTATAATTGTCATATTCTTCGAGTAATTGTTTTCCTGGGAAGAGGAAACATGTGTGGTTGGGCTCCGGTGTACTCAGTCAAATATAAAATATGATCAGAGTTTGAGTGCATATATAAAATGATAAAATAAGGTCATTCAAATCTTTGTTCCTTCGTCGCAAAATCTCAATTTTTAAGGTCACAAAAAATGTTCTAATTAATATCGATGCCATTTTTTTTAAATGCATATATATATCATTGAATAACTTATTTCAATTTCAACACACGATATTTTTAAGTTTAATAAGATCTTTTAACCCTATTATATATATAAAGAGGAAAACATAATCTTCGGGAACCCAAATCAAACCGATCTAAACATGAATATCATCTTCATCTTGTCAAAACCAAATCAAACCCAAACCCCAAGGATGAGTGGTTGTGGACTCCACTATTACCTGGGCCGATATTAACCAACAAGTTCTCTTAAATACAATTTCTGTGGCCATGACAAGTTTAAGCACCCTGTTAAATCTCTTTAATGGAATCGAATGTAATGAATATGATCAAATAGTGGCCTGGGCATAACCCTCGCTAAGGCTTCAAGGAAAATTTTTGTCATCAACGTGAAAGTACAAAATAAATCTAGGAAATCTATCAACCATTAATCCTCCAATCAGTCTGATTGCTGATATGTCTTTTTTTTTTCTGCCATGCCTAGTGATTTAGTTAGATAATTTTGTGAATTGCTAATAATCAAAGTATGTTATATTATAATGAGTATTCTGCCATTGAAGTTGATGAAATTGGCAAGAACAAATTTTCAGGAAAAGTAGAAAAATCCCTGCCTTGAACTCTTTTAATTACTCTCTGCATTGAACTCTTTTAATTGCTCCTTCCAATTCATGAATAAAAATGTGGGGTGTGTTGAGGTAAAATAGGATAATTTTGAAAGAGTGTGGAAAGGCTAATTCTAGTTCTACTACCCATTCCGGTGGCCCTCCAACCAAATCACCTCGACTCCATTCAGGTTACCTGCACTGAAGTGGTCAATAAAGGCCTTATAATATCTGATTCCATATTACTTCAATCCAGTACTGGCAGCTATTTGAACAACCGAACCTACCACTATTATTATGAATATCCCTCATCCTAGTGTCTCCAAGTCAAAAGATAGTAAAATATAAGATTAGCTGAGGTATTAATTAACAGAGCATGGTCTATGATCGTGTAGTAAATAATTCTTATTACAATCTAAAAGGTTGTTTTGATAAAAGGATTGTTAACATGAAACCAGCAAATTTTTAACGAAACTACACCAAGACATGTGACGTTTTGGAAGTTTAGGGGTTCCATATTAGTGCATGACACTTGCATTGCATTATATAATTCCAGTATAACATTAGTTTAGAATGGAATTTAAAAATTATGCCTGGAAGGCAGCAAGAATGGGGAAATTATACAAAAAAAACATGGATTGCAGCAAAAGATGGGCTAGATTGTACCTCTTTTAGGCTTGATCTTGCATGCAGCAAGGCATGCAACATCTCCAAGAGCAGCTGCAGGATTTTGCTTTGGAGAAACCCCAAGAAAAGCAGCAGCTTTGAGCTGCTATTCAGCTCCAGACCAGCTGCAGTGATGGGTTTTTGTATCAACCATTGAGAGCAACTTAGGCTAAAAATCTGCTGGAGAAAGAGGCTGGAAAGGGGCTTCTTACGGCTGGAACGTTGGAAGGAATTTAGAGGAAATAGGAGGGAGGGAACTTGGGGTTTATATAACCAAGGAAGATAAGCCCTTGGTTGACAAGTGGATTAAAAAAATATCCAAGTGGAAGGGACAGATGGACAGCAGACTGTTTGTCTGCTTTTGCTGGAAAATGTCATATTTTCATTTTTTTTAACAATAGCTCTCTTATATTTAGAAAACCGAAATCGACCGTATATGCACCTCGGGTGTCGGATTTTGGTGTACAATAGCTCGTTTTGACCGTCTCTGAATGACGATCAAAATGAGTATAATATTCATATACTTCGGGTCGAAGATAAATCTCCGAAATTTCCAGGATACGGTCTTGATTGGTCATTAAATTTTTATGATTTTAAAGTATCAAACGACCTCCAATCGACGAACGGTCGATTTCGTTGATCTTATTTCATCGAATCGGATTTTTGGGTGGTCTCGGTTTGTTTCGCGGTTTCCGAATTCGCGTTGCGGCTTTTTCGGGCACGCATTACGATGCGATCGATTTTTGATCGATTTCGCCCCAACGACTTTTGATTCACGATCAATTGATCGATTTATGTTATTTAATACTGATTAATAACTTTATTGAGTTATATAGACTCAAATCGGGTCAGGTTCGAGTTTGTGCAGATCCGGATGTTACACGAGGCGCAGCCTCGAGGCGTAATTATCGAGCCGTTGGAGAGAATGTATTCTGATAGTCCACACCATATATCGAGGTGAACTCATGATCCACAAGCCTTGCCTTGTAGCTATCTATGCTGCCATCTGCTCGGTTCTTCACTGTGAACACCCACTTGCATCTCACAATAGACACTCCTGAGTAGATGCAGCTGATGGGATGCTCAGTCTGCTTAACTTGTGGTGCACCTCCTCCATAAGCTGCATAGTAGCATCTATGAGTAATTGAGAGCAGATTGAGTTATACTTAGAGTTAAGGGTTGCCGGAAAGACCTCAATCGTAACAGAATTGTGATAGCTCTTGTGCTGCTCTGGTGAGGCTGTCAGAGGTATGTAGTATGGAGTCTCTCAAACATACTCTTAAGAGATGTGTACAAGGCATGAAGAGGTCGATTACCTTGTTTGGTCGTAGAAAAATATCATGCTGGAGTTGCAAGATCATCGGCTCATTCCTCACTTGAGAGTACGTCGCTGCGAGGATATCCCACATTGCCTTCGTTGTGGGCTGATCTCAAGATATCATTAGCTATTTCCAAATAAACAATACAAGATAAACAAACTTTTGCATATGCACCATCAACCTCCCATAAGGCATTGTTCCCAGTCTTATCGGCCTTCTCATCTTGCGTTAGAATATGCTTCTTACCATGGCTCTACAAGAGATTCATGAACTGCATCGCCTACAACTCGTGGTTTATGCCATCCATGTTGACAATAGGTGTCGAACCCTTAAAGGCACATGCGGGTGGAATATCAACTTTGTTTTCTGACATAGTACCGGGTTGGTACACGATTGGATACGTAGACTAGTGGTAGGGTGTCTACATGGACATCAAGGGGGGTGGTTGTAGGTGTATGCTCATACCTTAACCAAATCTAAGCAAACTCGTTCGTGGTATGGGCAGTGCTGGCAGCGCCTGGACATCGTATAGGTAGGCTTGGGGAACCCACCGATACCTTACGCAGGGACCTTTAGACGAGGAAGGAGGATTAATGCAAAGCTCGAGGAGGACGGAGGCTGGTGGCGACGGTGGGTTTTAGGTATAAGCGTCGGTTTAAGATCGTTGGTTTGATATTATGTAGAGAGAGAGAGATGGATAAGAGAATGCTATAAATTGTCTATTCATGAGGCCGTAGGGTTCTCTTACATAGAGGATAAACCTGTTGGGCAAATTACATAGTGTGGACAGAAAGAAAAGAAAATGCATAAAAAGGATAGAAGATACCTAATATCTCAACACTTACTAATGGAAAAGGAACCATTTGCCCACGTCCAATGATACAACCCACTAGGCAATCCCTTAACTGTGGAGATTAGAGCTAGAAACTCTGATGCATACTGATCCGACAACTTTGAGTGAATTCACATGCTCTACCCCTTACTCGCTAACAAATTTCCCCTTGTACATTCCCAAGAAAAAAAGGCGAGGAAAACAATCATATGCGAGACCTTATCATCCAATCGGAACTTAAAGCCACTCTTATCCCCTAGGACATATCTTAAGAGAAGATAGAATGCTTGTAGGATAACATAAACACCTCTTTAAAAGTTTGTAGGACACATTGCACACTTATGAATTGAAATGTTCGTCATGGTCTTATAGATGCCATACAACACATGGTACGTTAGATCTGAACCACCTCATAGATGTGAGTCGTCCACTTTGCAAGCAAAGCCTTGTCCATATCCTTCAGACTTAGCACCATAGACCACCAACATGAACAGAAGTGATGCAGATTGAAATTTGTGGAAGAATTGTTGGAAGAATTGTTGAGAGGTGAGAAGAGAAGAAATTGGGGTAAGGGGTAGGGAGGAGCACACCAAGCTGCATGGGAAGGGAAAAGATAATAGAGAACTGTATTGGAGGACTAAAGAGAGCGAATATTCATGGGGAGAGGAGGATAAAGCCAATGGCTAATCAACTTTACTTCATCAAAGAGATGCAACCTTTCGTCCAAACATCCAAATCCAAAAGGCACATCTAATGATTGTGACTTTTGGTATTTTCTAACAACAACAACAACAACAAAACCTTTTCCCACATTAAGTAGGTTTGGCTACATGGATTCTTTGCCTCCATTCAGGTCTATCATGGGTTAATCTCGAATTTTTGATATTTTTACAAGAATAGAAAGTTACAATAAAATTACAACAAAAATAAATATATCGAACTGCATCAATTCTTCTCTGTTTTGAAAAACTCATCTCATATAATATGTTGACTGTTATCCAAACATGAGGTTGATAACCCATCCATACATGGCTTGGCTACTTGTATGCAATTTTTAAATACCCGAAATCTTCCTGAAAACTTTAGAACCGGTGTAGTTCCTTCTATTTTTCCCATATAATTGGGTTTTATGTGAAATTGCACACCATGGGAGTTATAAAAAATGAAAAAAAGCTGGTCCAGGTTACAAATCTTTAATGTGATTCCTAATTTACCAATTTTAGAACTGCAGGAACTGACTGAATTGAATAACCTGTTTGGAGTCGGCAATCATTTTCCTTTATATCAAGGTTCTCTCTGTGATTACTGGAATCCTGGGGTACACTATATTTGAATTCCTCTTTAAATGCAGAATATATGAAGATCTCCGTAAATGATTCAAGACCTCTAACCTTTCACAAAAAGAGATCGCGCAATGGGTTGTCTTGAAAATGTACCCATAACTAATCCTTTTTCTTAAAGGTCCTTCGTTGATTTCGATTTCCATGAGGATGTAAATCCCTATAGGGTTTCTTGTGTCATCAACAAAAGAGGGCTTTAGGTGGTATTTGAATCCAACAGAGGTGTAGGAAATAGACGGATCGAAGTCCGCTTCGCCAAGAGGATGACAACGTGATTGCGAGCACCGCTGGTGAGTGATGCGGATGGATTGGTAGTTGCCGGTCTAGACAGCAACAGTTAGATGCGGCATTGAAAGGATGATGGCTAACGAGCAATGGTATAATATGTGAGATAGCAGTGACAGTGTTAACTACCGCCGTGGGAGGTGGGGGCAAGAGTCGCCATGGAGTGCCATGACACATAGGCAACACCATTCGGTGATGAAGCTGCAATAGTTCGATTTCATGGCATGTACCTGCACTTTGAAGTGCATGCCGATTAGGGCGACTAGGAGAAATTGTCTCGGGATTGCAGATTTTGAGTTTTGTGAAGGCTAAAGATGGCATCGAACAATTACAAACATGTTATCGGGAGGATGGTTGATAATGCCTTCCTCTTTTCCTCCCTCTCTTTTATTTCTAGTATCAACCTTTTATCTTTCATTTAACGTACCCAGCATGTCTGAACATGAGTTACATATATCTGAAAATTATCTTCCAACTTCTGATCATGCATGGTGGCTTCTTTTTTTTTTGATGCATGCATGGTGGCTTCTTCTTTTTTTATGCATGCATGGTGGCTTCTTGAAAGATAATGTCTTGAATGCCTGGATTTGCATTGAGAATTTGATGAACTGTAGGATCTTTTTGTGCTTCGTAGGTTGCCAAATCATGAGAACGATTTTGAGGCCATGCTCAGAAAACAATTGATGTGGATTGAAATTTACGGTAGAATTATTGATGGGTGAGAAGAGAAGAAATATGTGTAAGGGGATAAGGAGCACACCAAGCATGACACTTCCTTGACCACGGACGGGCCACATCCTCTGAACTAAGCAAACCTTCCTCTGCCTTGTGAAGAAACTATGACATAAGATATTTGATGTGCAGGTCTATACAAGGCCTTAAATATGGAATTTCATTTTATTTCAGTAAAAGGCATGGGAAGAGAAATTCGGTGAAATTTAAGTGAAATGGCCGGATAATGGGGAAAATTCTTGAGAACTCATTTTCCCAAATTAAGATTTCTAATATTCTTTAATCAATAAATGAGATAGATATACACAGTTTTTTGCTAATAATAAGATATTAAAATGACATGTTACCTTAAATTTTCATCCAATCTCTCCAACAATCGTAGTATGACGCTCAGAGCGAGATTCGGATTTGGAATCGGAATTAGCAACCTTAAATTTTCATGTTTCAACCCGTGAACATGAAAAGAATGGTGGCACGTACAATGATAATAGAGAAAAATATAGGCCACCAAAGAGGACTATCAAAATGATATCTTATATAAGAAATCGAAGATCGAAATGACAGCTTAGAACTTATATCCTACCAAAATAAGAAACACACACACATATAC
The DNA here is from genome assembly GCA_037367405.1 of Ottelia alismoides. Lineage (NCBI taxonomy): Eukaryota > Viridiplantae > Streptophyta > Magnoliopsida > Alismatales > Hydrocharitaceae > Ottelia > Ottelia alismoides. Next base: position 398,853 of record JAZKJV010000934.1, read on the forward strand.
GCACACAAATCCTTCTAACATGTATGTATAATAGATGCATTGTGGAGCTTGTGATCGTAAAATATCTGCTATACGAGACACTGATAAATCAATTAATACTAAGACTTCGTAGCAATAATAATAGAGAAAAACATAGGCCACCAAAGAGGACTATCAAAATGATATCTTATGTACGAAATTGAAGATCGAAACAATAGCTTAGAACTTGTATCTTACCGAAATACTTTGAACTTTTAAAAAAAATAGGAGTAAAATAAGATACATACATGCACAAATCTTTCTAACATGTATGCCTAATAGATGCATTATGGAGCTTGTGATCGTAAAATATATGCTATGCAAGATACCGACAGATCAATTAACACCAAGAAGCTTTATAGCATTCATAAGTACAATCCACATCCAACCTAATAGTAAGCAAATACTTATCATCACAATACTTGGAAGGTTACTACAATCTAACACTTCCACAGCCGCACGTACTCCGTGTAGTAGAAAGAAGCAACAAGAAAGAGAATATGAGAAATAAGCAAATTTCTAGTGTTTTTAAGATGAAATGATGCAGTATAGTACCTTAAAGTCGCTGAAATTTGGTGAAAGAGTGATCTAACAGACCAAGAAGATGAATTTCGATAAATATGGCTAAATTCCTCTTCTTCTGTCGTTTTAGATGAAATTCGAAAGAAATAAATCAAAATTTGATCGAAATGGACGAGAACTCCACCGAAATTTCGGCATAATCTGGCAAAAGGAAATGCTGTGGGGTATCGACTTCAACCACTTGTCGAAATTGAATTTGGATCAACATTTGGTGGGCTCTTGGTGAAATTTATGGTCATGGGCCCAGATGGTACGGACATTCTCCTAAAACGACATATGCCTCCTCCATAGGAAGGATTTATGCACTGGATAGAAGCTGATTCCGTGCCGCATCATAAACCGGATCCGAACTAGTAAGGACACCGACCCCTCATGGTGTTCCTGTATGCCAGTTGCTGCTCAATAATGGTACTTGAGAAAACAAGGTCTTATATTTCAGACTTCATTTTGTTTCTCCAAAAGTTTGGAAAAAGAAATTTCGGTGAATTTTGTTGAAATCGTTCAAAATCACTGAAATAACTCTAAACTCTATATTTTCCAAGATTTGAGATTTTTAATGTTCCTAAATCATCAAACGGATACAATCTTATTTGTTAAATAGATGTGAGAATATAAGTTTTGAAGTAGTATTATGGTCATAATTGTTACAGATGTCGATATGTAGTAGCAACATGCTGCCTAGAGTTGGAATTGGATTCGTCTACCTTGCTTTCTACCATGACAGGTGAATGAAGCACGGGAAGGACACACGACCTTAAGATGAATCAATTCTTGTCTACACTTGCATAGATAGAGGTTGTGTGAACCTTATAGGTACTCTAGGAACCTACATGTCTGATTCATAAGAGCAAATCTAAACCGAACTATCCCAAGAAACTTATGGAGCACTTTTTATATAGATGGACAAATCGCTCGCGAGTATACTGACACCTACACGATCCCCCTGATAAGTGCCCTGACAGCCTCAAGCACCCAGGGGAGGGACTGATAGGCGAATGGTGGATGTTGTGGTCAGGAAGGGGATTACATGTAGGGGCTGAGCACTCTAGGGTTAGATACGTGGTGGCTGGATGCATGATGGCTGGCCGCATAAGGATTTTGTATGAGGGTTGGGCATGCAAGATTGAGAGGAAGAATGAAAGACGAGGATGGTTGGTCGGTGGGGTACTGTTTCTTCAGGGGGTTATCAACTTTTTAGTTCAAGACAGCCGCTCTGACACCATGCGAAAGGGAAGGAAGAAAGTGGTGGGCTCCATGTCTCTCTTTATATAGAAATCATACCCTATAGATGAAACTGAAGCGAGCCCTTGTATATCTATTCCGAGAGTTTTGAAGGTGCAACTGCAATTGAGATCTGTTAGAGTTATTAGATTTACATTTATGTTTGTAACCCTTCGAGTTCTGTAACCTCCCGTGACCCTTCGGGTTTCGTAACCCTTTGTGACCCTTCGAGTTCCGTGACCCCCTGTAACCTCTCGGGTTCCGTAACCCTTGTCCTCTCTAGGGTTTTCTCTCTATATAATAGACCCTAGCTCTATGGAATAAAGATCCCATTCGTTCCTCTTCTCAACATGGTATCAGAGCAACGGTCCTAGACCGAAGTCTAATACCCTAAATCCGCCGCCACCACCGGCCCTCTCTCCGTCGACAAGGAGAGAGGGCTGGACATCCTGCATCTCTTGTGGATTCCATGGTCTCGCGCAAGTCAGTCCGAGCCCCCAGCAACACCAGCTGCCACCTCCAACGATACCTAAAGCACCGCCCGAGGCTTTAACAGCTCTGACCGCTCCTCCGACGTCGTCGGCACTGGCTGGAGCCCCCCTCCAACAGCCCATGCTTCATCACGACTTGTTTCTCCTAACTTTTTGTTTCTCCCAACTTCATGTTCCTTACTTTTTATTCTATCAAGTATGGGAGAAAGGGGGAGTCTGAGATGATTCTTCAGGACGTCTATTATCCTACCATGACTGACAAACCTCCGCTCCAGACTACTACTCAGATCATCCATCTTCACCGAGCATTGACTTCTTCGTCAAGGTGTATACTTCTTCTTTTACGACCCGACTACTGCTCTACGCTGGACTTCTTCTACAACGATTATTCTCCAGGCACGACAGAGATATGTTCCGGTGACCTGCAGGCACGAAAGAGATACGTCCCGGTGACCTGATATCACATCGACTCTACATGCATGGCAGAGATACGTTCCGGTGACCTGAAAGCCGCAAACCCGTCCTCGAGCGAGGTCTTCTACCAGCAACAGACATATGTTCTTATGATGCTTCATGTGAAGATGTGGTGTATATTTTTTATTTTTGCTACAAGCTACAACTTTCTCAGTTCCAGCTTGAGGGGGAGTGTTAGAGTTATTAGATTTACATTTATGTTTGTAACCCTTCGAGTTCCGTAACCTCCCGTGACCCTTCGGGTTTCGTAACCCTCTGTGACCCTTCGAGTTCCGTGACCCTCTGTGACCTTTCGAGTTCCGTAACCCCCTGTGACCTCTCGGGTTTCGTAACCCTTGTCCTCTCTAGGGTTTTCTCTCTATATAAGAGACCCTAGCTCTATGGAATAAATATCTCATTCGTCTCTCTTCTCAACAAGATCAATGCCTCCTAACTGCCGCTCGTGTCAGAATCCCTCTCAACAAGCCAACTAGGAACCGTCAAATAAAAGACCCTATCTCATCGGAATGAGAAGAAAGAAGCAAGCGAGCTGGAAGAACTCCTCAATCATAGAGCCAGGATTCTAGCTGACTAACTTCATCGCTTTCTTTCATTAGGACACGAGGTGAGTTCGATCATAGACCTTGTTGAGTCGAGGTTGGAATAAAATAAAACCCTTTTGTCTTATCAGTGTCCAGCACATATCTTCTACTACCAAGTCTTCTTACTCAAGTTGCCATGTTAGGCTACACAGAAAAGATGAACGATTGACATATGTTGAGAGATTTATGTTACTCTTTCCTATTTATTTATCTGTCTGCTTGTACTATGTAATTTACTCATCAGGGTTTCTCGCCTCTACATAAGAGGACCTTAAGGCATTCTTGATGAGTAAGAAATTCTCCGCCTCTTTCCATATGGTATCAGAGCGACGATCCTAGACCAGTGTCGTATACCCTAGATTGCATCTCCCACTTGTCAACCTCTTCATTCTCACGAGGCGGCAACCACCGCTACAACACCAAGTGGCCGCCGACGGCCACCAACTGGCAACTGCTGCCAGTAGCCTCCAACGATGCCCAACACTCTCCAACAACTCACCGACGGCGCTAGCAGCCACCATCAACTAACCGAAGGCGCCCAACAGCCAACAACAACCATCTAGCAATGCCCAGCAGCCCACCAGTGGCCTCTCGGTGGCATTTGGTGGCACCCAGTGGCTTCCAAAGAAGCCTACGGTTTTGTGTGGTCCATCCTTTTTCTTCGTTGTGCATACGCATCATATTTGGACCTCTTTACGGTCTGATTTTGGGCCGAGAAGGGTGAGTTCAGATCTATAAAACATTCTTTCGGCCCTACCGTGCAGGAAAGTTAAATGGGAAAGGTTGTGGTTTGAGTTTACACCCACAACCACTCCCCATATGATCATCTATAAACGTTGTTGTCACTCTACAGTCCCAGTTATTGTTCCATTCCTGCACCATGTCAGAAGATAGAGTTGATGTCACATCCTCAGGTGCTTTCAAAGGTCCAGTGTCCATAGTCAAAATGGATGGGACAAACTATGTGTTGTGGTCTATGTAGTTTATGAGCCTCATGCAGTCTCATGGGAAGAAGCATATTTTGGCAATGGAAGAACCGACAAAATTGGGACTTATGCCTCATGGGGCGCGGATGATGTGTATGCACGTGTGTGGCTATCTGGTACTGTGTCTGTTGAGATAGGCAATGGCTTCTTGAGTCAGCCCTTCGCCAAGGTGATGTAAGATATCCTTGCAACAACCTTTTCTCAGGCAAGGATCGAGTCAAAGATATTGCAACTTCAGCATGATATCTTCACGACTAAGAAGGGTGGTCGCCTCCTTCATACCCTATACACATCACTCAGGGGTATGTTTGAGAGACTTCATAGCTACATACATTTGACTGTTACACTAGAGCAACTAAAGGCATACCGATATTCTGTTATGACTAGGGTTTTTCGTAGCCCTAGATTCGGAGCACGATGCAACATGATCTTAGATACTCACCGATGCCACCATACCTCCTATGCAGGAGTCCTATCACAGACTCAACATGCTCACCATTCCCTCTGCCGCACTTGACTCAGAACTCCTTAGCTATGTCAGCGTCCCCCGTAGAGGTGGACCATCCTAGTTTAGGGGGCATGGCACTCGAGGTGGAGGTGGTTCTAGGTTACGTTAGCCATGCACTTATTGTCATTGATCATGTCATTCATAGGACATGGGCTATTCAAAGCATGGTTTTCCACCCTCCTCCCGTGCTATCGAGCAACTTCAGAATATGGCGATTCAATTGATTCCGTTGATTATAGATTCGATGAGTTCATTGCCTACATGTGTCTTCCTGCTGGATCACCGATTGTTTCATCAGGACCATTTGATGTTGCTGCTTCTGCTTCCACAGTACCTTAGGTACGACTTATACAATTAGTAGTTGCTTCAGGACAAACTTTCAAAATGGATAATGGACTCCAGTGCTTCTCATCATCTCTGTGGAGATTGATCTCGGTTCCACTCATATAGTCATGTACACCAATGGATAGGGGGAGGTCTGATTGACTCCCTCTATATGTTTGTAGAATGTTCTCCATATGCTAGAATTTTCATTATCATGCCATATTTGACCACATTTCTCTTGTTTTTATCTATAAGTCAGATTACAAAAGATTTGCAAGTTATCGTGCCATATATGACCCCACTTCCCTTGCCTTTTGGGATGTACTCACAGGCAGGGTGATTGGATGTGGCAGTGAGCATGAAGGGCTTTACATATTGATCCAGTCACATATGAAATAGCTTCTTCCATGTCTGCTGGATCCATCTCTCCATATATGTAGCACTTATGTTTTGTTCTGTTGCTGAAGATATGTAGACTTATTCCTTAGATCTCTCTCAAGTCTACATTTTAGTGTGAGGCGTGTCGGCTGGGAAAGCATCACCGCTCTAGCTTTCCAAGTCATCAGGGTCTTTGTAGTCAGAGTCTTTTTGAGTTTGTTCACTTTGATATTTGGGTCTGAGTTGTATCCCTAATCATCAGGGGCACATGTATTGTCTTGTTGCTGTGGATGATTATTCTGGATTATCTTGGGTGTTTTTGTTAAAGAATAAGTCTGAAGCTGGTTTTGTGATTCTAATCTTTGTGAATGAAATAAAGAAATCTTTTCTGCCATTATAAAGTATATTCGTTCAGATAATGTCTTGGAGTTTTATACGACTCATTTTTCTCATTTTTTCAGATCATATGGTATTATTTCATTAGACTTCGTGTCCATACTCTTCTCCGTAGAACGATGTTGCTGAACGCAAACATCATCATTTGCTTGACATTACCAGGACTTTTCTTGTTTAGAGCCGGGCTCCCCATTCCTTTCGAGATGATGCAATCCTAACTGCATGTTATTTGGTCAATCAAATGCCATCCTCAGTTCTGGGAGAGAAAGTTTCCTTTTCGATAGCATTTCCGAAAAGGATCTTTTCTCCCTTACTCCACGTGTATGGATGTGTGATTTTTGTCATCTTCTGAACCCTGGGTATGACAAGCTCGCTCCTCGTGCTGTCAAGTATATTTTTGTGTGTTTATCTCGTGTATCTAAAAAGGTTATCGTTGTTTTGGTCCATCCTATTTGGAAGAAGGATTATGTGAGTGCCGATGTCACCTTCTTTGAGTCCATCATGTACTATACTCCTACAAGTGACAGATTGATTCCATCTGAATCTGCGGATGAGGTCCATCTTTCAACTCCTACTCCTACCCCTTCTGCTCCAACGCCTTTCCCATCATCCAATATGCCCCGGGTAAATTCCGATAACTTGGTTTTTGCCGATGTTACCGGTGGTTTGGATGATCAATTGGAAACTAACAGGTTGAGCAAGGAATACCTCAAGAGGATCTATAGAGGATGGTGATCTAGGCTGGTCTATTGCTCGACGCAAGGGGAAATATAGCTGTGCTAGATACCCACTTGCTGGATATGTCTCATTGGGACGATTGTCGGAGGAATACATGAGGTTTATTGTGGGATTGTCAGTAGTTGACATCACATGTACGTACTCGAATGCCCCAAAAGAGAGCCACTAGCGTCTCTCCATGGAAGAGGAGATGGCATCATTACAATCTCGAGGCACGTGGACTCTAGTTACTGCTCCAGAAGGTGCATTTGTAGTCGGCTGCAAATGGGCCTTCACAGTGAAGAACATGGCCGATGGCACTGTCAAACGATACAAGACACGTTTGGTAGCTAGAGGATTTACTCAGACATATGGAGTTGATTATCTGGACACTTTTTCTCTAGTGGCTCAACATTCAACACTATGAATCCTCTTGTCAACTTGATGATAAAAATACCTTTTTGTATGGTTATCTACATGAAGGGGTGTACATGCAACATCCACCTTGTTTTGCTAATGAGGGGGAGCCCCATAGGGTATGCAAAATTCATAAGATTATTTATGGTCTTAAGCAGAGTCCTCAAGCTTGGTTCCAGAAGCTCTCAGATCTGATAGATCAGAAGAGTTTTATGCACTTGACTGCATATTATTCCATCTTTGTTCAGAGGACTCAAAGGTGTCCATTGTCTTTTTAGTTTATGTGATTTATTATTGTCACTGGAGATGGCACTCAGGGCATCTGTTCGACCAAGAGTTTTCTTGGATAGCAATTTGTCACCAAGGATCTGTGCAGATGCATATTAACTGGTTGTCCTAAAGACAGAAAGTCTACCTCAGACTTTATCATATTTTTGGGAAGCTTATTAGTTTGATGGAAAAGCAAGAAACAGACAGTTGCCACGAGATATAGTGTTGAGTTCAGATATAGATCTATGGCACAAGACAACGCTGAGATGATGTGGGTTATATCAGTCCTGACTGTCCTTGGCATTGATGTACCTCTTCCTATGCAGCTACAATGTGATAATCAGGCAACTCTCTTTATTGTCAACAATCCAACCTTCCATGGAAGAAGTAAACATGTTGAGGTAGACTGCCACTACACACATGATATAATACAGAAAGGTTTCATCTTCACTTTCCATTTTAGCTTAGGGGATCATACGACAGACATATTCACCATAGCCCCAGCCATGGGAATATTCCAGACATGCTGTTCCAAGCTGAGCATGATAGATATTTATACTCCATCTTGAGGGGGGTTGTTAACGGATTTATGTTCTTATTTATTTATTTATCTTTCTTTTCATGCCGTGTAATTTACATATTAAGGTTTCTCACCTTTATATAAGTGGACCTTAGGGCACTCTTGATGAATAAGAAATTCTCTGCCTCTTTCACAACATATTATATATTACTATCCAAAAGCTCTCTTTTGATCTTTTTTTAACCAAAAAATGGGTTGCAATGTTTCCATGAAAATGTATGTGAATATTCCGCCATTCTTGTCGAGCTGGGGATGGTGGGGGGGTAGGCCTTGGATATCGAACCATGAATAATGAGTCAATGGCCTTAAATTTTCGGATACCCATAAAAATTGTATGGTTTGGATTCTTGGTTCCAGCTAGCATGTTTCCTATAAGTAACTCCGATGAGACTCCATAGGTACCCCGGTTGGATACGCCAACAATTTTAAATGGAGAACCCCCTTTTTAATTCTCCTTTCGCGAGGGAGATTTAGGGACATTTTGAGATTAATTGGTTAGACACTTCTTTTGAGATATTCTGATGAGCTTCACAGAAGAGATAAATTACGATGCTTAAACCCATGGCCGTCAATTGGGCTCTTTGAATGTGAATAAATGAGATCATATTATTTAGTTGGGCAGACCTTGCATTGAGAATTTAATCCCGTTTCCTGTCCTAGGCATGGCCTGATATTTCGATTTTGCTAGCATATCGATGACTTGGGGATATTTCACCGGAATCAGTCTCAACTGACTAAAAATGCAAAGAAGCCAGACATAATTTTGCCATATCGATTTCGATTTCGCCAACTCAGTGAAACCGAAATGTTGGCGAAATATCGGCAAATAGCCGGCATTTCGAGCCATGATTGGGGGGCTTATGGTGGGGAACCATGACTCCATTTTCATCCTCTTGTGTCTTTTTGGCTTTTTGAATAAAATTTTGAATGATCACTAATATTTATTAGCTTTTCAGGAAACAAAAGACATTAGAAAAATGGCATTTTACATATAATTTAGTAATAATTTTCATACCTACTGCCATGATGGAAGATAGCTCAAGTGCCTTGCTGCCCAAGCTATCGGACATAATAAAGTATTTGTACGGGACTGTTTTACTGTTGAATGAAGTGTCTGTTAAAGCAGGTGCCAACTGATGGAAAGCGAGTGAATTGTCGAGTTATTTGGTAGAGCCTGAATTTGGGTTGCCTGCCTGGATTTTCATGGCCAGCAGAATGATAAATGAGCTTCCTGTCATTTATTTTAGTTCTTTGGGGTTGTTTGGATTGGTGGTTTAGTGAATGCAGATGATGAAAGATGACCCTATGATTCTGGCTGGCACAATGTAGTTTCATTCATCAAACTAATTTGTTTTGAGTTTATCATAGAGTTTGAGTATACTGTTTTCCTGCGTTTCAGGAAATGGTAAACAATTGTAGGACCTTTTTTTGAAGTACACACTTTTCTGAATTGCATAGTATACTTAGGATCAATTTACGTACATCTTTCCTGAATTACGACTTCCTAATAATCTGTCAGATACAACTCTTCGATTTTAAATATGCTGAATTGTGACTTCCTAATCCGTCAGGTACAACTCTATGATATTTGAAGCTATATCTGCACTGAATGAATCAAATGGATCGGAAGTTGGTTCAATTTATAAGTTCATTGTGGTGAGCACAGAATGAGGTCACTGCTATTTTTATCATCTTAACTTTGTAATATAGCTTGGCTATAGCAAGTTATATCATTATAATATTATATTGCATGCTGATGAAAATCTCAATTGTCTCATTGGATGATGATTTCTAATTTTATGGTCGGATTATTGTTCAATAACCCTATTAATTATATTTACATATTTCTCACAGTTATGCTGTTACAGTTCTCATATTTTGTAGTACACCTTTATTTGTCGATGCAATAGATGAAAAACATTGAGTGAGCTCAAAGAATTTACGTGGAAAACCATACCGAGAGTGAAAACTATGAGAGAACTCGAATACCTAATTCCCCTCACAAGAGATTAGAACAATTTAACTGAGATGTCATTGTAATAAGAGGGGATGTATACAATATTTAAAGGGGCGGGTAATGGTCACTCATCGAAAGATCTATATAACCACTTAGAATATAAACCCAACTCAACACTCCCCCTCAATTCGACGTACACGTTAATTATGCCCAAGTTGCCTACATCCAACTTAAATTGCACATTATGCAACCTTTTTGTGAAGAGATCAACAACTTGTGCTGGATTTCATGCAAGGAAGGCGTACTTCATGTATCAATCTTCTCACGAATAAATTGTCTGTCGATATCCACATGTTTCATCTTCTCATGCATAATAAGATTGTTGGCCAAGTTTATTACAATTTTGTTGTTACAGAACTTCTTCATTAGCATATTGGCTTTAGTGCCCACGGTGTTCGGCTTCAACACTAGATCTTGAAACAACGTTATGCTACTTGCTTCTTTAAATAGCCAAATTTCCACATAGATAAATTGCGCAGCCTGAAGTAGATTTGACGTCCCGTGAACCTGTCCATATAGCATCACTATAACCATCAATTGTCACATTGAGATTTTTCTTGAATCTAATTCATTTTCCAGATGATTTTTTTACAACATAATATGCAGTCAACAACATTAACATGCGATGTGGTTAAAGCATGCATAAATTGGCCAACACCATTCACACCATAGGTGATATCGGATCGAGTAAAATAAGATAGATTAAAGTTTCAACCTATCTGTGTGATGCAAACACGAATTGGCGTTGACGAAAATAATAAACTTTTTATGGTGGATTTTTGGTAGAAGAAAAGAGAGGGGTTGAGAAGAAGAACTCGTCGGGAATACGAGAGGTTGAGGGAGAAGAACACGAAGATCGCGAGAGGGGATATGAGAGATAGAGGGAGAGAATGAGATAAACTCAAATTTTCATTAATACTTGATTGACTAAAAACATTGGACCCTCATCCCTTTATATAAGAGGGATGACATTACAAAAATAGAAATTGATTTAAATTAACAACCAATTTATCCTAAAACGACTCTAACTAATTTGAAATTCAAAATCGACAACTAATTGAATGAGATTACATGCAATCTCATTTATTTAATTAGAGATACGATAATTAAAAAAAACATAAATAAAATTGACCACTAAATTAATTAAAAAATTCGGCCCTATAATTTGCGGTCACGCTGCATCAACTCTCCTCCGCTTTTAAAAATTCGTCTCCCGACGAATTGCTTGATGTAGGCTTGGAGGTCAAATCTGCGTGCTCTGCCATCTTCTGGAAGAACTGGTGTGGGGCGAATGACGGACTCCAGATGCGGGCGCGGCTGTCGTAGTGGAAGAACATGTGTGGCGCAAACGGCGGCGTCTTCTGGAATTTGGCCTCCTCATTGTGATTATGGAAAAATTGATGAGGCATGAATAATATGGCCCTTGGAGAATCCATAGTGAAGAAATGGCACATGGAGAGGAGAAGAGGAGATGTGTTCAAGGAATGAAGCCATGGGGTCCTTATATAGGGGAAGTCCAAGGCTCTAGTTCTATTTGGATAAGGAGGATCCCCATATTTCTGGTTTGCAGCCCTTTTCCTTAAATATTTTCGCCGCCAGGGGCTTGGGCGCAATTTTCGCACCTCTTCATTCCTATTCCTTTTGGCCTGTCTGCAAATAGGAGGTTTAGGGGTTATTTTATTGCAATTTTCCCACTTGATTTTTCAACCCTAAATCTCGGAAGTTTGGTTCTTCCCGTATGGAAGGCCCGTGCTAGGGTTCCTGTCTTCCCCCACAAAAGGCGGCGCGGCGCGGGATGGGACATGTCGAGGACGAGGCGGTGGCGCGGGGGGTAGCAGCGAGGTGACTGGCGCTGGAGAGGAGACGCTGGCGGGATGCGGGGGTGGCTAGGCGGCAGGCGTGCGGTGGGAAGAAGGGGAAGTAGCGGGAAGAGAGGGGGGATGGCGGCGGGGGTAGGCGCAGGAGAGGCGGGGAACGCGTGGGGAAAGGGGAAGAGTCGCGGGGCGGCGAGAGGAGGTTTGGGAAGAGGCGACGAGTGGGAAGGGGAGGCGAGGAGTGCGGGACTGGGAAGGCGACAACGGTGGGGGTGTCACAGGGGGCACCGGGAAGGTGCAGGTGGTGGACGGGGGGGGGGGGGGGGGGGCGACACGGCGTGGAGAGGGGGTTCAGGGGTGGGGAGGAGATGGCGCTGGGGAGGAGCAGGGGCCGTGTGGAGGGGAGAAGGTGCCAGGGAGGGGATAGGCGGCAGGGCGAGTTAACCCGGGGAGGCGCGGCGAGGGGGTGGTGGGGAAAGGCAGTGGTGCTGGCGGGTGGGGAGGTAATCGGTGGGCGGGAAGGCGGAGAGGAAGTGCGGGGGCGATGACGGGTGCGCGGGGAGGCTGAGACGCGGCTGACGGGGAAGGTGATTCGGCGAGGGAGCCGCGGGTGGTGTCGGGGTCGACTTCGGAGGGGTTTTCAAGTCTGAAATCACCGGGGCAACAAGCAGATCGGCACTTCTTTCTCCTGGGATGATCTGGACAGCAACCGAAACTTCCTTCACAGCGGAGTTTTCTTCGTCACAACTCGTGTCAACGGCGTCGGGGGTTGGAGGCAATGATTGGGCGCACATAGCCTTGAGATTAGCCATTATCTCTCGACATTTGGACTGGGCCATCTGGATCTCACGTCGCGCGTCCATGTCCTGTTTGTATAATTCCTCGGCTCGTCGTAACGCATGGTAGTCTTTCGTCGCCTGCTGGCGTGAACGCCTGTACGGATCGTCAGATCGTGAGGACGATCTGTAGGCCATGCTCTGATACCAAATGATGTAAACACGAATTGGTGTTGACGAAAATAATAAACTTTTTATGGTGGATTTTTGGTAGAAGAAAAGAGAGGGGTTGAGAAGAAGAACTCGTCGGGAATACGAGAGGTTGAGGGAGAAGAACGCGAAGATCACGGGAGGAGATAGGAGAGATAGAGGGAGAGAATGAGATAAACTCAAATTTTCATTAATACTTGACTGACTAAAAACATTGGACCCTCATCCCTTTATATAAGAGGGATGACATTACAAAAATAGAAATTGATTTAAATTGACAACCAATTTATCCTAAAATGACTCTAACTAATTTGAAATTCAAAATCGACAACTAATTGAATGAGATTACTTGCAATCTCATTTATTTAATTAGAGATACGATAATTAAAAAAAACGTAAATAAAATTGACCACTAAATTAATTAAAAAATTCGGCCCTATAATTTACGGTCACGCTGCATCACTCTGCATCATCAAGAAGATCACAATCCTCTTTATTCACTTTCTTATTAGCCTCTATGGGGGTAGTGGTTGGTTTGCATCTTAGCATGCCAAAATCCTTTAGAGATTATAATGTATAATTACGTTGATTTCGACATATACACTAACGAGCATATCAATACCTAGGAAGTACTTCAACTTCTTAGGTCTTTTAGTTTAAATTCAGTTGCTAGAGTCCATTTTATGTTAGATAGCTCTTTATCATCATCACATGTAAGAATCATGTCATCAATGTAAGCCAGAAAGATATATTTCTTTCTATCACACCTTATGAATATGTTCTCATCCCCATTCACCTAGGTGTAACTGCTTCTGATCATGTCAACATGTAGCCATTCAAACCCGGCTTTTGGAGATTGCTTCAGCCTATACTACGCCTTTTTTACATGCAACACTTATCCTTTTTGACACGAGCATCTTCATGCAGTACTGTAAAAGTCGGTCAACTAGCCGGACTAGTTGGTCCTACTAGTCTAGTAGGTAGAGTGGCCGACTTATAATTGATTAATCCGTCAATAATCGATCAAACAACTACTCGGACCGATTAATCGAGGCCGACTAGTAGACCGATTTTTGCATGGAGAAATCATATTTTTTATTTTTTAAATGCAAACATAAAATGATATGCTCAATATTTTATTTAAATTCAATTACTTCTTTTATTTCATTATGGTAACGTAGATAATGTACAAATCTATGTAAATGTATAAGAATATGTATAAAAATGATTTATATATTTAAAATATTTAAAAATTCAAAACCTATAAAAGATCGACTGAATCCGATTAGTCATCCATCTGCCGATTAATCCTTAGTCAGTGACCCGACTGACTGAGTACTGACTACCGATGTCTGCAACCTTGATTGGATGATAATGGCAGTCTCGATGGTTTTGATTTATCTTACGCTTTAATGGACCGCCACCAAAGTGGAAGTCTTTCCTCTACCGATTGATATCTCTCTCCATCTCAATACGAGAGGCGATGTCCATCGCTTCATTTATGGTGGTGGGTTTGAAACCTACGAGCTTCTCTCTAATATCTCACCGAATCTCATTAATGAACTTGGTAAGACAGTCCTGAGTAAAGCTTCTAAAATTGGGCAGTAGCGTAGCAACCCAGTTTAGTGAATTTAATAGTCCCCTATGTTGGTTTACCTATATCCCACAGATACCGGTTGATGGGTGTGGGTGGATTGATTTAAATGACATGGATCGTTGCAATGACAATATTCTAAAAACAAGCACAATGTTACGTAACACTTTCGATTACAGATAAACAATCGACCACAGTACACGTATATTTATTGTGGAAACTCTCCCAGGTAAAAACCATGATATGAGTCTCCCGACTATGAATTAAGGAGGGTCTTCCACTAAGTTGAGTTGCTTACGCGGGCAACCCAGTATTACAACAGGAGTTGATTACACAGTCAACTCAACTGTATACAAGTAAACAATCATAATAACCTCAATATCAAAGTAAATATACGATAAAGAATACGAGAAAAAACTAAAACAATCTTATAGAGAAAGGAGCGTCCTCGTAAAATTCGAACGCATGGAATCGGAGTTGTTGCAATGAAGATCACAACAGAAAATAGCTCTTCGATCTTTCTCTCGAAGTATAGAGTGGAAAGCAGGGAGTAGAGAACTTGCCGCTCTTGTGTGTGTTGTAAAATGAAGTATGAAGCCCTATTTATAGGTCTTAAGGACGTTGGCTTCAGAAAAGTAGATGTTGTGAACAAATCATGAATGAAATTACCTTAAAAAATCTTCCTGAAATGGAATATGATCGATCAAGATATAAAGATGATTGTTCGTCTGGATTTAGATGATCAATTGAATTGAAAGATGATCGCTCAGAGATCAAAATTGTTCGATCAGAAACATAACCGTTGTAATTTAAATAATGATCGATCAAGAAATATTGTGATCGACTAGGTAAGAAAAATTGACCGATCATCCTGATTCTTTGACCTGAAAGTCAAAGGGCTGAAATGCAATATACATGATTTGAGGTCTTTTACATTCTAAGACAATTACATAATGCATGCTTCAATGATAGAAAAGACTTCGTCTTCTTTTTGAGCTTGGGATCCGTCCTTGAGCTTGAGCTGGAGTTCCTTAGCTGTGAACTACTTAGAGCTTCTTCTTCACTTCAGCTTGAGCTCCCTAGGCTTGAGGTTCTTCTTGTTCCACTAGCTTTTCTGCTCTTGACCTAGCTACAAGCTAGATGCACAAGTTTTGTCTATCTACACAAGTTTTGTTGTCATCAAAATATGCATGCTCATGCACTAACAATCTAACGACTTATACATGAACTCACAATTTCCCCCTTTTTGTTGATGTTAAATTTTGATGTGTTGCAAAAATAATGTGTCTATGAGCAAATATTTTTTGTAAATAACCATTTCTCTCCCTTTTGACATAATAAAAAAGATCTAAACCAATACCAAAAGTTGATTAATACCAATTGTTGGTTAAAGAGATAACTAAAATATCTCTCGTCCTTTTTGTTTGAAAAGCATTCTTTTTAATCTGAGCTTTCCCTAAAATAGAGTTCTCCCTTAATCTTTGTTTAACGACTCTGCCTTAAAAGATAAGAGTCGAGGGCTTATCGCCAATGCATGATATGCGTGATCAACTCAACAAAAAAGATAAGAAGTCACCTAGGATCCTTGGCAGGGGAGTTCTCCAGTCTTGAAATCTTCTCCATGGCAGTGGCGTCCATTTATGGTTCTAAAAGTTGTTTGGCCTTGGCGGGATACATCTTTGTTGTTGACGTACTTCCTCCATTTTCTTTGGCCTTCTATACCTGAAAAGTTTTGGTTTAGTATCCTTGCCTTTTTGGGTCCTCCAGTTTCCTTTTTCTGAACTCGTTTTCTTTTCTGTAAAGAATTAGAACTAAAAGCATCATTTTCAATTTTCTCCTTTTCCTTTTATAGCGAAGGTACAAAATTAAATTCTTTTTAAGCTCAATATTTTTTTAAAACATGTAATCTTCACTTTAAAACTACTTAGATCATGCTTTAACAGCTCAGTTTCCCTTTTAAAAATGTATAAGTCATTAAGCAAAGTAGACTTATCTTCTACTAGTTTCTTGTTAATCTTTTCCAGCTTCATTACTTGTCTAAACAGATCTTGAGAAGTATTATAAAGCCCAGGATAAGAAAGTTCATTCACCTCATTTTCAGAGTCTGAAGAATCAGATTAGTCAGATTCGACTATCCCAACGGATCCCAAGCAGACGCTTTTGCTTTCTTCTTTACTTGAGTCATCATCCCATGATGCTTGCATAGCTTTCTTGTTGGAATTCTTCTTGAACTTCTTTTCCCATATGAAGTTCTTCTGTAGCTGATGACAATCCTTCTTCACGTTCCCCACTTTATTGCATTGAAAACATTTGATTTCTCTTTCTATCATTTTCTTCTCGAGAAAAGTCTTGAATTGTCTGGTTATGAGTGCGATATCATCCTCGCTATCGGAACCCTCAGTTGATTCCTTCTTTGTTGTTAGGGCAAGACTCTTCTGTGGCTTTTCTCCTTCTTTCTTTTTGTTATCCAGCTTTGTTTTATCGGCAAGGAGGTTACCTGTAAGGTCTTGCTGAAGTCTGTTGATTCTTCTATAGATGTTACCTTGTACTCCCATTTCGACCATTTAGAAGTGATGATCTTATTTGAGAGTTTTCCAGCAAGGAAGACTCTTACCAAGTTTCTCAATTGGTTCACGATAGAAGTGAACCTGACATTCATGTCTTTGATAGTTTCTCCTTTCTGCATCTTAAAGGTTTTATAGTCAATGGGATTAGCATTCTGAAGCAAGGCTCCTTTACTTTTGTTGCCCCTTCGCGAGTTGTCTCCATGCATTATTAGATCTCGTAAGCTGTCTTCAAATGTGAGACCCGATCAAATTCGGATTCTGATAGAGCGCAATATATGGAGTTTATCACCTTGGAATTCGGCGTCATTTGAGCTAATTCTGCGGCGGTGTAGCCTGTCTCCTCTAGAAATTTGAATTCCTTCCTCGTCATATTGCAGATAGCAAAATTTGACGATTGTAGGAAGATCATCATCTTTGTCTTTAAACTAGAGTAGTTTGTCCCGTTGAAGAGGTGTGGGCGAAATATGGAGATTCCCTCCAACAAGGATCCTGAATTGCTGACAATAAGTGTGTTGGAGTTCCATGACACGGACGAGGCTCTGATACCAAATGTTGGTATATTTGTATCACACAAATACCAGTTGATGGGTGCAGGTAATTTGGACTAAATGATCTGGATCGCCGCAATGACAATATTCTAAAAAGCGTTACGTAACACTTTCAATTACAGATAAACAATCAACTATAAGTGCACGTGTATTTAATGTGGAAACTCACATGGGTAAAAACCACGAGGGTCTTTCAACCTGATCCACATGAGTCTTCCACTAACCTGAGTTGCTTACGCATTCAACCCATCCGTATTACAACATGAGTTGATTATACAGTCAACTCAACTGTATACAAGTAAACATTCCTAATAACCTCAATATCAAAGTAAATATGCAATAAAGAATATAAGGCAAAACTAAAACGATCTTAAAGGACGAGAAACATGCCTGTAAGATATTAATGTAGAGAAACAGAGTTGTTGGAATAAAGAACACAAAAGAAAATAGATCTTCGATCTTTCTCTCAAAGTGTATAGTGAAAAGCAGAGAGCAGAGAGATTGTTGCTTATAGTAGAATGATGTCTGAGCTGTATTTATAGGTCTTAGGTCCCCATCGACATTGGCTTTGAAAAAGTAGATCTTGTGAACAAATTAGGAATGAAATTGCCATAAAAAATCTCCCTCAAGTGGAATAAATTGATTAACATATAAAGATGATCGATCATAATCGAATGATCGATCATCTGGATTTAGGTGGATCGATTAGAATCAAAAGATAGTCGATTAGAGTTCAAAATTGATTGATCTTGTTGTAATTCAAATAATGATCGATCATGAAACAAGGTTGATCAATCAAGTAAGAAAAGTTGACCGATCAGCTCGACTCTTTGACCTGAAAAGTGAAAATCAAAGTGTTGAATTACAATATACATGATTTGAGATATTTTACATTCTCAGACAATTACAGAATGCATAACACAATAAAAGAAAAGACTTCGTTTTCTTCTTGAGCTCGAGATCCTTCCTTTAACTTGAGCTGGAGTTCCTTAATCGTGAATTCCTTTGAGCATTTTAGCTTCTTCTTCACTTAAACTTGAGCTTCTCAGGCTTGAGCTTCTTCTTGGTCTACTAGTTTTTCACTCTTGACCTAACTACAAGCTAGCTGCACAAGTTGTGTCTATCTGCACAAGTTTTGTTATCATCAAAATATGCATGTTCATGCACTCCCTACTTATGCATGAACGCACACCCTACTGTCTTGGGATTCTAGGTAAGAGGAGTCGACTCCCTTCTCTTTATTTCTCCCAATGGGAGGGGCATGCTTGGGCAAGGAACCTTTCTTCAAAAGTATCACATGAAAGACGCTCTACTAATTATTTAGAGACAACTCTCCACCATCGTCTTGCTTAATTAATTAGGGACTAATATGCAAAATGCATCCAACAGTTTGTTGGTGTGTGTATGATTCTTAACGTCATACAAATACCATCAAGCCATATTTCTGTCTCAACATGCGTCTCGATATCCTTAAATTGTGGAACCTTACCCTTGCTGTACAATTACGTAATGACTGATGCCTAAGAAGGGCCTCGTCCATCACTCCTCCCATTAGGGTAGGAGCAGATTTAGTGGAGGTTGTTAGCTAGTTTCTTCCTATGAAGGGTGTATATAACCCTTAACTTTGGCATACTCAAGTCTGGATGCCTTAGATCTTTCAACCTGGACATTGAGTTTCTGTTCCAATGCCTACTACCTTTGCCCGATCTCCTGGAGTACTGCCATCATTGCTACCATACTTAGCCAAGTCTTTATTTGCCATGATCCTGAAATGAATCAAGACAATTAAGTAGTTCTTGTTCAACTTTGCATGATGTACACTGGGATATTGATTTGTGAATGACATCCTTTTTGCAACCAACTATTAAGACCAGAAGATCTGAATATATCTTTAGTTTATAAATATCGCTAATAACTATGAATTAATTACAAATAAGTTATTAGAGTAATTGAGCTCTAATACCAATTTGTCATGACCCCGATTTTGGGTCGTCAGTTCCTTTCATTAACTAAACGAGGTTCTCAACAATAACTTAATTCAAGGGGTCAAGGTTGAGCAGGGCTGACGATGGACTGTTCATAATTTGCGGGTTAGCCGATGAGAACATGTAAGGGAAAAGGGATGGCTACCGTTGCAAAAGAAGTGCTTGAAGAAGGTGTGAGGATTTTATACGTTGATCAGGTCCTGAGGAGATTTCGAAGACGGGAGCGGATGTCCTTATTGCTATGAGCCACCTGGTTGTAGTAAAGTCAATTAGGTGGCAATCTTCATGGCGTTGGATTTGATGCAGTTCAAGGAAACCGACATCACTTTCCTAGTTTTTCTGAAAGACTGCACTGTTATCATTGCTTCAGATGCATGGCATGAGATCACCTTTTCAGGGCCTATCTGGCAAAGACCGCACAATGTTTTTGTTCTGGCCAATCTTGTCATCATTAGAAGTATTGTCGTGCATCTATGAACTGGGAGAAGAAGGGTGGCAAATGGAGTGAAGAGTTAATGAAGACACCCTCATCGACTGCGAAGTATACACATTTATAGTGCCTACTCACCAAGAAGGAAGGTAAAGTCGGGCCAATCAAAAGATTGGTCATTGACGAGGGTCCTATTGAGAAACAGAGGTGTCTCCACGAGCGGATTGGCTGTGCTAAGTCAGAATGTGTTAGGGTGGAGACTATATGGCTAAATGACTATATGCTATGTAGGGACTTTCCGATGTGGGTATCACATGGGCGGTTAAGGGTGTGCTTGAAAATGTTTCGAAGAAAGTATTTTGGAGATGATCAAGAACATTTAATGGCTCTTCAGGGATGAAAAGGTTGAGAGGCATGATTTCAGGGATGTTGTTGCGGTGTCGCGAACTTGAGCCATTGTTGTTGGTAGGAGTGATCGTGGATTTGCTAAACTCGATTTTGGATATTGGTAAGGGCCTGAGGACAATGGTGTTAATCGAGGGAGAGGCCCGAAAGCTCCCCTTTATTTGCATCTATCTTTGGGTCGGAGCTTGATTCCAGTATGGTTATCAGCGATCGGCAGTGATGGAGGTGGTCTGGTGGAGGCAGCGCCAGCTACAAAATCCATGTATATTCAAAATCTCTGGTGTAATTCCTAGAGGAGATTAGGGATTTGATCCCTCGAGAAAGCAACTACGAGAACTCTGGATCCGAGAGATGGTGGGTTGGTGCCAAATCCATATGGGCACTTCAGTTCAACTTCGGATTTTATTCGGAATCGATGTAGGTTCAGTTTATCAGGCAGGTTGGATCCGAGTGGTCTCGGGCCCTCATGTGTTACTACCGATGCATATATGGTTATCAGACCCTTGGATGGGTATTCTAGAATATGCAAACATCCTATTCGGGTGGCCTGTTGGTTCAGACACCTTTCTCGTGACCCCTCCTGGCCACTGCTTGTACCGGTAACACAGAGGGGTTCTAGAACCACAAATTAGGGGTTTTTTTGGCTGAAGTGGGTGAAAGACTGTCATTTTTTAACTATTAAGACCATAATTGTGGGGGCTCGGGTACCCCCTTTCATTTCATCAAAAAGGATATGTATACATGAAGTGCAACAGTGTGAAGCGTAGTCTTTAAAAAGTGAGTAGCCAACATGGAAAGACTGCCCTTTAGGACCCTTGACATTGAATCTCAGATGTAGGGTTGGTATTGATGGTCCTGATTTTCAAGTGGTTTGCTCCTTGTCTGAGATGATGCCACTCTTCCGCACTCACCGGTTTGTCTATGACGGTTGTCTTGGCGGTCAAACCATGGGCTTTTCATGAGAGGTTAGGTGTCCTTGTCCCTCGACGAGCGATATCTGTAGTATTTCGTCTGAAAGAAAAGGTCTGCGCACTACAAGATGTTGTGAATCGCGGAAGCAAACACATATAAGATCAATCAAGTAACACATAAACACACTGATTTACAAGGTTCACTTGTAACTGGGCTACGTCCTTGGGCGGCATCGATCGGTTTTCACTATGTGGAGAAAGAAGTACAGAGGATACCAAGAGCTCCAACCCTAGGGAAGTTTATATACTACTCCCGTACGGATGGATCCCTGGAACAAACAGATCCATATACTCGAATACAAATAGGAACGCTCGTAAATTTTTTTTTGCCCTAGGTGTATACTGTTCTTTGCACCCCCTAGGCTCGCTGACCGCGATCCCCGTCTTGTTGGGGTATGGTACGACAGGAGGGGGTGCATATGTCGATTCTTCAACCTGTGGTTGGTTAGGTTTCAAGGCATATCAACACAAGTGATGGTGATCTTCTCCCGGAAAAGATGCAAATCAGATGCATTGAACATGGAAACTAGACAATTGGAGTGAGGTCAAGAAAAAGAATTGGTGGAGAAGTAGATGTTACGTTGATCGAAACAACAATCGCTTAACCAATCATAGTATTGGTGGAGAATGTGGATGGGGAGGATTCCCTTGTATTTCTGAGTGCCACACCTATGCTATCTCTGTTACTTATTGCAAAATGGATCTTTTACTTCCCCATACATCCACCAAGCATCTTTATCTTTGCTATAAACATTTTTACTTACCCATACATCCAATAAACAATAGTGTGGAAGTGTATCAGAGATAAAGAAATATAAACAATGAAGAACACCGAGATTTAACGTGGAATCCTACTCCGTGAGGAGCGGGATGAAACCACGGAAGAACGCCACTAAGGGCTGATTCTTTTATTCACTTTCTCTACCGATCTCTAATATGACACATAATCCAACGCTCCTCAATCTGGAGCATGTATTGCTTAACTTGGACAAATAGAAAGAAATCGCTCACTAACAGTACACGACACAACATATAATAACAACTCAATGCAAACTCTGCTGGACTGAGGACATTGCTTCTCATGCAGTGCTGGTGAGGAGGAATTGATGGGCTGGAATGTGAATTGGGTCTCCTTGTTAGAGAACATGTGCTTTGTAATGTGTCTGTCCGAGGCACTGAAACTGGAATATGTCTCCACTAGATAACTCTGACCCGCAATTGCTCCATCTCTCTGAAGGGTCAAATTAGAAAAAAGACCGTGTAAATGTCCTCGTCGGAGTCTACGATTGCTGGAGAATGTAGTATGCAAGTCTCATTGTCATAGAACTGGGTCTCTCCCATACTGGCTCAGAGAATAGGATCTCTGTTCTAGAGTCCCTAAACCACGTGAAAACCCTAAGCTACAAAGACTCAGAGAATGAGATCTCTACTCTGAAGTATGGATCACATGAAAACTCTGAGTCCACATCTAAGACAGAGATATCTCAAATAATGATCACATATATGTGTGCATCTAACTGTAGACTCTGAAACAATCTAAATATAGAGCCTGAATATGAACTGATAGAGTTTGACAACTGGTCTGGAATCTGAATTTGAGAATCTGAATCTGACCTGCAATACTCTACATAATACTCCCCTTTCTCCCATACTGGTCGGAATAGATGACATCGACCAAGTTGGAAGAAGACATGAATATGAGAAGAAAACCAATCTCAAATTTTTTTTCTACGGCTATTTCTTTTCTTTTTTTAACCGTTTCCTTTTTTTTAAAGCAATCAAGTATGGCTTTTCTTTTTTTTGAACGCTCAGCCTTTTTTCAAGAATAAATCCCTTTTGTTTGAAACGCAGCTCAAATAGGGCCAAAACTGCATCCTTCATTTTTTCGCAGCCCCCTCTCCCTTTTCTGAATTGAGCCTTTCAAATTGGAAGGACAGTGGAAACCTTGATTTCTTTAAAATATCGTTTTAAATTCCTTTCCAAAATTCCCGACTATATCAACTAAATTTCTTTCCTTTTATAGACTTGGTGAAATGCCACTGAATCAACATCTGTGGCCTGGTCTCCCCACTTCAACCTTCTTGCATTAATTCTGAGTGACTTCACCAAATTTTGCCTTAGCACAATCTGGAGGGGGGAGAAAAGGTGGGGAGTTTGGATGGGGAGAAGGAAAGAGATAAGAACTAAACGTGAAAAGGTTCGGTCTAGGAAAATTCTATTTTTTTATTGTTTTATAGAAAAAAAGTTAACTTTTACATCAAATGTGATGAATCCATGCACAGCTTAGCTAGCAGATGGTTTATCTTTAGTTTTTTTGGCGTTTATTATTTTTCAGCTTTTAAAACAGTGATGACCTGTAGGTTTTTCTTTATGTGGTAGCATTGAAAAACTATTCATCCTATGTTGGTATTGTTCCATAATCTGTTTCTATTTAGTTAATTGTGCAGTCCAATCTCTGTTTTTTTACTTCCTTGGTTCTTTTAAACTTTCAATTTGGTATTGCATTATGCTCACATGATTCCGTGAGAGTTTTTTCAATTTTCTACAGCAACAAAAGCACGAGGTACCATCCAACTTCCGGAAGCTGTTGAGCTCGAAATTGAGACGCCTTCTGGCTCAAGGAAAAATTGAAAGAGTGAGCTTAAGTTTGCCTGCTTTTACCTGGCACATATCTATGTGCCTATTTCTTTTCAAACAAATAATGCACATTCTTATCGTGATTGTCTGAAAATAGCATTTGGTTTTTAAAAAATGGCACTCACAGGTTCAAAAAGGCTACAAGCTGAAGGATTCTTCATTTGCGACAAAAACCCCTACTTTGAAGCAAAAGGAACCAGCCAATCGTCCAAGGCCTCTTCAGCAGCCTGATATTTCCTCTGCGAGCAAATCAACAACAGAAGCATACGAGGCTGGTGCCTACAAAGTTGCTGAAGCTGAAGCCAAGTCGTTTTTGGCATCCGAGGCCATGAAGGAGTCCGAGAGGGTTTCTAGGATGGCTGAAGAAGCTGAGATGATGTACCTGCTTGCAAAAGAGATCCATGACCAATGTAAGGCAGATTATCTTGTTTATGTATGATTCTGTTTCACGTTTTTCTGCATTATATCCGTGTTCATTGGTGTGCTTTTAGGTTGCCGAGGTGAAGTGATAATGATAATGGCTTGAGTGTAAATTTGGAGAATGGTACTGGCTTATTTTTATTGCCGGTCTCTCCGCAGGTATCATTCTCTCGTATATTATCATTTTAATTCTTGTAGAGGCCACAATAGTGTGCTTAATGGAACTCGACATCAAGGTCTAGTGGGTGTATTGTGAGCACCAGGCGCCTGCCTCTGATGAGTGCTTGTAATGTAAATTTTCCAGTTATTTAAATAGGCATCTGAGATCAAGATGTGATGCTGCGCGAGGAACAACCCGATGCCTTTGACCTCCTGACAACAGTTCTCACTATAAACTTTGATAAGTCTGGTAGGTATAAACTTTTTAAAACTCACTTGAATTATATAAAAAATTGGACATCTCCACATGGATGATAGTTTTGGCATTGGCTAGGTTAATTCTGGTTATGTTGTCAGCTGTTGCATGTTTTTTAGGATTATGTTTGGAAACCACTTGATGAACTGTTGATTTAAGAAACTAATCTGACTATTGAAGTCTTCATCAATTGTGAAACCACGTAAAGGATCCAGTGGTTGAGCACTGTACTTCCATCTAAAGAATCTGATTCAGATCCAACATGTTACCGTTTACTAAAAAAATCTTCATCTCTATATGAACTATTTCCTTCTGTAGGTGTGTTTCTTGTATCCATTGTAAACTATTTCCGTCTGTTTCTTATTTCCATCAATGTTCTCTTTCTCTCTCTTAATATCATGTTTTTCTCTCTTCTATTTAATAAAAAAATATATACTATTATATTTATCATATAAAAAATTATAAATAATCAACAATAAATCATTTTTTTAAACTCCAATACGAGTTAGATTATGTCTATCCCTCCCAGCAACTATTCACCGTTCCAAGTGTTAGGTTGCACTTAATGGAGCATTGACAAAACCGCATCATAATATACAATGACTGGACAAGATGACTTTACATCACTGAGACTGCATTTGGATGCAGTGGTAAACTGGCAAAAAGACAACCTTTTGTTAAAGATCCTGTGTTATGAACGCAATATGCATACTTGGACAAAAAATCACATATAAGTTTATTAACATTGACCATACACCTCAAATTTGTACTGAATTCTTAGTGGAGTAACTCATCGATCAAACAGACCCGACAAGCCTGAAGTACTTTCACTGGGGTATTATGTTGTTTTATTAAATTGATGCGAGAGTTATAAAACTATGATCTAGATTGCTTTATGGAGCAACTGAGCGAAGTATGAATTATACTTTTTTTGAATGAAAAATTACGAATTATAGATCTAAAAGAGAATCACATTTAGGTCTATGCTCAAAAGATTCTTTATTAGAAAAATCGCGCCGTTTCGATGATTAGCATTTTAATGTTATAATATACTTTAAATGGCAGTAATTTTTTTATCTAAATGATAAATATAACCTTATGGATATGATCTGATTTTTGAAAAGCATTTGTTGTGTATTTTATTGTTATTGTTATCACCAAAAGCATATGTTGTGTGGATAACAACATCAAGAAACACTATTGATCAAGTCCTTATGTTCTATGCAGGCCTTATCGATAATGCTATTTTGTCACTTTGGTGAAACAAATACTTTGATTAACAAATCGTTACAACATAATATAAGTTTTATTTTTCTTGATGAAGCAAATTGGCCAAAATATTTTCAAAATTTTATAATTTTCATATTTTATTCTTCGTTTTAAAGCTTTTGTTTCCCTTTTCATTTGACAAGTGTTTTTTTTTGCGAAAAGCAAATATTTCGGAAAATAAGGGAAGTCGTTTTTTAATCCTACTTTAAGATGAACAAATTAAAATTTTCTCATGGCTTCAATGATAAATTTGTGGCTAAAACTTCATCAATTATAATAACTCTAGTACCAATATGTGCAAGTCACAATGGTGATAAGATGGTGGACATCATGTTGCACACAAAATTGTTCTTCATACTTAATATAAAAGCCCGTCTCGAAAGACAAGATTATGAGAGATTAGATAAGCCGCCTATCAAAGAAATAAAATCCATAATAGCAAGACGCATCTCCATATAAACATTAGTCCATGAAGAAATTCCATTCCATTCTATTCCATCTCCATGTAGCTAGACTTCTATCACAGAATAGACTAAACTCCTGAATAGACATAAAAGTGGTTAAATCTTCTTGAACATCAATGGCAGGAGACAGGGAGAGTTAGATGAGCACAAGTAGTAGAATTAATGGCTACAGGAGACCTAATGCAGCGTGTGCATGACATCCATACGTACCGTATTGCTCGTTTATTTGATTAGGTAGATGGGTTCTTTCCCCCAACGTCTTTGTGATGAGTTTGTTGTCGAATGTAATCGACATCACCGAAGGGTGTATACATATCATATTTATTCCTTGTTGTCTTCCCTTTCTTGGTGAACGTTCAGCATTTCGCATATGAAAGCCATGCTCTCTCTCTCTCTCTTTCTCTCTCTCTATCTATCTATCTATGTGGTCCTAATGAGCTTGTTTTTGCACTTGGACACTTTGCTGGTATCACGTCAATGTTTGGATCCAGTGTGTTAACCTCGTGGAACGATTTGAAAATATATCTGACATATATTCTGATGTTCCGTTCATAACCGTGCACGAATATTCTTTGTTGTACAAGTACGCGCAAATATACTTTTTCTAAAAGGTAAATGTGATAAGATTTCATTGATATTCCGGATTAAATGTACATGTAAGAACAAAAGTAGGGGTTTCTCTAAGTCAAAAAGGCCCTACAACGGGTGAGAGAGAGATTACAAGTAAATATAAAATAATGGATTGCACTGTTCAGTTCAAGAGGACCGATACATCCTTTAAGAAGCTTCTAATCAGCACTCGGCCATGCACACTTGATGTTTTCATCCAACGCAAGTTTCGCTCTCATCATAATCGCCAAGCAGTAACAGTTAATGCGGTCCTAAGCCTTCCTCCCTTATGTGCATCCGCATCGCGAAACATGTTAATCTAAGCAAGGGAGTTCAAAATGCTTTCCCCATATCCAGATGCAGGAAGTGAAAGCGCCACATAAATCCCTTCCCAAACATCAACGCAGAAGGGACAATCCCAAAAAAGGAGATCCCTAGTCTCATCAAGAGGATGGGCAACAAACAAGTATCCAAGGTCCAAGCAAATACCAAATCGAGACAATCTTTCCCATGTGGGGATTTTGTTTTTTACCATTCTATAGAGGCATCACTTATGCTTTGCTGCAGCCTTTGAATGCCAAACATCTTTCAACCATTCAACATGAGGGGCTCTAAAACAGACAAGGTCGTAGGAGGAGCAAAAAGAAAAACCCATTAGTGAGAAAGTCCAGAGGAAGGGACTAGATAAGTTGTCTAAAGTAGGAGCCAAGAGGGTCCTTGTCTTCAGCATAGCCTTCTACAACGTAGGAGAGCCAGGCAACACACTAGCATCCCAACTCAAATGTTTGGAATGGAGTAAGTCAACCCAAAGGAATCCATATGCCGTGAGGAACCTCCAAACCAAAGCAATGTTGGAGGCTTTGACCAAGTCCTCAAGAGATCTTAAACCGAGCCCCCTCCTCCTTAAGGAGGCAAACATCCTTCCAAGCTATATTTTGCCGCTTGTAATCTCAAAGGAAGTTTGAGCACATAGAAGAGATCCACTTAATAGTTGAGGATGTAAGCATGGTGCAATGAACCCAAAAGAATAAGATGCCACAAATGACCGAGTTTAAAAGTTAAATACATACTGCAATAGATAGAGACTTAGCTTTCTAACCACAAAGATGGGCGCGGATTTTGTCCTCTAGCTCTTTACAGAGAAGTAGCCTCCAAACTTGTGCTCAAACGGGATGTCCAGGTACTTAGTTGGTAGATAGTCACTCACAAGTTCTAAAGTAAGATTCCAAATGAAGTTACCTCTAGCTTTTCGGGAGCAGAAGAGACGACTTTTATCAACATTCATTCTAAGTCTTGAAATGTCCCTAAAGGACTCCATAACCTCACCAATTGTTTGAAGAGTTTTAGTGTTGCACTTGGTAAAGAACAAAATGTTGTCAACATAAATAAGATGTTTTGGGGACAAAGTTCTTCCCCGACCCATAGGGTTGATAGAACCTTCCTCCACAACGATGTCCACCAAGCAAAATAAAGATTCCATAATCATTATAAATAGGAGAGGGCTAAGAGGTCTACCCATACGGAGGCCTCTAGTGCCTTTAAAGAGGCCACTGGGGATGCCATTCACAAGTACCAAGAAGGAGGTAGTCCCAATACGGTTACAAATCCAAGAACACCATGTATCTCCAAATCCCATGGCAACAAAACGTTCAAGTAAGAACTGAAGATTCACAGTGTCGAAGCTTTAGTAACATCGACATTAAGGCATGCCCTTAGCGGTCCATGCTTCCTCTCAAATCCCAATGCTAATTCTTGCATAAGTTTAACACCACTATCCCCAATACGTCTCCCTTTGATGGATGCCATTTGGTTATGAGAAATGAGGTGCGGAAGGGCCTCAGTGAGCCTTGCAGATAAGAGCTTAACAAAAATCTTGTAAACAACATTGCGGCATGAAATAGGGCAAAAATCCCCAATCCCCGTGGGGGATGTGAATTTGGGACTAGCGTCAGGAAAGTATGAATCACTTGTCTTACCATAAACCCACCCGAGTGAAGGAAGACCATAGCAGAAAGGACTTACCCTTTAACTAAAGACCAATGCCGTTTAAAAAATCCAACACTGAAGCCATTAGGGCTTGGAGATTTACTAGAATGAATAGAGAAGAGGTCTCTTAATACTCCCTCTTCATCAAAAGGCCTTTCGAGCCACTCTTTAGCAACCAGGTAAAGAACCTTCTTTGGGGTAGGGGCAAAGAGGACACCATCCAAACAAGCAGGAGCTGAAAGGAGGGATTCAAAATAGGAGGCAACTTGAGATGCAATTTGTATGTAGTCCTCCACAAGCAAACCCTCACCATTGATGAGACATGGGATTCTGTTTCTTGCCTCCCTAATTTTTGCAAAGAGATGAAAGAACTTGGTTGAGCGATCTCCAAGTTTCAGCCAAGTCACACAGCTCCGTTGCTTCCATGCAGACTCTTGATCAGCCTCCAACCCAACAAGGCAAGCTTTCAAGTCAAGTTCAAGTTGAGTGAGGGTAGGGTCCTTAGGGGAGGCCCTTAAGGCCTCATTGATGCTAGCCAAGGCCTCCGTTGCCAGCTTAAAGTCAACATTGATTCTACCATGAGTAGCTACCCAAGCTTTAAGAGATTTCTTAACAACACTCAATTTTTTAACCAGAACAAATAAAGGGCTACCCCTAATAGGACTATCCCAAGCTACCTCAACCAAGGGGAAATAACCGTCTCTTCTAGTTCAGAAGTCTAAGAACCTAAAAGGCATCTAGTTCAGAAGTCTAAGAACCTAAAAGGCATGCAGTGATAGTTTTTCTATAATCTCCGATGAAATAAGTAAGTGGTCACTAAGAGCCAACAGAGAGTATCAAAATTTAGAAACTGGAAAGAGCTCCATCCACATGGTGTTACAGAGAGCTCTACCAAGCCTAAAGGCAATTCTTTTGACCCAACTGTGGAGTCGTTACATGAGAGAGTGTTGCTCAAGGTTCAAGATCAATGAGACCAGCTTTATCAATGCAAGTACTGAAATCAACAACCGATCTAGAAAGAGGGATCCTCCCCCAACTTTTTCAGACTCAAATATAACATTATTGTTGTCTCCCAAGAGCAACCACTGGGCCTTGATCAAGGACCTTATTTGAAGTAGGTCAGCTCAAAGAGCCCTTTTCTTAGAGGGGAAATTGGAGCCGTATATGATGGAGAGGCGTATATGTAAGCCCTCACGATTAGTGCAATAGAGAGTTATAGATTGAGCTGCGATTTATATTGGATCACATTTCTAAGTTGCCTCTTTCCAAAGGAACCAGACCCTTTCAAGAAGAGAGTTGTTGTTGATGGAGCACCAATCATGTGGAGGGCGGTAAGAAATAGAGAAACCTTATCATGCTTAATTTTTGTCCCCACAAGTCCAACAAGTTCAAAGTTGCTTTTGGCCATCTCTCGAAGGATGCACTTCATTTTCGCAGGCTTGTTAAGTCCCCTAACATTACAAGGTGCAATTGAAACTAAAAGTTGGGAGGGGACTGAGCTGCCCGAGGCGTTATGCTTGTGAGAAGCAGTTGCAGGTTTCTTCTTTTTTGCATGGAGAACCCGAATCTCGTCTGGATTATCCTCTGCAAACTATGAGGGGATTTCTTCATGATTATCCTAACAAGAGCCTGAAAAGGGTAATAAGGGGTTGTAAGTTGTAGAATCCAGTGACAGATCACCCAAATTAGATGGTGAATTCATGTCTATCCTCTGCTTCAGGTTACCTTTGCGAGGATTAGCAGTGCTGCCATAGAGTCGGCTCGTGTATTGAATGGAGGCGGAGATGACGTGTGACGGTGTCCTCTGGAGATTAGCGGAGAAGGAGGATCTTATCTCTGGATCTGTGAAAGACCGAGTGGGTGGAGGTGTGCGTGGGAGAAAAGGAAATGAAGAGGGAGAAGATGGGGTGAATGGAGCAAAATCATATGTGTAGGGTGGTATGAAATCAACGATGGAGGTTCTTCGGAGCTTTGCTCCGACAAACTACAATTTGGATTTTTAGCAAATTTATAGAGTAGTTTGACTGAAAAGAAAGTCTAATCTATGCTATGGCTACACCTAGGAATCAAAATGCTAATAAAAAGAGAAGTTTACCAAGGAAGAACCACCTGAAGATGGGGCTTCTAGTGGAGGAGGTGGCGGAGCTTCGGACCCCTCAATTCAACACGTCAAATAGAACGTTAAACCCTTAGGAAGAACCACTGCTGTCACCAGGAGTCTTGATCCAACAAGGGTTAGGGTAGAAGTGGCGCTGTTGAAGCCAAAAATCGAGCGGTCTAAAATATGTCTTACACATGACAGAGACACAATCGCTGTGGCGACCACACGAAATTCGGATCTTCAGACAACAATTAACCTACAACAGAGATCAAACAATGAAAAGCGGCGCGAGTTATAATTTATTATAACTCTACAAAAGATGTGTATAGTGCAAGTAGCGTAGAGGTCGAATACATGGAGCAAACATGTAGATCAGGGCAAAAATGCTCAAAATGCGAATGTGATGTATTTGCCTATGAGTGCTATTTTTTGTGGGTTTTAATTTTATAGATTATTTTATTTTATTTTTAATTTTATATTTTGATTTTTAATTTCTGATTTTATATTTTCTTTTTATGTTTTATATTTTTTTATAATTTCTTTTTCTTTGAGTTATAAAATAAAGTATATATACAATATAAGAAGAGAGAGGTACAAAATATGTAAAAATAGGCAAAATTCAGGAAATAAAATATTTTGTACTATTTATAATTTTCTAATATTTTTGTGATTTTTCTATATTTTTGTTAATTTTTTTGGTATTTTTAAAGTTGAAAATACTGAAAACAATGAATAAAATAAAAAGCTAAATTAAAATAGAGAAATAAAATACGAAACAGTAACAAAAATTCTATAAATTAATTTTAAATTAAAGATAATAAAATGGAGAAAAATTTGGAAACAAAGATTATATTCTAGAATTTTTTAATATTTTTATGAATATTTTTGGTTTTTGTAATTTTAGGAGTTTTCTTTTTATATTTTTTAGTGATTTTGGATTAAATATAAAACACACTAAAATACACAAATTTATTTTTTTTGGAATTTTTGAAAAAGTTTTTATAATTTTTATGTATTTTATAATGCAAACAGAGATGAAAATGCAAGTTTTTGATTTTTTTAAATATTAAATGCCAACGAAATGCAAAAAAACTATGGCATGAAAGAGCAATAAAACTGGAAGCTATAGTATTTTTTGGTAGTTTTTAGGAATTTATGATGCATGAAATAAATAGACATAATAAAAAGAAAATGCAGTCCTAGCTGGGGCAGTTTTGTAATTATCCAGAAATCCGAGGGCCCAAGTGCAATTTTCTATAAAAATTATAACTAATTAAAAAATTTCTGGACCAAATATTAGTCACCAAAAACCTAGTGGTTAAAGTGCAAAATTCCCACAGTCGCACGCGGCAATCACGTGCCTAGCAGGACCTAAACGTAATTTTCGAAAACATGGGGACTAAGTTACAATTCTTCCAAAAAGTTAATACTTAAATAAAGAGTTTTAGGGGCTAAACCAAAATAACTAAACAAGTGGGGGGTCCCTGCAAAATGGCCAGGGAACCAAATACAAATAACCAAATGTTAGGGGTCCCTGCAAAATGGCCAGGGACCCAAATACAAATAACCAAACGTCAGGGGTTGTTTTTGAAAATTGTACAGAATAAAATAACGACAGATGAATGATTTGGTTTTAATAATTAAATACAAAATGGTGGGGGAAAACATGCAAAATACCCACGCCCAGGATCCGACGGCTGATATGAATTACTTATGCCACGTGTCCCGCACGAGATCCCACGGATACCATTCGCTGCGTACGGCCACGATCAGTGCAGCGGGGGAAGATCAACGACTGATGGAGAGGCCGATCCGATGGCAGTTGTGCGCTTGGAGCGTCGGCCTTCATCCAACGGCGGTAGAGGCAAGAGGAGGAACCAGGAAGAAGGTCCGGTTCGGCAAACTTCTCCAGGCTCAACCTTTGACCTCCGTCGGTCTTGTAGCTCCCAAAATGGCTGCGACGCTTCCTGCAGGAAACCTCTATGTGCTGGTAGCCTCAGATCAGCTGGAGGAGCGTCGTAGCACGACCACGATGGTGGTGGAGCGAAGTACCTCCAGGTGTCTCCGACGAAGGGCAAAATGGCTCTAGGGGCTTTAACGTTCAAGGACATGCAACAAAAATGGTTATGGGGGTCACGGGCAAACTGTCGCTACCAACTGTGGGAAAGAAATGGCGGTGGAGGCGAATTAGGAGCTCGCTGGAGCATGCTCCGACGAGGTGGTAACGAAGGTGGCGAATCGGGCGAAAGGTGAAACGAAAAGGTCAGGTCAAATCCTACGACTAAGGCGGTTAAGAAAATGCAAAGAAAAGTAAAGAAAAATGTGAACCTCAAGCCAAGAAATGGTGAGAAGGGTACCTCATGGCGGCACGTCGGAGATGGGGGTGGAACACGCGCTCGGCCTTAGCCCGGCCACGCCTGGGCTGCTGGAGATATCCTTGTCACCGAGATCAATCTGGAGCACGCCCAAGGGAGCCAAAGCTGAGGTCAAAAGGGGTTCAAAAGATCAAAGTTGGGAGGTGGTTTTGTACAAGTGTTGACGAGGCTCCCAAGATTGAGACGTAGCAGGCGATTCAGTGACACATAGCCCAAGGAGAGCTGCCGGCGTGCATCCTTGATCTATGGTGAACAAAAATCAAGAAGAAATTGGCACGAGATAGTGAAAGAGGACGCCTCGAAAAATCTGCGAAACCAGACAAAAAACGAGATGCTGACAGGCTGCAGACCTCGCTCAGAGAGTTGACCGAGGTCAACAAAAGGGTGAAGCTGGTTGGTCCACGTGGACCAACCAGAAAAAACCTTGGAAAAAATATTTGTAAAATCAAATTAAAATAATAAACGATTTAAATAGTTTTTGGTTATAAAATAAAAAATACTTTTTATTTTATAAAGTATTTTATTACGATTTTTATTTATTTTTTCGAGGTATAATATTACAAGTTGCCTTTTATGAGCTATATAGGTACCTTTATCTATATATTTTAATATTTTATTTTTATTTTGTATATTTAATTTTATTTATTTTGGTTTGTTATTTTATATACTTATAACTTAATTTTATACACTTAAATATATTTTTATTTTATTTTTCTGATGTGTTTTGTACAAGTAAATAAATATATATAATCTACATAGGTATAGACATAGGTAATTCATCTATGTATTGTATGCAAATATTTTATTTTTGTGTTTTCTATGTGTTTTTATTCTTGTTTTGATATAGACATATATTATAAATAATATTTACAAAATTATAAATATATAAAATTATAAAAATAATGAATAATAAATAAAATGAATATTTTAATCTGTACAAGTATACAATAGGGGTCCAAAACTAAAATTTCAAACCGTAGCTCCGAAAAATATGAAACTACCTTCATTAAATAGCTTATTGAAAATTATATACAACTAAAGGTGATTTTGATATGTTTCGAGTTTTTATTTATGAGATACTGGTCTGGGAAGTTGGGATTCTGGAATCTTATTCAGATCATAACTTCTATCTGTATATTATTTTTGTGTGAAATATAATTTGTATTTTTCTATATTTAATTATCTGCAACTTTCATGTACAAAGTTTCTTTATTTGAAGTATAAAAAGTGGAACCAAAATAGGTCCCAAAATGAATAAAGAATGAATTAAATAAAAGGAATTTTTATTGGTATTTTGGCCCTTATCTCCCCCTACTTTATTCCTTGTCGACCTAATCATCGAGATGCCTAGGTCTCGGGGTTTAGGGTCATAAAATATTTGCAATATTTTATTCTTTTTCTTTTCTTTTCTTTATTCTATAATTTTAGCTTTAAAAACAATATGTTATACAATATTTACACAATGATGCATGGATGATAAAATGCCTAAATTAACAGTATTTACACGCATTTACTAGGGTTTTTAAGGCCAAAATGATAAAATGCCTAAATTAACAGTATTTACACGCACTTTTTTGGAGTTTTTCCTTCTTTTTTTCTTTAAAATACAATTTACAGCAGCATATACATAAGGAGTTTTTTCCTCTTGAGCCAGCAGACTATCCCTCTTTTGAAGCTTTATTGA